>CM077098.1:113762943-114104949 GCA_039513925.1 Platanthera zijinensis | reverse complement strand
TTATTACTATTTGTAACGATCAAACTTTCATAATATAATATTCATGATCAATTAAACAAATTTTATTACTATTGTAAGTTTGTAACGCCCTTATCGCACAGTGCACGGAGGGTTCGGGTTGGGGGGGGGGGGGGGGGGGGGGGGGCGGGGGGGGGTGCTTGTGCGGGATTTGCACAACACGTGCTGTGCGGGATTAGATGTTTACACGTGGCGGGAATTAATCCAACGGTATCATTGCAAATCCCGCACAGTGTGGTTTATACCAAATAATTTAGTGGCGGGAATTAATCCCTAATAGGAAGGCGGGAATGCAAAATTTAGTGGCGGGAATCTAGAAAGTAGAACAAATAAAATACCCATGTATATACATCAGAACAAATAAAATACCCATGTTAAAATTTAGTGATTAGATAGTGGCGGGAATTAATCTCGGAAAGGTAAGGCGGGAATGCAAAATTTAATCTAGTAATAATTTTAATCCCGCATAGCACAACAGGCGATATTTCATTCATAACAAATAATTTTTAATCTAGTAATGGAGAGACCTGTTCTGCGACCTGTGTTCAGAGACCTGTGTTCAGTGACCTGTGTAATCAGACATTAATAACAAATATGACGGTAAAAATTGAACAAATAACATCTCCATGTTCAGAGACATGTGTTCATAACAAATATTTTTAATTGCAGACATAATCCGGTAAATCTAGTAATGAAGTTACAGAGACATGTGCTGAAATGGAACAGCATCATTAGGTTTCCCTTGAAATGTCTTTTTTTTTGTCAAATTTTCTTGCCATTGTTTCAGCCTTTTCAGATTTTTGATTTTTACTTTTTTTTCTTGAAACTCTTGGCAGGAGCAAAATTTGGATCAATCCAATCACATTCACCTCCAAAATCCATGATTTTCTCTCTTACACCAACTTCAACATTAGCATTCGATGATACAATTTGCTTAATTTCTTGACACAGTTGCGGCAAAGAACGAGATAGAGATGATTAAACGTCTGCTCATTCTCAACTGCCATAGCTACCATTTTTACTGCAACTTGACACCATGTCATGTATCTAGCTGTCACCAACAACTTTGGATCATCTTCATTTGTAGAAGGTAAATATGATGAACATGTCTTTGCATCTTTTCTCCATCGTCGCAAAATATATTGAAAAGGTAAATCCGTTATGTCCATTCTATCGAGTACCTTAAGAGCATGCCTACATAAAATTCCAAAGCTTTCGAATTTTTTTCAATTGCAGCACACAGTTTGAGCTTCTTGATTACCAATAACATGATATTGTATTAGCTTCTCGGTCACCTCAAACCTTACTCTAACATCAACTTCTTCGCACTGCTTGACCTTACAAGAAATTGAAGCTAGAAATTCCTTAAAAATTTCAAATACTAAGTATAATACCTCGAAGTCGTCAACAACATGTCACATCCATGAATCACTATATTTGGGATTTTATCATTTAAGATAAATAATGACTTCAATTCATTGTACCTTACATCCTCTGGAACTCGATCAAAGTGAGTGAAAAATTCCGACAAGTTATGCTCCTTATTAAGATATCGTCGTATCCTTGTATTAAAACTTTCACTTAACTGTGTGTTTCGCATGTCTCCTGAAAAATGTCATTTCATATAGACGTGTGCCCACTTTTCCCATAAATTTCATATTTTTTGCATCCACGCATTATCTTGTAAATTGTATTGAATAAGTATCTTGCACCAAGCTTTATTCAATTCATCCTCTGTCTCATATGAATATAAGCAAGCACTTAAATCATGAAGGAATGATGATCCATTCTTGCATAGATATCCTAAATGATTTATAACATTTTGAGAAAGGTGTCAAGTGCAAAGACCATGGAATACGTCTGACATGATATTTCTAAGAGCGTTTGTCATTGCTTGGTCTTGATTTGTGAAAATTGTTGCAGGTTTCTTCCCAAACATTACATACACAAAAGTTTGAAACACCCACTCAAATGACGGAATGGTTTCATCATACATTAGAGCAGCTCCATAAAACAACTGTTTGTTTGAAATGGTTGAATCCCGCAAAGCAACCAAACGGTCTTGATTCCTTATTTGTTCGAAAGGTAGTATCAAAAGACACCACATCACCAAAGTTTGCGTAATCACTAATCATTCTGCCATCGGCCCAGAATATATTAGTGATGTGCTCGGCACAATCCATTTGGACCGCATAGTAAAAAGTAGGATTTTCACCCTTCTTATCCTGCAAATATTTCATCAATCCGCCCAAACCACCGTACTCCATATCCCTTTGTCTTCTAGTACGCAAGTACCATTTTAATTCCTCATTTGTGAATCCTAAGTTCTCTTTACCTCCAACTTGAGCACTCATTAGGTCCAAAAACGCTTTCAAAGATAAACCTGAATTTACAGCAATAGAAACATTGATTTTTTGTACCGGGGTTAATCTTCGTTGTGATAACATCATGTGAGTCACTTCTGCTATGTGTAACTCGTGGTTGTGGACTTCAGAAATTGCAGCCACGAACCATTTTTTTTGTTTCCCGGCTGAATCGGACTCCCAAACATGCTTTACATTTAGTTCGTGTCAATTTTACTTTACTACAAACTGCATTTCCATTTCTCATATTTGCTCTTTCTCCCTCTTTTGAACAAACGAATCTCTTATTGTTCAAGACACCATCTTTTCTGCTATGAGTTTGATAATGTTTTCTGATACTAAAACCACCCTGTCTTCCGTATTCATTATAGAACTGATATGCTTGTTCATCGGAATCAAACTCCATTCCAAGACAAGGAGTAAATTGTTGGTCCACATGTGAAGTATAATTTAACTCATCAACGTCTTTGTCTTCGATGACAGTGTTTGTGCTCGTCATTTGGTTTTCAGCTAATCAAATATTTAAGATATTACCCAAAATAAAGCAAAAAAAATTTGATGTACAAGCATTTTTAATGGCAGATAAAAATAACAAACAGTGATTAACATCCATCAATACATAGGAATTTGATAAATACACTTGATCAAAGTGGCTGTTTGGGTTGTATTGGTTACTTTCTTCTCGACATAGTAGATCTATAAACGAGCTTGCTGTTTGCCGTAGTTGTCCCAGCGGGAATGCATTGGAGGCGGCAGGTGATGAGGCACGTTCGTACTCATATTCCAGCGACATTGCCTGCGCCAGTGATGGAGTCCAGTAGAAGCCGTACTGCGGAGACCTTGCCAACGCCAATGATGGAGTCCAGTCGAAGCCGTACTGCGGAGACCTTGTCGGCGACGCCATTGAAGGAGAACGAAATATCTAATCACTAAATTTTAACATGGGTATTTTTTTGTTCGTGATGTATATAACATGGGTATTTTATTTGTTCTGCTTTCTAGATTCCCGCAACTAAATTTTGCATTCCCGCCTTTCAATCCGGGATTAATTCCTGCCACTAAATTATTTGGTATAAACCGTGTTGTGCGGGATTTGCAATGGTACCGTTGGATTAATTCCCGCCACGTGTAAACATCTAATCACGCACAGCACGGTGCTGTGCAAACCCCGCACACCACACCCCCCGGACCCGTGCACGGACCCTTCCGGAATTACCAAACCTGCTCGATTTCATAGTTTAATAAATATGATATGATTCATGATCAAATAAAAATCAAGGAGCAAAACTTCCAAACTTCCTCCTGCAATCCAGCTCTGAAGAATTTCCCAGCTTCGATCTTGGATAACTCGAGGAAGAGGATGAACTATAGTTGATTTATAATTCATCTTATATTATTATTATTACAAATATAATAGTATAAATATGGCCACCTAGAGTAGGCGTGTAAAAGAAGCCCACTGGGCTCAGGCAAGGCTTGGACTTTTTTGTTGTCAGATTCAGGCCGGGCTCTGCTCAAACCAGGCCCACACCTTGCTATAATATAGGGGCTTTCCTAGGCCCACCACATCAGGCCTAAGCAGGCTCTAAAAGGGCAGCCCAACATTCTAAATGCCGGGCAGCGCTTCCCCGCTTTAAAAAATGCTGGCCCAATATTTTTTTAATGCTGTTCGTCATAAAAAAATGTTGGATCAGCATTCTTTAATGCTTGACCCAACGTTTTTTAATGCTAGGAGCAGAGTTTTCAGGTCGGGCGTTAGCCAGATTAAGGGGTCTGGTGAGCCCCCTTAGGTCCAACCTGGGTCTGGCCCGAGGCTAACCAGACTCGGGCCTTACTGGGCTCAGACCTGGGCCGAGCAACCGTGTCCGGGCCAAATTTACACCCCTAACGTCATGGGTGCAAGTTGAGTGAGCCGGCTCGAGAGCTCGAAGAGATGGTTCGAAAAAAACTTGACTCAAGCTCGAGTTTGCTTTCGAGCCGAGCTCGAGCCAAATAAGCGTTGTTCATGGGCTCGTGAGCTTATATATATATAATATGATATATATATATATATATATATAATATATATATATATATATTATATATATATATATAAATATATTATATTAATATTAAATATATTAATTATATTTACTAAAGTTTAATCCGTTGTCTTCAATGGTTTCTGAGGTCTGACCCACTGATAGACCGACAACTTAAAGTTTAATATATTAATAAATAATATATTAAAAAAATTAAATAATAATTAATAATATATTATATTAATAAATGAAATTTTAATTTGAATCATCTCAGGCCTCTCGGTAGACAGCGGATGATGAATAAAGTTGTCTTTTTTGTATTAATTATGTCTTCTTCCCTAACGTCCTTTTCTTTTCTCCACTTCCATGCTGGGACATGGCTGACCAGAGTTTCGCTCGCCCAGTTCTACACTGTCTGAGACTCTGAGCTTGAAAGACTGAAGGTTAGCCGGCGGCGCGGCAGACAAGCGGCGGATGACTGTTAGACTCTACGACTTTAGGCGACAGACAAGTCGAGCTCGTGGAGCTCAGTCGAGCTCGAGCTCGAGATCATTGAACACAAACTCATCGACCTCGAGCTCAAAAAAAAGCTCGAGCCTGCTATTTTCGATGAGTTCGACTCGTTTCCAGCCACCAAAGATATGATCACTTTTTGTTAATTAATTACAATTGTTGTGGGTCGCCCGGTTTTTCTCTAGTCCGGAGAATCGGACCGCCTTAGCTTTGGGTCGGATCGGGCACGCAAACAGTCAATGAGAACCAAACACCAATGACGGAAGGCTTTTTTTATCATGAAAGCCCGAAAATGGGTGAAAAACAACGTGGTCGGATCTGTGTCGGATCGAAACCCACTATTTAGCATTGTTTACAAGTGTTGGAAGTTCTTCAGAGGGTGATAGACCATATCTCTATTACAAGCTTTGCGTACCAAGAAAGCATAAAAGAAGCTAAGTCTATTAAGCTTGGAGGGGAGCATCCACGCTCATCTTTACTTTCTTTTAGGCTCACTGATGCGTCCAAGTGAGCGTTGAGCGTTGCACGGACTAGAGAGCGAGTATATTGAATTCTGAACAGAGGGACAATCTAAGTCTCACGTTCTCGCCGAAAAACCTCAGAGCTCTCTAGTTTCTGGAGTTGTTTGACTTCAAATGAAGGCACGATGGACAATTTAATAGTTTTCTGAAGGAACATATTGGTAATTGCGTCGGGCTGAGTCTTGAGTTGGTGAATGCCGTCTCTCTGTTGCGGTCACCTAGATCACAAATTTTCAAGAAATGACAAACATGCCCCCCCGGGAGGTCCGGGTTGCTCGGGCATGTTTCCCAGCTATGTGCGCCTGTTGAGTGCATGCAGAGTTTTCACGTCCTCCATGCATGCTTGGTTCCATTCTCCTTTCAGGGTGATTTTGGTCCCTTCAAGCGGGCACGACTCGCTTGCTCGGGCCATATTGCTTTGATATTCTTGATCGGTGTCATATCGGTTTGTTGTGACTCGCTCGAGGCTCCTGTTAGACCTGATTAAATTGAACTGCCTTAGCATGAGAGTGGTCAACCAAACCTTTATTATTTACTGGTAGTTGTACATGACTTGGAATTGAGGGCGGCAGACCGCTCCTCATTGCATCTTGCAAAGAGAGGGAGAGAGAAACGCTCGGAGGGCGACATGCCACCACTCAAGGAGCTAAGTTATTCGACTGCTTTGGTGGGTAGTGTTGTACTTTGAGCATCCCAAAAGCTCCGACTGTTGCTTGGAGACTTGTGCGACATGTCCTGTAACAAACCAAATAATGTGTACCATTTTTTTATTCTTTGAAATCCCTGGTGATGAGTTTAAAAAGGCAGTACGGATTTTCGTATTATTTTTTTGCATTTTCTTTAAGTTTTGTTTTTTATGTAAATTTCTTTCATTTATTGTTGGGGGTGTTAGCAGCCAAATTTATATATTTGATGGCTCATTTTATTTTGTAATAATGTTTAGTTGGTAGTATTATTATTGGGTTGCTATTAGTTGTTATTAAAAGGGGGCCTAAATATTTGACATGTGAAAATAAGTTATATGGCTAAATGGATTTGATATTGACACTTGGGCCTAACCTTGTGTTGGCTGGTGGTTTAATTTAGGCTTAAAATGAGACACCTAACAAGGTTTAATCAGTGCATTTAATTCTTACGGACTGTTAACCGCTTATTTTGGTACTTAAAAAGAGTCGAGCCCTTTTGCTTCTCCCGCACTTCTTTTCGTTCCCGTTTGGCTTCTAATTTCCCGTGCGACTGCTGTTGTGCTCTCCGGCCATTTCCCTTCTTCTCATGTACCCTGTTGCTATTTCCTGTGGCTGCTACTGTCCCTTGTGCTCTACTGTTGTCTTATGTGTCATACAATTCCTCCCTGAGTCGCTATTTTAGGGTTACTTGGTCGCTGGTTTTAGCTTCTTGCTATTGTTTCATGTGCTGAGCCGTTGTTACTGCACTTTTCCGACGCTTTGTAGCTACTTCAACGTCTTCCTCGAAGTTTCTTGAAGGACTTCGTCATACCGTACCTCTGTGTATTCGAAAAGGATCAGTTGTGCAACATTTTCTTCCGCCCACTCCCGCTGTAAGGTTGCTCCTTTTCTTTTATTTTGATGATAGCTTGTTAGCTTGCTGTTAGGTGTGTCATTACTGATTACTGGTCTATTTTTTTTCGTCCACTTTTTATACTGCTATTTGATTATCTTAATGGTTGAACAACCATGTTTTAAGTACTTTATGACTGGTCATTCTATTTCTTTCTTTATGAGAGTTGTTTTGGGCTTTTGGCGTATTTTTTGAGTTAATTCTAAGGACAACAAGTATAATTATAATTTGGTCGTTCTTATGAGTTAGGTTTTCATTTTTTTTTTGACAGATTTAATTGCCTATGCATTTTCTAAAGCTTTGCCACCCTTAATAAAAAGTCTAACCCTTTTAAACATCAATGCTACAATATCAAATAGACGCAACCCAATTAATTGCATATTATTTTAGTGGTTTCCATGGCTGAGAAACTAGAGGATGACATCGCAAGGTAGACGTGGTGATGAGGCAAAAAATGATACGGGAAAAGAAAAGACGTTGGTGAGTTTCTTATTTCTTGAGTAATGTTTTATTAAAGTACTTTTAATATTCCTGTTTTACTTCTTTAACATAACACTGCATGTGCATATGAGTTTAACTCAATGATATATCACTATGAAATACATGTGGGGGAGAAAATAAAAGCGATACAATTTTGAGTGGAAGTTTATATTTCAAAACACATGTTTTCAAGTAAGACAAGATAATAAAATATTAAAACTATGCATAGGGAAATGCATGTTAAGGATCAGATTAAAATCCTATGATGTATGAGTTTCTCTAGTGATGGATTTTTCAGTATGGGTTTGCCTATATTTTTGCCCTAAAGGGGTGGGGCCCAATTTAAATTGCATGTCTTGACATTTCCTATATTATGTAACAAAATAAATATCAAGCGGGATCAGAAAACATTGTGAATTTTGAGAGCAAATGATAATTATTATTTTTTGTTATGTATGCATATTGTAATCTCTCTTTACCTGTATGTATAGCAGTTCACAAAATATGTTGCTCACATAGTCATATTTTTATGATTAATCCATTGTGGATCTATTTTTAGGCAACAAGAGCATCACTGAGTGCACCGCGAAGGGTTTCCCCAACAAAAGACGAGAAACGAAAGCGCACTGAGGATCTGGCAAAGGTATGACTAAAGATCTTTATTGGGATCGAGGAAGCGCAAGAAAAACATAAGGATACCTGTGAAGATTGTGATTGTGTCTTTTGTAATGAATATAGTTAGATATTTATTTGTATTGAAATAACTTTCGGTAAAAATGTAAATAAAAGAATAAAGGTATGGTGTTATGTTTTTTTGTACTGTGCATCCTGATTTTGATTCATGTTGTGATATTTTATTGAAACTACGCTCAATTCTGGATTCCACTGTGGAGACCGGAATAAGGGTCTCAACACGTCCCACGTGCCTTAGTTTCCATGGCTTTTCTCATGTTTCATGTAGAGGGGTCTGGAGTGCGGGTCTTGTTAGTAGATGTAATGCTTAGTCTTGAGTGTCCAAGGTGCTTGTTGTCGAGTGCATGACAATGTACTTGGAGCGGTCTTGAGAACAGAGCACAAAGTGGGGAGCTTGGTGCGGATAGCGCGGGGTTGCGCAAGGAGGAGGTGCGCGCAAGGGCGCGCAAGGAGGAGGTGCACGTAAGGAGGAAGGGCGTGTAAGGAGGAGACACGTGTAAGGAGAAGGCGCGTGTAAGGGCGTGTAAGGATGAGATGCGGGAAAGGAGGAGGGTGTGCAGGGAGAAGGCGGGCGCAAGGGCGCGTGAGGAGGAGACATGCGTAAGGAGGAGGGGCGCGCGCAGAGAAGGCGCACGAGAGGGTGCGTAAGAAGGAGACACGCGTAAGGAGGAGGGGCGCGCAAGGAGAAGGCGCGCGCAATGGCGCGTAAGGAGGAGACGCGCGCAAGGAGGGGCGCACAAGGAGAAGGCGCGTGCATGGGCGCGTAAGGAGAAGGGACGCGCAAGGGCGCGTAAGGAGGAGGCACGCGCAAGGGCACGCAAGGAGAGGGAAGTGGAGGAGGGAGAACACTTATAGGAGGAATTCCCCGAAGCAGAAGAAGCCAATCCATATAATTGGAGTTCTCAGTTATAACTTTGTTGCAACTTGCAAGAGGATAACAAGTGACAAATTCTGTCTCGGTAGGACAAAAGCAACAAAAATCAGTGGATTCATGGTCAGTTCCAATGAAAAAGAGACTTTCCAGACTTACGGTTGGGAAGACAATAATCCCTCATACACTGTTCAAACGTTGGTTTCGAATATCCAGGATTTGAATTGATGTTGTTTCATTGATTATTCCTAAAGATTTCATTTCAATTGGAAATTTGTTATGTACGATGATAAATGTTATTATTTTATTTCTTTTATTGTTTTTCTAGTTTTGTTAACAAATAAAAAGTCATTGCATAAAAATAAAAAAAGATCTGTAGATTGGACCCTCTGTTTTCAGAGTTTTCCTTGCGATGGCCCCGGGCGTGAGGGTACTTGTGATATTTCTTCTTGGGGCGCATATTATTTGGCAGTTTTCTGGATACTAGTTGGATGAGTTACTTTTTGGGGATTAGAAACATATCACATTATGACAGAGTAACGTTTCACAATTTAAAGAATCCTCCAATTTTCTGTGAAACTCCATAAAAAACTGGAAAGGGCAGGAAACCAACAGAGCGTTCAACGATGCATTTTCGACAGGCGAGAACTGAAGTAAAAAATGCGAGCAATAGTGAAGAGGCGTCTTCTTCTTTAACTTTTTCATATTCCTATTTAAAAAATATCAAAATAAAAAAATGCAAAGATCGTCTTATTCAAAACCCCAATTAGACCGAGACCGAAACACTAATCTCGCTCAATCAAGGGCTATTTCTTAGATTCATGGACCCAATTTAATCTAGTGAGATCTTTCACTCACCTTTTTTTCACCAAGAACGTTTTATGAAACTCTTTGATCTCGAATTTGGAGTATCTAAGTTCATGTGATTCACAATGTATAACAATCTTCTATCTGTATTTTCGTCTTAGCAAATTATTTTTCCCCACAAGGGATCATGATGTCTAGAAAGGGTGTCAATAAAGAATCGATAGTTTGAATTTGTTCCACTTTTCCAGTGATTCTGGATACAACTGTGAAATATTGGATCATCTATTTTTTAAATTGTATACCTCTTTCACTTGTAATAATTTATAATTCAATGAATGAATGAAGAATTTATTAGATTTCTTTATATCAATATCAACCAAATCAGAATTTTTATTTGTGTATTTATTCATGTTCCACCGGTACAATTCTTTCAGTACAATCAAGAAAATGAAAAATTTGTTGATAGATAATTCTACTATCTACCTATCAAATTTATTGTAGAAATTCCGGGATTAATGATTTGACCATGCAAAATAGAAAGACTTATTCTTGAAAGATTGAGAAAGAGAACCATCTCATTTGATTCGTTCTTGATAGCCGTGAGATGATCATCTTAGGGTGATCCTTTTCACTCTCAAAAAAGAATCTATTGATTCTCTCCCACTCAATTGTTTGGATCGTAGGTGTGATGATTTACTTAACGGGCGAGGTCTCTGGTTCAAGTCCAGGTTGTCCTCTTCAGCACAGAGTGGAAGAAGGGAGGAGATTCTCGAACGAAGAAAAGGATCCAATTACTTCAAAAGAATTGAACGAGGAGCCGTATGGGGTGAAAATCTCATGTACGATTGTAAGACCCCTTTTTTTTTGCTACGCTACCGAATCTTACGCCATGAACCGTTGTTTTGCGGTGACACTGACACTTGGGAGGGTTGGCACCACAAAACGCCGGTTCTGCCAGCAATTGATGATCATCAAAGAAGTAGAAGTACAACAAGACAAGTCCACAAAATCACTATATATATATATATATATATATATATATATATGAGCATAAATCACAGCAAAGTCCACATAGATAAGGTACTGAAACAAAATAATAAAGTAGAAGTACTGAAATAGAAATATAAGCAGACTCATGCCCGGTACATCATGTCCTCACTACAACACTCTCGCGAAAGCTAAGTAAAACTAACACTCACAGAGCCAGAAGCTGGTGTTCCCATGCTAGACTGGCCCACCTCCATGTGCACCGCACTCCGCTAGTGCTGCCTCTCCTACTGCTGCTCCCTGTCTCCCATCCGGAGCCCCTGAAATGTTTGATCCACCGACCGTTAGTCATAAAGACTAAGCCAACTATCATCCCTGCCTCGCCCCCGCGACTCCTAGGCACCGTGTGGGAGGAGAGATAGGGAAGCTTATGAGGGTGGAGAGTATACAAAACAGGTGACGGCGAAACTATCTAGCAGTCATAATGTATACCTTACACAAGAGTCTAAACCAGCAGTTCTATAACAAGTAGAGAAGTAATTAAGGGTAAAAGTAAAGTGCGTCATAAAGAAAAGTAACAGGTAAATAATTAACCTTAACTTATATGAATGTCCATACAAATTTATAAGTTAAGGGGTCTTTTGCAAGACTCTCATCGTATAAGCTATCCCATACTAGTTTATACGTTGGGGTGTCATATTTTATGCGGGTATGTGTGTTGTGATATGCTATGTCATGATTCATGCAAGTGCAACACACACACATGACTCTATGCGCACAGTCCTTTAGTTCCCCGATTTTGGAAGCTAGCTTCACTCCCAGGAGCCTCCGTAGTGGCCAACGGAGACAGTGGGTTGGGCAACCCCACTCCTAGGCGGGTATTCACACTACCAGGCCTAGTCCTTACATACGCCTCTGAAGGACACACCAGAGTCATCACGTACTATGTTGACCAACCGCTAGTTTTTTCCTTGGCTAAGTGTAAACCACACCCGCTGAGTCGTCGTATCGACGTCGGTGTGAACGACCGTTAAATACCGAAGACCCACCACTTTATGCACACGCGACCATGAATTTCTAAGCCATCGGCTCCCCGGACTAACCCATCAGTTACAACTACCTTCTGAGCCTACAGCTCGCTGGGCTAACTTGCCTATTTCCACAACCATTGAGCCTACCGCTCGGATAATCCAATCAAGCTAACCTCCCGAGTCATCGGGGTGAGTGAAAGTGAAGTCCTAGTATTTCTAATTGCTCTTTAACATTTTAATCTTATGGTGTAAGGTTAACCTTGGACTGTCCAGGGCATTCCCTGTGAAGAGCATTTGAGGACACTAGGAACTACGATGGGCTGAAGCCCAAAGATCCCTTTTGCAAGATAATTATTATTATTGGTAACTACTCATGTCCAAACCCTCTTGGCAATACACTTGACTAAACCAAAGTGTATTTAGACTCTTTTTCCAGGGAAAGACGATCCTCCGTCAATCCCGAGTACAACCTTGCCTCTAGTCATCCAGGCTCTCACTACCTGCCTTCCATTGGTGACCTTATTCATTCTCAACCAGACCAGATACACCAACTATCTCACCTTCTCATACAAAGGCCTACATGTCACCTTTTTTTTTCTACTGTTTTATTATGTGAAAAATCTAATGAGCTACATGATGTGCATGAAAGATGATACTCCAAAATAATCATCCAAATGGCCTAAGATTATTATTGGGGGTCTATCATGATACTTTATGAATAAATCCAGAAGATTGTAATTTTCCTACTTTGTTTGATATTTATTATATTTTCTGCAAAATTAGGCCACCTATGCTTTTGAACATCAAGTACACTTTTCTCACAAAGTATGGTCTTAAAAAAATTATGATAAACTACTAACATCAAAATAACAGTAAATACCCTAAGTCTCAATTTTCCAAGGTAGATTTGAGCTTCAACCAATTATTGGATAAATAACCACAATATTATGATAAATATGGAAAATTAAACCAACAATCGAAAATTTATGAGAAAATTACTAGGTGATAAATATGACTAGAAAAGGCTACTGACCAAGAATTATAATTTTTCCAACTCCAATTAATCACATAAATGAATTATATTAAAATAATCAACTTAGAGCACTTTGTGAAGGATCATATATGAAACTTCTTACAATATTTTTATAAAAATTCACAGAGCATGATTATGTTCTAAAATATTTCCTGATCAAGTTTCATAATTTTACAGCAAGCATATAACTTTAAAATAATTATTTTGTGATTGAATCAATCTTAGGATTTGTGAATGAAGTACTAAAATTATCAATCCAAAATTCACAATAAAATTTCTATGGTACAATATCTTCTAATTAAGATCACTGTCTAAATATCATGAGTAGAAGTACCCTAATTGGTCATAAATTATTTCACTGTCTAAATTCATTTAATCATGCAATGAAATTATGAGTAGAAGTACCCTAATTGGTCCTAAATTATTTCAAAGGGATTAAGTGCTTCTAAAAATTCTAATAATATTTTCTAAGGCTTATTATCACCCTATGAACTCCTCTACCAAGTTCCAAGTCATTCCAAGGACATGTGGTCCAATGTCCTTCATTAGGCTCAATAAACAACCCTAGGGTTCTAGGAAATCTCAAACCTAAACCACCTTAAATCTCTTGTGGGGGTGTTTTAGATGACCTTGAGGCTCTGGCCAAAGTCTCATCCCCTTGGGTGAGAATTTACCACTCTAACCATCAAACAACCTTTGCCCTAACTTACCCTTAAGGGATCAACGTTTGGTCACACCAATACCTACTCAAATCAACCCAAAATGGGCTGAAATTTTAACCAAAGTCATGTATTGACCCTAATGGACAACCGCCAAAATACTGGATGGTTTTGAGGTCATTAGACCCATTAATTAATTCATACATGTTTCATTAATTTTTTTCAAAAACTTTAGGAAAATATTTTCCAAAAATTCCCATTTTTGGATATAATGAGTGTGTCTATATAATTAGCCTATGGTCCAAAATTCAAGGCAATTGTCTAACTGGTTTGGTTGGGGCACTCAAATTAGTCTCTGATTAATCCTAGGTATAACTTGTACCATTTGATGTACTGTGGTCAGACCAGTGATCGAAATTGGTTGAAACCAATTTTAAAATAAGCTAGATTCAAGGACTACCACTTTGATGTTAACCATTTTTCCATAAAAAAGACTAAGTATTTTTAATTATTAATTCAAACACTGCAATAATCTGTTACATAAAGAATTATAATTATTCCTTAATAAATCCAGGCACACGACTCTTGGGGCAATTTCGACGGGATCTGTTCATCTTCCCCAGCGCGCCAACGACTGAGATCGCCCCGGCCTGGAGCAACTTCCAACCACATTTCTCGGCCACCCGATCACCTCCCTGGCTAACCACTGCCACCACCACCTCCGTAGAGGTGAGGGCTATCACTGGGCGGTGGCACGGTCGCCGAAGAGGTCGTATCTGGCGAACCCGTAACCACTCTTTTTCATGGAAAATTCTTCTGAATTTCTCTATGGATCGGGCTCAATTGAGCCCGCTAACTCTCCTAGTCGATCTAAGATGATAACACAGAGGGAGAGGGGGAGAAGTCGACCTTCTAGGGTGGCTGAAGCCTTGCCGATCGCCGTGACGCCATTTCCGGTGGTGGAGGTTTCGAGTGCTCTGCAACTTTTGCACCAGAGGGCTCAAATTATTCAAGGAAATTGTGGAAACGACTGTTGGGGGTGTATGAAAGCTTTTAAAATGATCAAATGAGGGAGGAGAATGGTCTAAGCTCAATGACCATTAATGGCCATGAAAAAAAAAATGGCCAACTAAAAATCCTTGAATTCAGCCACCAAGAGGCCGACTATGGATGTTGATCTCCTCAAAACTGAAGGGGGAATGAATCTACATCAATTGGAATTAAAGAGAGGAGGCACTTGGCCATGAATGACCTCTTCTTCATTTTCTCTCTCCTCCATTAAAGGGGAAGTGGAGCTTTCTCTCTCCTAGTCACTATTTTCAAAAAAATGAGTGACATTTTGGATAATTCTAAAACTCACGAGGCTAGTGGGCCACCTCAATTGGGCCTAGCCCAAGTGGGTTGGGCTAGGTTATGTCAACTTGAGCTAATTTGACCTAACCTAAGGTTGAGTTGACTTTGGTCAAATTGACATTTTGGGTTGACCCCAATGGGTCCTTAGTGACCCATTAGCCTCCCCTAAGGTCTAGGAAGAGTTGGTTAGGGTTGGTTTGGCACCTTGGAGGCTACTTGACCCTTAATTAGGGCACTTTGACCATTTTAGGACTAGAGTTGACTCTGGTCAACTTGACCTCTTTAGTTGACCTTAATGGGTCCTTGGTGACCCATTGACCTCCCTTGAGGGTTAAGAAGGTTTAGGTGGGCTCAATTTGGCTAAGGAAAGGTCAATTGATCATATGTAGGTTAGTTTGACCCATTTAGGATTAGGGTTGACTTTGGTCAACTTGACCACTTTGATTGACCCCAATGGGTCCTTGGTGACCCTATGGACCTCCTAAAGGGGTGTTGTGGTGGGGTACTGGAGTCAAGTTGAAGCCTTAAAGTCAAACCCTAGGGGTGGTGATGAGGTTGTGTTATAGGTAGACCAAAGTGATTTTCACCTTCATGCCTTTGTTCACTTGACCTCTTGAGCTTCTTAGGGTTTTGTCATGACTTAGTCATGACAAAACTACTCTTAGAGGTCGAGTAGTTTGAGGGATGTTACACGGTTCTGTAGAGTGATAGTAAGAGTGACTTATCTGTCAACTTATCCACAATCACCACCAAAAAATCAAACTCTGCCTTATGTAAAGTTTCGCTACTGGGTCATTCATAGCATATACCTTCCCTATTCATTGCGGGTTGGTTATTCGTCAGTACAGGTTTATAGATTTGATTCATTCTAGGGGGTCTGGGTCCTATTTATAGATATTAGGATTATTGACTGTAATATTTTTTCTGTCCGTGAGGATCCCGCCAGAGCTAAAGCGCCTTCTACTTTTTGGGGTCTGGGTCCTGTTTTTAGAATTTAGGAGAGACGACCCGATAATTTTTCTCGATAACTACTGAACAGACAAATATGATGTCCAAAACGGGGCACACAAATCACTAATTTTATGAAAATGACGACATTGCCTTCAAACGATTTGAGCCCAATGAGAAAACTAACCGCCCACCCCGCGAGGGGAGGGGCGGCCGGTGCAAAGCGGCCCCAACAAAGGTCGGGTGGCCAAAAGACCACCCGACTTGGGCGGCAAGGAGGTTGCCCAAACTGGGCGGTTGTGTCCCCCTTGGGGGGCGCCAACGAGGGGGTGGGGGGGGGGGGTGGGGTGGGGTGGGGCGGCCTTGCTGCCGCTCTCCCTAGGCGGAAAGGAGGTCGCCCATATCGGGCTTCCAGAGGGCCGCCCGATCTGGGCAGCCTTGCCCCGCTGTAGGGGGCTGATGAGGGGGCGGGCAACCATGTCCTAGGCGGAAAGGAGGTAGCTCAGATCATGCTTCCAGAGGGCCGCCCGATCTGGGGAGCCTTGCCCCCGCTGCAGGGGGCCGACGAGGGGCGGGCGTCCATGTTGTCGCCCGCCCTAGGCGGATAGGAGGTCGCCCAGATCGGGCGGCCAAAGGGCCCTCCGATTTGAGCGGCCTTGCCCCCATTGCAGGGGGCACGAGGGTGCGGGTGGCCATGTTGCCGCCCGCCCTAGGCAGAAAGGAGGTCGCCTGATCTGGGCAGCCTTGCCCCCGCTGCGTGGGGCCGACGAGGGTGTGGGCGGCCATGTTGCGGCCGAAAGGATGATGACGGTGGGCCGTCTTGCTCGAGCGGTTAGGCTGTGGTGGCTATGCCTCGGTTGACCCCACTATCGGGCGGTTGTCTCTTAGTGGGTTTTTCCCCTATACTCATACCCTGCGCGCGTGGGGGTGCGCTTAGTGCTCTTAAGGGGACACTATCACGATTTGATTTGAAAAATTCAGGCGAAACGCCAACAACAATTATGAAATTTAATAACAAATACTAATTATAATCAAATTTAATTATAATAAAAATTTCACTTTCATTTGAAGGCTTGAAGCTCAAATAATTTGCAAGTCCAAATTGGAGAATTCGAACCGGCCTGGTCCGGCTGGCTAACTATGCGCATTACCCTACTCTTCCCCAGTCTTATGACTCTTATCACCATCTTTTTTCTCTTCCACAGTTGCAGGAAGGGAGGAGCTCCGCCTTATCTCCTTCTCGCAGTCCTTTCCTTTCCAATGCCTTTCTTAGGAGGCCTCATCTCTGCAAGTTTCCATGGCTTCTCTGTGCCACCTTTCGTTTTCTCTCCCTAGCCCGGCTGGATCCCTAGGAATCCGCTCAATGGAGCTCTGCGGAGCCTTTCGCCCGCTGTTCATCGGCCGGCAAACTTCTCTCGATTCTTCTCATTTCGCTTCCACCACTAGTGTAGCATGGCCGTAAAGTTTATTATTCTCGCTTCTTACTTTTATTTGAAAACAAAAAACAATACCAGTCGTCGGCAGTTTGCTAATTTCCTTCTAGGAAATGCTACCTAGGTTTTAACTGTCTTTTGTCTGCTTGTTCTACTGTTCATTTATTCCATGTTGATGTCCTTCCGTATCCTCTTTAGTGCAAAGTTTGAGCATCTTTTTATTCTAAAAGCAAAATTGTATTAGCTTCATTTTTTGTTTGTTAGGTCCCGTTATGAAAGTTTTATCCATTAAAGATTGAAAACTTGAAAGTTATGCATTTTTGATGTATTTTAAAGCATGCCACCGAGGGAGTCTCTTAGGCTGGTGGTTATGAACCATCATTCGTGAACGCCCAACCTCACGTAAGGAACTTCATTCCCTTTTATGTTCAGAACTAGTTTTCTTTTCTTGGTGGCGGTCATAACCATTGTCAAGCCAAACATACATCACACGACTAGCGTTTTTGTCCAAACTCATCGAAGCAAAAATGCCATGACAAACAGAGCCGTAATCTTCTTTGATACACATTAGAGTGTGTTGAGGTTCAAACAATAGATCCAGGACAATGGGTTGGATCTTCATATGTCTGGCCTTTACCCATTTGCTTAAGATTTTATTTTATGGCGTTCATTTGTTCATCAGAACTTATACTTTTGTTTGCGATGTGCTTGATTCTATGACTCGATTTGAGGGTGAGTAAGGATCCAAATATAGAGTTGAGGATTGAAACATCATCCAAACCTCACTTTTGGATATGAAAGGAGGTGATGGTGAGAATGTTATGTGTTGCAAATGGGGAAGGAAATTTGGACACTTGGAGAAGCTGAAACCAGAGCAAGAAGGGAGCCAAGGATGATTTTTAGGGGAGATATTGGGTGAGAATACTTATTTTTTAGGCACTTTGATATTGTTTCTTAAGATGAGGGTTCTCTTTGTTTCCCTTCAAATAGTCAAAAGAGGAAATAATCATATTGCAGGCTCTTTATTCATATATATTAAAGTAAGAAGAGCCTAAAGACATAAATATCCCTGTTGGGTAATACATAATAAAACGACTTGAATTGACAAAACTATATTAATTACAACTCTCCGCCTCAAGTCGTATGGAAGATATCAGTCATTCCGAGTTTATGAATGTTATCAGTAAACATATCACATCTCAAGCTTTTGGTGAAGACATCGACAAGTTGATCTTTGGAATTAATGAAGGGAGTGACCAATTTTCCTTTATCCAGTTTGTCTTTGATAAAGTGACGATCAACCTCAACATGCTTAGTCCTGTCATGTTGAACTGGGTTGTGAGCTATACTAATAGTTGCTTTGTTGTCACAATATAAAGAGAGGAGACATTCTCCGAAAGTCCCAGATCTTGTAACACAGAGCACAATCATAGAATTTCATAGAGGCCTTGGGGAAATTGATCGATACTCAGTCTTAACACTAGATTTGGCCACCACATTCTGCTTCTTGCTCCGCCATGTCATCAAATTTCCACCAACAAAGGTGCAGTACCTCGTTGTGGATTTCCGTCATCATGGATTCTAGCCCAATCAACATCAATGAATACTTCGATCTTTAAGTGGTTGTTCTTGGAGAACATGAAACCACGATCAGGTGCCTTCTTTAAGTACCACATTACACGGTATACAACCTCTTGATGTCTGATCCTGAGAGCATGCATATATCTACTCAAGTTACCTACACCATATATAATTTCTGGACGTGCGTGAGATAGGTTTAAGAGTTTCCCAACTGACAGTTGGAGGCATCCGTGTGGTCACCATCACAATAGAGCATCCCAGTCTCTTTTAATTGATCCAAAACATACTTACGTCAAGGTTGTTAGGATCGAGATCCTAGATGCGATTATTTTGAGGTAGGATCGGATTTGATAGTAGGGTTGGATCGATGATCGCTTTACAAAATCAGGATCGATTTACAAAATCTGGATCGTAAGATCCTATGATCTAGATCGCGATCCTAACAACCTTGACTTATGTTGAACAATAAAGATACCTTGATTTGATCTAATCACTTCAATTCCCAAGAAGTATCGTAATCTCCCTAAGTTTTTTACTTCAAACTCAGCATACAAGAGTGCCTTGAGATTTGCAATTTCACTTGTGTCATCATCAGTGATCACAATGTCATCCATAGACAATATGAACCATAATTTTTTGTCCACATTTTCTGATAAACGTGGTGTGATCAGACTATCCTTGTTTGTAGCCAAACTTGAGCATGGACTTAAAAAACCTGCCAAACTAAGCCCCGAGGGATTGCTTCAGGCCGTACAATGACTCTCTTAAGTGTCAGACAAGTCCTTGCACCCTTTTCACAAATTCAGGAGGGAATGCCATATACACTTCTTCATCAAGCTCACCGCGGAGAAAGATATTTTTTAAAATCCAGTTGGTGAAGATCCCAACCCAAGCTAGCCACACACGATCGAAGAACTCAAATAGAGTCCATCTTTGTTACTAGAGCATAAGTCTCCTGATAGTCGACTCCTGAGTTTGAGTGTATTCTCGAGCCACTTAGGTGTGCCTTATGCCGCCCGATCTTACCATCCTGGTTTTACTTAACAAATAAAACCCAACTTGAACCAATAACTTTATTTCCAGGAGGAAGGGGAGAGACATCCCATATGTGATTCTTGTTCAAGACAGACATTTTCTCCTTCATTGGCCGAGACCATACATGAATACTCTAAGCTTTTTGCTATGTCTTTGGAATAGTAATCAAGGACAAACAAAATATAAAGCCATGATGAGCACAAGTAAGGTGATGATAAACAACATGATTGGAGATAGGGTGTTTCATACACATATCTTTACCTTTTAGCAATGCAAGGGGAAAATGTAGATCATCACCTGAATCTGAGTCCAAAGCAGACAAAAGTAGCGGTGGAACGACGGTGGCTTGTTTACCTGTTTGACAACGATGGTATACATGAGAAAGAGGAGAAATCAGAGTCGGACACGAAAGAAACTGAGTAGGAGACATAGTGATCGTAGGAGACGTAGGAGGCGTAACGGTCGTAGGAGACGTAGGAGGCATAGCGGTCGTATGAGATGTAGGTGGCGTATGAGACGTGCAGGATGGACGAGATGGTACAAGTTGGAGGAATTAGAGGGAGAGGAACAGTAGAATCAGAAGTAATGTCACCAATCTTCCCCTGATGAATGGAGTGAGTCAAATCGATGTAGTTGGATTCCTCCGCGCGGAAAGTAACATCCATGGTACTTTAAATACGTCAGGAATGAGGGTGATAACACCGATATCCTTTCGTAGCTGTAGAGTAGCCAATAAAGACACAACGGTTAGCTCGATGGTCAAGTTTGTCACGATGAGGATGATATATGCGAACAAAACATACACACCTAAAGACATGAGTGACAAATAAGAAATATGAATGTACAACCTCGGGCTCCCAGGCGAGAGGGCCCAGGCGAGAGGGCCCAGGCAATGAGACCCAGGCGAGAGGGCCCAGGCGAGAGGGCCCAGGCGAGAGGGCCCAGGCAATGAGACCCAGGCGAGAGGGCCCAGGCGAGAGGGCCCAGGCAATGAGAGCCAGACGAGAGGTGTTATGCGAGACAGCCCAAGAGGCATGTGGCAGGAGATTGGCGAGTGAGTGCCGAGAGGGGAGGCTTTCCCGACGAGTGGCCAGTTCGCCACGCGAGAGGACTCCAGGGGTGGAGCTCTCGCCAAGAGGCGGCCCTCTCGTCAGGCGAGAGGACCCTATAGGGGAGTTCTCGCCAGGTGCCTTTTTGGTTCAAGGCCGGTTCAGATAGGGCTGGGCCCACCTTTTGGGCCCCAGGGGTGTTTTACTCTTTCACCCCGGGTGGTCTGCATTTAGCCCTTTAGAACAACGGAGTTTGGCTGTTGGCAGACCTAGCCAAGGGTATTCTGGTAATTTCAGGACGGTTTAAGTGGGTTATTTGCAGTCCCAGTTCAGAAGCCTATAAATAGACCAGTAAGGTGCCTTAGAAGAGCAAGCTCTCTCGACTCTTCTCACTTCTTCTAAGGCACCTAGCTCAGCATTGGCTAGGGAGGGGGAGAACTTTAGTCTCTTCCGGGTACGAGGTGGGACCTCCTCGCTGAAGCCTCCGGTCTAGTTATTGGCCTTGAATGTGATCCTAAGGGAGTAAGCGTGAGCTGCCTCTTTAGTTCCGAGCTTTAGGAGGAATCGACCTTGTTGGTTCCAACAATGAACAATGGACGTAGTGGAGAGACGGGCTAGGGGTGTAACATAGTCTAAACCTGTGAGGGCAGATGATTGATAAGATGAGCAGCGATAAGAATAACATCACCCCAATAAAATTTAAGGAGATGCATAGTGGTGTGAAGGCAACGTGCAACATCAAGGAGATGCCAGTTTTTTTCTTTCAACAACACCATTTTGAGTAGAGGTGTAAATGCAGGTTGTTCGATGTAAAATACCATGACTGGTGAGATAAGAACCAAACGCTCTATGATCAACATATTCCCCTCCATTATCATTACGGAGAACACAAATATTACCATTGAATTGAGTTTGAACTATTTTATGAAAAGCTAGAAAAAAAGGAAAATTTTTTTTCTTTCCTTTAAAAGATAGATTCAAATAGTGCGGGAAAACCAGTCAATAAATGTGATAAACCAATAAAAATCAGATAAAGATAAAATGGGGAAAACCCCCAAACATCAGAATGTATTACAACGAAAAGGATGTTATTAGGAGAAGATAAATGCGACGAGCAATATCTAACGTGCTTAAACATTTCTGGAGATAAACAAAAGAGGGATGTCCAAGACACAAATACCAGCCTCTGACATCAACAACAATAAAAGTAAAAGAGGAGAGAGCCCGAGGCTAGAGCTGAGAATCCAGGTAGTACAACCACCGCAGTTCCCACTACTGCCAATGGTCCGCTTCGTACCTAGTTCCAGAAAAACACACGAATCAGGAGAAAAAGTTATAAAACAGTTAAGAGATTGAGTGCTGTTGTTTATCAAAAGTAAAATTCGGGGAAAAGAGGGAACATGCAGTACAGAGGAAAGGGAAAAGATGGAGAACATGAAATTCCTCCTTTTCCTGCAATGGGAGAAAGTTCCATTAGCTGAGATAGCCTCTTACCAGACAAATGTGTGTAGGAAATAACATCCGAGAATCTAGTCTTATGATCAGTGGCTCCCGAGTCAATGATCCAATCAGAAGGTGTGGTGGTAATATGAGCATTGGGCATAACAACAACATCAAAGGAAGTCGAAGCACCGGAGGCAACAGTAGATTGGGAGTGGAGAACGTGACAGAGAGCATCCAATTCATGTGCCGTGAAATTTCCCGGTGGTTGACAGATAGGCTCTTCATAGACCTCCGCAGAGTAGGCGACATCATGAGATCGAGAACCACTCTGTCGTGACCTCGACGGCTGGACCACGTCCACTACCATGTACCTGCCCACGACCACGTCCACTACCACGTCCCGGTCCTTAACCACACCCGGGTCCTAATGGAGCAAGGTGAGGATGGAGTTGGTAGCACACATCCTGAGTGTGGCCCTTGCGGCCACAGTAATCACAAGTAAGAATAGTTTTGTTGGGGTTGTGGATGCCTTAACTAACACTAGTAAAGGCATAGCGATCATGAGGAGCAGTCGTGTTGAGGGACCTACGATGGTCTTCATTGCCAAGAATCATACTGAATGCCTCCCAAAGAGATTGGAGAGGGGAGCGGTGAAGAATATTAGTCCGAATGGTATCCAACTCCATGTTCAAACCCATCAGGAAGACATGAAGAAGGAAACATTCTTCCTTTTTTTGCAACTGGATTGCATCAACATTACAAGCAGGAGTAAGTTGCTCAAAGTAATTCTATTCTTGAGAGAGACGCTCGAACTCAGAGAATTATGTGGACACAATCATAGATCCTCGTCTCAACTCCAAAATACCCTAAGCTCGTAAATCTTTGTAGAATTTTCGATCTAAGAGTATGTTTCGCGTGCTCGAGTCCAACTCTTATAAGCAGAGTCCATCAACATATAATTTCAGTATACCTTGGGAGACATAGAATGCAAGAGCTATGAGACGACAGGAGAATTTTCGGAGTCCCAACGCTTCTAAGTAGAGTCGTCCTTAGGTGGTTCCACGACGTCCCATCGATGTATTCAAACATCTGATGACTGCGGATCACATGTTGAGCAACACGAGACCATTCGAGGTAATTTCTGCCATCCAAATGCACAGTGGCTGTCTCAAGTAGCCATTGTGGCCAGGAGTTCTCTGAGGGTCACTTATTTGGGGCGTCACAACACTTGGCAAGGAGGCAGATGAATCAACCGTGGTGGCACAAAGAAAAAGAAATACTATAGGAAGCCAGATCTGTACATGCAATAACTCCGGGAAGGCATAGTGGGAGCAACGACAGGGGCAGGACAACCGGAGGAATCAGTCACGGCCTGGAAAGACAAGAACAAATCGCAAAAAATGTTTCGATGACAGGAGGCTCACTGGTTGGAGGCAACAAGCTGGTCATGGGCTGGAAAGAACCCTAGCAAAGAAAGAAAAACCGGAAGAAGCGGAGCACGCTCGATCAAGCAGACGACGACGTAACACCCCAGGTGGCGACGCAAAAACAGCGGAGTTGATGTTGGCGAAGAATTAACTGATGGAATTGAGCGGAAGGTGCAAAGAAAGCCGTTGACGATGAAGGCGCACGACTAGCAGCGGAAGAAACGAGTGTCGACGGCGAGGGAGCAAGTGTCACAAGGAGGGGCCTGCTGTCGTTCCTTCGGCGAGCGCACCCTCCCATGCAAGTTTCGAGTGGGTCAACATGGAGAGGACCTCAAACAAGTAGAAGAGAGGAACGACAGCAGGCACGCAAGAGGATTTTGAGTTTCGACGAGAGGGAGCGAGATGTTTTCGGCGGCGAGAGATTAGGGTTCGCTTTGCTCTGATACACAGTTGAAAGTGGAAATAATCATATCATATAAGAAAGAGGCTCTTTACTCATATATAATAGAGTAAGAGGAGCCTAAAGACATAAATACCCCCATCAGATAATACAGAATAAAACGACTTGAAGTGGTAAAGCCATATTAATTACAACTCAGGTTCCTCAAGGGTAGTGCTCACTGCGGGATTTTGTTGCTACTTGCTACAGAATCTTTCTCCCCTCTTTAAGAGAAATTAAGTTGAACTCCAATTTAGGAATACCCGATTCTAGTACCAAAGTAATGGTGTGGGCTCGATGAAAGTGCTATGCATAAGTAAACACATCTTAATATAGAGATTCTATTGATTTTTTTACCATAAAAGTTATGTAATAAAAGCAATACAAGCAATGACTAAGAATTATAAGCAAATTGGAATTGAGACAATAGCAAACTACGAAAAAGATAATACTAGAGTTAATTTGATTTTAGAAAAGGAGCTTCCATTAGTTAATTTGCTCAATAACAGCATGACAATTTGTTATTAGTTGTCACCTTCTTCTGAGTTGGTATCCACTCAAACTGTCCACCACTGATTGCCACCTTGTTCTCCCTTGGAGGTTCGTTATGAAGGTCGACACTCACTCTTGGAGGCCCGTAATCAAAAGGGCACAAGAGGACATTATTGCACCAAAAATTAAATAGACTTTCATTCATTCAAATATGTTTACAACATGAATTTTGATCACTATTTATAAATTTTGGGATGCCGAAGGGTGATGGAGATGAAGGGGAGGTTGGTTGGTTTTTAAGGGAAATATATTGGGAGGGATTAAAATCATTTGTTTAAAATCATTGAATTTTTCACCGGAGGAAAGGGAGGAACGAGCGCACTTTATAGGAGTAGAAAGAAAGAATGGGGGTGAACGAATTGATGCTTTAATAAGGTGGATTTTGTAGATTTAAGTGGGAGAGTTTTGTTCATTATGGGGTAAAAGGATGTCACGTTGGGCCCATAGCTGACCTGGTTTAACAGTCTTGGCTAATTGTCTTGATGAGCTTTGGATAACTTTGTCTTTTCTGGGTAGTGGATTTTTAACTTTGACTTGCTCAAACTCTAAAGTATAAACTCAAATACGTGAGAGACAATAATAAAGGAGATCTCATAACATATTCGACAAAATAAAACTACTTAGATTAAAAAAATACAAAATGCATAGATGAAATTGAATATACAAATTAAAACTAATGGCGATTGTGCTATTTTTGTTTTTTACTGGCCTATCTTATGGCTGCCAATCCTGAGTATGGATATGTTCAATTCCAAAAAGGTTAAGTGTTGCATGTTGTCTCCATATCTGATATTTTTGTGATGCCTGTGATTAACTATTTTTTCATGACTGTTTAGCTGATTGTTGCAAAGTGAGTAGCAAATAGTTTATATTTCTGCATTTATTGATTGGAGCTGATCATTGTTGAATTTTGTTCCTTCTGTTGCAGATTTATCTTTCAGTTAATTCATTTACAAAGGTACACGAGGATCAGCCTACATGTTGGAGTTTATGCTGGCTTTACTAGATTTCCCTTGATGTCCATGAGGAATGGTACTTTCTTAAGTTCTAGAATATCTTGACAAACATTTTGACTTAATGGTTGGTGAAGATATGTTATTTTGCCTATTCTATGTGTTACGAAAGTAAAATAGTTTTTGGGAATTGTTTTAACAACCAATTCATGTGGAAAATCAAGGATGATGATTTATCTCCTTCTGCACTTAATTAAAAAAAGTGTTATAGACAATCATCCTTCTTCCTATAGGACCCATTTACTTCAGATCTATTTGGCGCGGTGGTGGAGGTTGTGGACGTGGTGTTTATGAACCGTCATTCGTGAACACCCGACCTCACCTAAGGAACTTCATCCAATTTTATGTTTAAAACTAGTTTTCTTTTCTTGGTGGCGGTCATAACCATTGTCATGCCAAACATACATTCTATGACGGTGGCATTTTTGTCCAAACTCGCTGGAGTAAAAAAACCGCGCCAAACTGAGTCTTAGTTGTAAGTGTGCCTTAGTATTTCCATCCATGAGAACACTATGCTAACATTCTTATAGAGCTCTTCTCATGTTGTTTTTGTAAACTTCTACAATTTTCAGGCTACTCTTCCAGGTCTAATGGATTGTTCACAGTATGTTGGAGTATTGAAGCTGACATAGGGGACAACCAACTCATATTCTTGACCGGGGATCTTGTATCTTTAGGCTGCTGGAATCCAGACAAGGCTGTTCTATTATCTCCCTCAACAGAAGGTGCTAACTTGTGGTATGCTGAAATTCAGGTGATTCTTCTACTTAAAAAATTTAAATTATCCTCATTTTATACTCTTGCTACTTGCATTTATTCTCTATTTCCTCTTCGAATAACAAGCTTGTCTTTGAAAACTTGTGTCTGGCAATGATAGCTTTTTTTTAATTTTTGACCACAAGGGCTATAACTCATTGGTATCTTGTAAATTTTAATATAATATGCTCTAGATGCTCTAGCTCACTCATAGTGGTTGGAAAGTCATTAGCTATACAATATCTTACTTGATGAATATATGAGTTAACCGTAATTACCATTAAAATAAGAAACTCATTCTGTCCACTGTTCTCCAACGAGTGAGAAACTTGGTCTATGTTGTTTAATAATAAAAAAAACAATTACCAGTAACTGGAAGCGTACTCTGGTTTCATAGCTGTGTACTAATGCTTATATTGGCTCTTGAGTCTTGATATTCCCTTTCTTTTCTTAAGTAATGATGTAGGGTAGGCTATGTGGATGTGCGGCTAAAATGCGATCTTAATGTGAAGTGCTGAAAGATAACCCTATTCTCCTTGACTGCTAAATTTAACACACATGCAAGTCCCGATGGAGAAATCAAACCAAACAAAAAATAATTAAATCCAAGCAGATATTTTAGGCTCCGAAGGTCCGGTTCATGCGGTCGTAACCGCTTGACCGGTGAAAATAAGTCCCCCCAAATGGAGCCTTAGTAAGACAAAATAATTCTTTAAGCAAGAGGATTAGACTTTCCTTTATGTGGAGGGCCAAAGTAAGAGCATGCAACTAATAGTATCTGTAAATCACAAAATAATGCAGAGCAAATGACCACAATACTAAATATCCAATCTGTTGGAATATTAAAGAGAA
Source organism: Platanthera zijinensis (assembly GCA_039513925.1). NCBI lineage: Eukaryota > Viridiplantae > Streptophyta > Magnoliopsida > Asparagales > Orchidaceae > Platanthera > Platanthera zijinensis. Next base: position 114,077,493 of record CM077098.1, on the reverse strand, counting down.
AATAAAGAAGAGGTGATAGATGGTGCAATTTATTCATCCCTCAAATGGGGTGTATAAGGGATCACAAAGGGCATATCAAGAATCAATAGCCGATGTGAGAGTAAAGACACGACACACATCTAAGACTCTAATGTATAACCTGAAATATAAAATACACTTAATTCTCAAACTCCAACACTCCCCCTCAAGCAGAAGGGGAAACCTTCAGCTTGGACATCATATAATGATAAAGGAAATGTAGGTAGGTGATGTGGGACAAATCATCAGACGAGTCACCGGGGAAAAATGTCTGTGATAATCTGCACAAAGAGCAGTCCCACACGACACGGTCCTATACGATACAAACTACTGATATACACAGCACAACCCGCCAGAATCAAGTCAGCGGACGGGCCACCGGAGATACTCCCATGTGACACCACCTACCATAACACATACCAATCAACGAGGAAAATTGGAGATGCTAACAAAACAAGTTATAAGCCAGGAGGGCCGCGTGGGACTAATGCGAGAGTTGAGAAATACCATATGAGCTGCCTTTGTCTCAAACACTCCCCCTCACGTGAGACACACGTGCATGACAACATAAAAACAACGCACAAAACAAACATTAATAATGACAAATTGACAATACAATGACATAATAAACGACCAAACCATCCCAAAACTCTAGTATCGACAAAAGGTTACCACCCTAGAAGGGGATGCAACGGTCAGAGTTGACAAAACACGAATGACAGCGGTAGGAATCAACAAAAATGATGGGACACAGTTGGAATCGTCGGAAATAGGAGGGGCAGTGAAAAAATGGCTGGGTCTAGAGCAGCGGAGTGACCGAGGTTGGAACAAACTAAAGGGATGAGAAAATGTCGTGGACAGAAGTAACCGAGTAGATTCAGAGCAACCATCGATGGTTCTGTCATGAAAGAAGTAATCCGGATGAGAAGCCATTCTCATCAAAGTAGTAGCTTGAAGAAGCATGTAGACGAGATCGTCAACAGGAACAACAACGTCAACTGGATCTGAAGAACTGATCGTCATCGGGATCAACAGTCTGGATCCACGATGCGATTGTTAGGCAGAAACTGCGATGGGATCAACATCGTCATTAGGGGGTGTGATCGCCTGCAGGAACTGTTGATGGAAACTGTTAAGGGGTTTGTCAGCGGGAATAACTGTAACGCCACTGAATTTTTGATGATTTATTTCAATCTTTTTTCGGCGTAATCGTGACGTAAGGGCGTTACGTTAACGCGAGGTTAGCGGTGCGTCGTCGTTAGTGCGTTTCCGTTACCGTTAGGTCAAGTTGACTTAATTTCGAGCTTGCTGGAGTGTAGATTTTTCTGAGTTTGGAAAATTAAAGTAATTAATTTTAATCGCGATTGCCAAGTCTCGTTGTCGTAAACTGTGAAAATAAATCGTAACTCGTGATCGGCTCGTCGAACTCTGATTTTGACTTCGTCATTGGATTTGTAGGATCGGTATTTACCTTTGGTGCAAATTTCGTCGAAAACCAAGTTGGCCTTAGTCCAGATCTTCAATGAAATGTTGATTTTTTTTTTAATTTATGTATCATATTATATATATAAATAAACATAAGTTTCTATATAAAAGGACCGGCCTAACCTTAGACTTTAGGTTTCCGTCATTTTTCTTCCTGTTCCGCCGAACCAGAGCCGCGCGAGAGAGGAAGACACGTCCTTCCGAGAGTTTTCCGACAGTCGCAGTGGGAGCTCTAGTGTCCGGAATTTTCGCCGGAGTATAGATTTGGGAAGCTCTCTCCGAGATCTACGCGTGCGCGGTGAGTATTTCCGGTTTTGTGGATTTTTGGTGTTGGAGTGAGTAACCCTAACCTTCCTTTTCGTTCAAATCATTTTAGAAATTGGTTGTCGTGGTTTTTTGTCGCCCGATCCTTGATGTGGAGTGCTTAGGAGGCCGGAAATCAGAAGATTTGAGGCAAGTGATGAACTATCCCTCTTGCTTAGTTTTTCTTGTAGTTTCTTATTCTATTCTCTTTTGGATTCCAAGACTCGTTAATATTGTATTTCTTCGGGCGTTGTTCTTTCTAAAATTCTTACGGTTTCGATTTAGGTTTGAGTAAATTCGACGAGTAGTCAAGTCTAGTTTGTCGAGTAGTCATATGAGATTCGTCGAGTGGTCACGTGAGATTCGTTGAGTAGTCACATGAGATTCGTCGAGTAGTTACGTTAAGTTCGACGGGTAGTTACGTAAAGTCCGTCTAATTCGTCGAGTTCGTCGAGAAGTTCCTAGAGTCCGTCAAGTGATTACGTCGAATTCGTCGAGTGATCATGTCGAATTCGTCGAGTGATTTCGTCTAGTGCGTCGAGTAGTTAAGTCGAAGTCGTCGGGTAGTCAAGTCGAATGGTTAAGATGAATTCATCGAGTAGTCAAGCCGAATTCGTTGAGTGTTTGCGCCAAGTTCGTCGAGTATTCTGGTAAGATTCGTCGAGTTATTACGACGATTCGTCGAGTTATCACACCGAATCAACGGATGGTCTCGACGAATTCGTCGTGAAGACTTTTTACTTAGAAATTCTGGGTTTTCCTTGCGTCGTCGTGGTGATCCGATGTCAAGTCTCGCGTGGTGCCAGATTTTGGTTATGATATTTTTGGATTGATGGTTGGGTTGGAATGAATGACCATCAACATAATACCTGTTTGTGAATCGTTGCACCTGATGAATTTTGTTATGGACTGTTGATTGGATTGGAATGAATGACCACCACCACAATGCCTTTTTGGATGTTTTGGTTTGATGGTTTGTGTTGGAAAGAATGTCACCACCTCAGTACCGTTTTATGCCCGATTTTAATGATTCACTTTTTGAGCAAATCAATCTCTTTTGTTATATAAATATTTGATTAATTATACCAATACTTATCGCGTTTGGTGCAAGTTTTTCTCTCATATAGACAATTCGTGTTGAATTATTTATGCTTATTGTTCATATGACCTTTGTTTTCCTGTTGTTTCACAACTATTCTTGTTGGGTTGTTAACTTCTTTAACTCATTAAATTTTTAAATTCTGTTTGTGTTGTCTTTTACGCCTTTGTGCTGATGCATTCTTTTCTTTTTGAATGGCTCAGGTTCAGACCAGTAGCAGTTAGAGCTGTCCGAGTTTGATTCTTCCAGGCTTCTGTAGCTGATCTCTTTTCCCCTTATCAGTGAGATGTAGTCTATTGTTTTTCTTGACCTTGTGGTGTATTTCAGACCTTTCTGTTAGTGATATGGGTTTGTGTTAGTTTGTTGACGCACATAGCAGAGTTTTTTCATGTGTAGACTGTTTATTATTTCTGCTACTAATACCTTTTACTGCTGATATATTGATGTCTGAGAAGGTTTTATGTTAGAATGCACATTAGTTATTTTAATACGTATAAAAATCTGCACCTTTAATTATACTCATAACATTTGTTTCAACTAAACGTCACTCTATTTTGAAGATTTTAAAAGTTCTTTTTCTTCTTATACTAAATATAGAAACTTGCATATCATTAGTTCATTGTTGTGTCTTCATGTTCATGTATGATAAAATGAATTAAACTTTATATTTTCTTTTCCGCTGCGTATATATATATATATATATATATATATATATATATATATACTTTTCTACTTGTGGACTAGCTGATCCACTGAACCGAGGGACACCATCTTTGAACTTTAAACTTAAAATACGTTCTTCAACATAAAATTTATGTCTTTTATAAAAATAACTGTAGAGACGGAGCTGCCTGAGCGTCTGCAGTTGTCCCCTGCACGGCGTGACATCATGACGCGTATTTTCTCACTCTGATAATATATTTATATATTGAGAAAATGCGGGTTGTGACAGTTGGTATCAGAGGAAGGTTTCTTTGGTTCGTTAGATGGGTTAGTCGAATGATCATTCGTTTTTAAAATCTTATTTCATTGCATACACGCAAAAAAGTGTCATCAGTATGTTTTGGCTGAAGCATGAACACTACACTCATAAACATGACAAAATATACAAGACATATTATGTAGTATGCGATGCATAATATATGTTTTTATATGGATTCTTATAGGCATAACAATATTTGACTGTTAAGTTGAAATGAACGACTTAACATTATCACATGAATGTTCATTAGATTTTATTTTTACGTTACATGCGATATTATGTAGTTTTGGATGTATTATATTTCATGTGTACACCGCTCATGACATGCATTAAGTTCTTTTTTTAGAATGCATATCACAACATGCACAACATAACATAGCATAAACACACATGCCAAGTTAAGATCTACACGAAGACACTTGTACACACATGATTTGAAATGAAGATTTAAGCATTCATGCATTCATATTATATGCACAAGAATCGTGGTATGATGGTATATCATCATAAGTAAGCATAACATCATTTATAGAAATCCCTGAACAAGCTAGTAACAAGAGTAAGTGTCTACACATTTTCAGTTTGATCTAAGTTGGGTAATTCTTGCATTAAGCTAAGTTTTAATAAGATGTTCGTTTATATTTGTAGAAGATGGCTCCGAAACGTCATACACTGAGGTTGGCTACCCAGTTTGAGGGTGAGTCTTCGGGTACACATAGTGAAACAATGATCGAGGAGCTGCGTCAGAGCAATGAGACTCTGTTGAGGCAGATGGTTGCGATGCAAACACAGATGCAAGTGTTGTTGACTCCCACCTTAGGGCAGCAGCCTGGGGTGCATGACCCTACAATGGGTCAGGCTGTTCCTGTCCCTCCTGCTCCCCCGGTGCCTCCTGTTCTGTTGCCACCTGAAATGAATTTCATCTCGCATTTCTAGCATTTAGGACCCCCGACCTATGATGGGAGGGATGATTTCGTGGCGTTAGATGACTGGATCATAACTATTAAAGAGTTGTTTTCCTACTCAGGAATTTCTGCGGACCAAAAGGTTATGATCGCTCCATATCAGTTGAAGGGCCTTGCTAAAGGCAGGTGGATCAGGGAAAAGGAAGGGCTCACAAATGGATGCTCATGGGAAAGGTTTAAGGAGATGCTGTTGAAGAAGATCTTGCCGTCGGTCGAGCAAGACAAGCTGATGAATTTTTTTTGTATTTGAAGCAGAGGCAACTCACAGTTGGTGAGTATGAGATCGAGTTCAACAAGTTGAGCAGGCTTGCCCCGGAGTTAGTAGCCACTGAGGAGGGCAGAGTTAAGCGTTTTCTGGGTGGTCTTTGTAGTGACATCCAACAGTTAGCCAACACTTACCGATCTGAGAATTATGCGGAAGCAGTGGAAGCTGCTTTGAAGGTCGAGGCTATTGATAATGCTAAGAACTGTGACATGTTGCCGAGGAAGGAAAAGAAAAAGACTGAGGATAGTGGAAACCCTTGGGCATCTAGCCCTGCTCCGAAGAAATGGAGCAAAAAGACGTGTAGCTTTTGTGGTCGTCCAAGCCACCATTTCGAAAAATATTTCAAGAGGTTAGGTGCTCAGAAGCAGCATCAGGTGCTTACGATTCAGAGAACACCCAAGGGAGATCTGATCTGTGCTTTGTGTAAGCGAAAGAAGCATGATGTTGCCCACTGTTGGTCAAAAGTTAAGACTTGCTTCTAGTGTGGGCATAAGGGGCATGCGAAGTCTAGGTGCCCACAGTCCCAGCCCACGATGCAGCCGGTTCCACTTCAGGCTTTGCCGCCGCCGCAATTGCAGTAACTGGACAGGGGAAAGGGTAAATTGAATGTGATGACCAAGGAAGAAGCTCAGTCTTCCAGTCAGGTGATCTCATTTTAAATTCTGCTCTAGTTGTTAACTTGTAATTGTGGATTCAGTTTCTGACACATTAGTTATGTGTATAATTTTATAGGCGAGTTTAAGGTAAGGAATCGTTGGGCGCACATTCTTTTTGGTTCGGGTGCCACTCACACTTTCGTGGCTAGGAATTTTGTAGACCGACATTGTTTGGTCATCGATCGAGTTAGAGATCCGCTTTGTGTTAAGTTTCCATTTGGTGATTTGGTGGTGTCGAATCTGGGTATCCATAATTGCCCTATTCTTTTAGGTGGATTCCTAACGTATGCCGATCTGAAGGTGCTAGATTTGGAAGAATTTGATGTGATCTTGGGTATGGATTGGTTATCCAGATATGATGCTGTCATTCAATGCAAAGTCAAACTTTTAGATTTCAAGATGGACAACGGCCAACCCATGAGCGCTTTTAGCTTTCCGCGTCTGGACTTCCCAATCATATTTGCAGTACGTGCTCAGAAATTTTTAAAGTCCGGCTGTACTGCTTATCTTGTTTCTATTATAGAAGCTGCTCATGATTTGCCGCGTGTCGAGGATATTTCCGTGATGCGAGAGTTTCCCGATGTTTTCCCTGTTAGTCTTCCTGGTCTCCCTCCCGAGAGAGATGTAGAGTTCGTGATAAACCTTGAGCCCGATACTCGTCCGATTGCGAGGGAACCTTACCGTATGGCTCCAGGTGAGTTGGAGTTGCGTACTCAGTTAGACGAATTGTTGCAGTGTGGCTTTATTAGACCTAGTTCTTCGCCCTGGGGTGCTCTAATCCTTTTTGTGAAGAAAAAGGATGGTTCGATGAGATTGTGCGTAGATTATAGGGAGCTGAATAAGGTAACTATCAAGAACAGATATTTGTTGCCTCAGATTGACGATTTATTTGACTAGTTGTGGGGTTGCTCTGTGTTCTCGAAGATTGACCTTCGTTTAGGCTACCATCAGTTGATGATCCGTGAGTCGGACGTTCCGCAAATTGCCTTTTGTTCCCGATATGGGCATTTTGAGTTCTTGGTAATGTCCTTTGGATTAATGAATGTACCCTCTGCTTTTATGAATATGATGAATAGAGCATTCAAGGATTTTCTAGACCATTTTGTGGTAGTTTTCATCGATAATGTTCTGATGTATTCTAAAAGTACTGAGGAGCTTGCTTTGCATTTGCGCTTATTATTGTATACTCTAAGGGAGCACTAGTTGTATGCGAAGTTGAGCAAATGTGAATTTTGGCTTTCTTAAGTGTCTTTCCTGGGTCACATTGTGAATAAAAATGGAATTTCTGTGGACCCAACAAAGATAGCTGCTGTTTTGGACTGGAAGAGGTCTACAACGCCTAAAGAGATAAGGAGTTTCTTAGGGTTGACAGGTTACTATATGAGATTTGTGCAAGTATTTTCAGTGGTCTGCACCTTTGGCCAAACTTACGCAGAAGAATGCAACGTTCATTTGAAGTGATTCCTGTGAAGAAGCTTTTAAGGAGTTGAAGAAGCGATTGTCCACTGCTCCTGTTTTGACTTTACCTACCGAAGGAGCGGAGTATGCTGTTTATGTCCACTGCTCCTGTTTATGCGTTTCAAGTTTCAGTACAAAACTTCCTTTTTGGGGAGTGACTGTAACGCCCCTGAATTTTTGATGATTTATTTCAATCTTCTTTCGGCGTAATAGTAACGTAATAACGTCACTTTAACGCGAGGTTAGCGGTGCATCGTCGTTAGTGCGTTTTCGTGACCGTTCGGTCAAATCTACTGAATTTCGAGCTTGCTGGAGTGTAGATTTTTTTGAGTTTAGAAAATTAAAGTAATTAATTTTAATCGCGATTGCCAGGTCTCGTTGCCGTAAACTATGAAAATAAATCGTAAATCATAATTAATTTTTCACTGAACCGAGGGACACGGTGTTTGAACTTTAAACTTAAAATACGTTCTTCAACATAAAATTTATGTCTTTTATAAAAATAACTGTAGAGACAGAGCTGTCTGAGCACCTGCAGTTGTCCTCTGCACGGCGTGACATCCTGACGCTTATTTTCTCTCATTCTGATAATATATTTATATATTGAGGAAATACGGGTTGTGACAATAACTGACGAGATAGTCGACTGGAAGAGGTGAGTCGACGAGATTATCTCTAACTGCTGGAGATGAAGTTGTCAATGTCGCTCTTCGCCGAGCTATGTGGAGGTCAAGGTTGCAGATGTCGGATGTCAGAATCATGTCGGTTTGGATTTTTTATGTCGGATGTCAGATTGCGGGGGTTATATCAGGGACAATATCAGATTGTAATATTATAATTAATTATATATATATATATATATATATTTCACAATATTTTCATTTATTAATTAGATGATAATTATTTTATCTAATTAAGTGTAAACTAAAATTCATATGAGAAAATTAAATTACTAACAAATGTTTAATCATATCTGATTGGTGTCATTTAGAGTCACCTTCTCAGCAAATGCCCAACACGAATCTCGACCTACTATGGAAGAAGCACTATGAATCTTGTTAGAACCTTTTGATGTATTCATTATGTACAAAACAAATTATAAAATATTTTGAACAAATAAAAAACGCAATATTGGGCCGCCATTAGCCGTCATCAACCACCATTAGTCGCAATATTGGGCCGACATGCCCGACATGTCGGCCGCAATACTTGAAAATGCCGGAATTATCAAATGTGGGGAAAACGTGTCAATTCCCTCTCAAAAATGACATGTCGGCCGCAATCTACAAGCTTGATGGAGATCAATGGGAAGAAATTTCGTCGAAGCCGTCGATGTCACCCTTCAGAGCAACAGGGAGTGGCGAGAACTCACACAGACGTCATAAGGCACACGAGAGTGGAACACCTAATCGCTGCCCTAACATATGGGACCGAGAAAATCAAAGAGGAATAAAACGTAGCTTTGATAGCATGTTGGAGTAGTAGAGAGAAAATAAAGAAAATGTAATTTATTCATCCCTCAAAGAGGGTATATAAAGGATTACAAAGGGCATACCAAGCATTGATAGCCGATTATGGACTAAAGACAAGACACACATCTAAGACACTAATACATAATCTGAAATATAAAATACACTTAATGCACAAACTCCAACACAAACAAATATGAAATCACACCCCATATTTTAATATTGAAAAAAGATACAATTACAATACTCATGGGGGGGGGGGGTAACCATAGTCACCGTAGATCCAGAGCATGAAGGGGTGCAACTGCTGTTCTGAGGTGGCAATGATGGTGGATTTGAGGCCACTGGTGGTTGTCAGGGAGGGGTTCTCCAGGGGGAAAAGGGGGCTGTTGGATGGGGCCTGGATATGGGAAGTCGAGGCCCAGCTGGGAGCCTGGGACTTCCTGAGGGATGGCAGGGAGGCTCTAGCAGGGGGGGGGGGGATAGGGCTGCTGGATGTGGCTTGGCTAGAGGGGATCTGGCTGTTTGGAGGCTGGGAACAAGAGTAGTCAGGTACTGGATTCCTGATGCAGAAATCCTGAAAGGCTGCAGGTAATCAGAGAACTGCAGCATGGGTTATAGGGGAGCTAAAAGGGCTGTCAGATGGGGATTTTGAGGTCTCAGTGGAGGGCTACTGTTGGGAGGAGGCAAACGTGATGGGAAATTGGAGTGTCAGCGGAAGGAGGGCTGTGGGTGTTCTGGGAGAGTCACATTGCTGAAGGGATGGATATGTGGAAGGGGCGTAGGATACTTGCACTTGGTGGAAAGCTTGGGAAGGATTTGAATGAGTTTAAGTGATGGATATAGGGCTGGGATGTGTTAGCTGCTTGAAGAAAAGATTTCCAGGGGGTTGACGGAAGTGAGATGTGGACTGGATGGGGTGCAACAATACAAGGAAGATGACGGGGAAGGTGGAGAAGATACAAGCTTAGGAATCGGCTCATATGGCTTCACAGAGTTTGTCACAGTGAGGTGATCATCGAATTCTGGGAAGTTTTCTTCTCCAAAATCTGGGCCTTCCTACCCCCTCTTTCTTATATTTATAATAAACTACCATAGGACATCCCTTACATCAACGGCTATTGATTGATCGCTAATGCAACAGAGCATGGGAAGGATTTGAATGAGTTTAAGGCTCTGTTTGGTTGGACTGTTGCTGATGGAAAGCTGCTGATGGAAAAAGTGCTGATTCTGGAAAACAAAGTTTTGTTAAAAAACTGTTTGAGTGAAATGGAGTTTGTAGAACGGAGTTTTGAAAAAGTTGTTTGGAAACAAAACGGAGTTTTGAGTGAATTTTTTTCCATAACTTTTAATTAACCATTGAAAATATGGAAAAATATTTTTTTCATAATATAACTCCCAACACAAAAAAATGTTTCATTCAGACATTTTTAGAACCAATCCCCGCCATTTTGTTCTATGCTCTAGCTTCATACAACTAATCTGCTATAATATTACATAGCGCGATCATCTCATCTACACCACCTGTAGTGTCAGTGCTTGTTTCTTTCCGCCCTTGTGAGGTCATCCCATGATCTCGACCCCTTTGCTCGGACTCACTAAAATCAATATCCACACGCGAAGGGTGCCGACGAATGAAATTATGTAAACACATTGTGGCGATCACAATAGCTACTTGTTTGTCAAAACGATAGCTTGACATGTCCCGCAGTACGACCCACTTCTTCTTCCAAATCCTGAATGATCGCTCTATCACACTTCTAAGCGATGAGTGTGCATGCTTGAACATCTCTCGACGTCCTTCTGCTCGGCGATCACCACGAGCAAAATCTGGTAGATGATACCGTGTATCTTGATACGGTTTCAAGTATCCACACACACACATACAAGACGCACACACACATACAAGACACACATACACACACATACACACACATACAACGCACACATACAACGCACACATACAACGCACACATACAACGCACACATACAAAACACACATACAACACACACATACAACACACACATACAACGCACACATACAAAACACACACATACACACATACAAGACACATACACACACAAACAACACACACACACACATACAACACACACACACATACAACACACACACACAACACACATACAACACACACACAACACACACTATACACACACATACAACACACGCACAAACAACACACGCACAAACAACACACGCACAAACAACACACACACACATACAACACACACGCACATACAACACATACACACTAACAACACACAAAAAAAAGCCATCTCAGAAATCCACATTAGAAATCAAGTACACACATCTCAGAAAAAAATCAATATCAGAAAAAAATCAATATCAGAAAAAAATAGACATCTCAGAAATCCAATACACACATCTCAAAAATCCAATACACACATCTTATAAATCTAATATCAACATCTCAGAAATCCAATATCCTATTCCTCATCAGTTGACGCTGCAGCGAGAGGAAGAATGGGGAAAAACCCTAAAATTGCAAAGCAGGAGAAGGGGTGTACCTCAGCGAGAGGGAGAACGACGGCACACCAGATATGCAGGAAAAAATTGACACCTAAAACCTGCGGCAAACAAGCAGGTGGAGAGGAATCACGCCGATGCAATGAGAATAAACTGTGGAAGAACGGAATTGAGAGAGACGACTGAAAAACTAACTAGAGGTGCGCGCCAATGCAAGGGTATTCACGCCGTCGTCGACAGGCGATTCGGGATCGAGAGAGATGCAGGCGATTCGCCGGTCGTCGTCGTCGGGGAAGACTTGATCGGGAGAGACGCTGCTCGCGCTAGGTTATCGGGAAGAAAAGTGCGGCTGAACGAAGAAAAAAATAGCAGATGAGTTAATACAGAAAACCGCGACATATATTAAACGCAATTTGCAAAATAAGCCTTGACAAACGGTGCTTATTTGCAAAACGGCGGTGCGTTTCCACCGCACCGCAGGCAAAAAGCCCAACCAAACGCCATCTAAGTGATCGATATAGGGATGTGAAGTGTTGGCTACTTGAAGAAAAGATTTCCAGGGGGTTGGCGACAGTGAGATTTGGACTGGATGGGGTGCAACAATACAAGGAAGATGAAGGGGAAGGTGGGGAAGATACAAACTTAGGAGTCGGCCCCTATGACTTCACAGAGTTGTCATAGTGAGGAGATCACCGGATTTTGGGAAGTTTTCTTTCTCAAAATCTGGGCCTTCCTACCCCCTTTTATTTAAGGGTGTGCATAAAAAATCGAAACCGCCCGAATCGATTAAGTCGAATTGATTTTTGGACCGAACCAATCGGTTCAGTTCGGTTTAGGGGGCTGAAAACCGACATCATTTCGGTTCGGTTCGGTTTGTTGGTTGGGCTTTCCGAAAAATCCGAAATGAACCGAACCTAACATTTAGAGAAAAAAAACTATTATCAAAGATAATGTATTGTAATTCTGTTTGGATCAAGACATTCAACTTCTTCGTCCTAGGTGGCAACTAACACTAAATATGTTGTACTTATTATTTCCATTTTGAACGAAACTTTGAACTTATTGTCTCAATTGCACTATTTAATCTAAATATTATTATATATGGTCCCTGAATTTTCTTTTAAATGCCGATGAACTTATTTTTTTGGATAATATATTTTATAGTTGATCGGACTTCCACTCAACTAATAGCCGACCATCTAATAAAACACTAATAAAAACAAATATTTTTTTGAATACAATGCTTTAAGTTTTTCGGAAAACCGAACCGATGTTAAAAACCGAACCGAACCGATTAGTTTCGGTTCGGTTTCGGTTTTGGGTGTGTAAAAATCGAGGCTATTCGATTCGGTTTCGGTTTTACCTAAAACCGAACCGAACTGAACCGCTTGCAGACCTACCTCTTATAATAAACTACGATAGGACATCCCTTACATCAACGACTATTGATTGATCGCTAATGTAACAGACCCTATTATGTTTGTAGAGAAAAACTCAAACTTGTAAATACTCTTCTATATCTCAATACAAGGTATGAATACATATTTATAGGAGGGAGAAAGAGAGAAGAGAGTCCTATACATGAAGTGGGACTAAAGAGGAGAAAGGGAAAATAAACAAGAAACATGGGTTATATGAGCCCCTTTACATATGCTTTTCTAATACTCCCCCGCAAGCTAGAGCGTACAAGTCGTATGCACCAAGCTTGGACAACAACTGATGGAATAAGGTGTTTGGTAGAGCCTTTGTGAGGATATCAACGACTTGTTCAGTGCCTGGAACATGTTTTAGTTCGATCTTCTTCATTTGAACTTTCTCCCGGATAAAATGACAGTCAACTTCAATATGCTTTGTTCTCTCATGGAAGACTGGATTCTTTGCAATATGTATAGCTGCTTGGCTGTCACATAGCAGAAGGGCAGGTGATGGAAGTTTTACCCCGAGATCGACAAGAAGGCTTTCCAGCCACGTTAGCTCAGAGACAACCGAAGCCATTGATCGGTACTCTGCTTCTGCTGAGGATCGAGCCACAACGGCTTGCTTCTTACTTCGCCAGGTGATGAGATGACCCCCAAAATAGGTACAAAAACCACTTGTTGATCGACGATCATCCAAGGACCCGGCATAATCGGCATCAGAATATGCAACTAATCTCGGAGTAGAGGATAAGGTCTTGTAGACAAGTCCTTGACCCAGAGCAGTTTTCAGGTATCTGAGGATGCGCTCAACAGCATGAAGGTGCGAGGTGCGCGGAGCATGCATAAATCTGCTGACCACTCCAACGACGAAGGATATATCTGGTCTAGTAACTGTTAGGTAGATTAATTTCCCAACAAGTCTTTTATAGTATTCCGGATTTTTAAGAGGAAGATCAGTGTCGAAGGCATGAGCACACAACTTCTGATTTGCGTCCATTGGGGTGGTAGTAGGCTTGCATCCGGAGTAACCAGCATCCCGAAGGAGATCCAGGCAGTACTTTCTCTGGGAAATGACAAGACCGTCTGGCTGTCTCGCGATCTCAAGGCCAAGGAAGTACCAGAGTTGACATCTTTAGTATGGAAGACTGAGTTAAGGTGCTGTTTAACTGCTTGGATGCCCTTTGAGTCGTCTCCAGTAATCAAGATGTCATCAATGTATACCAATAAGAGAACAGTTCCAGTTGTTCGATGCCGCGTAAAGAGGGAAAAATCCGCAGAGCTTCGAGTAAAACCGACTTCCCGAACTGCCTTACAGAATTTATCAAATCATGTCCGAGGAGATTGTTTGAGACCATAAATGGACTTTTTCAGATGACACACTCGAGACTCCCCCGTGGTCTCAAACCCGGGAGGTTGCTGCATGTAGACAGTTTCCTGGAGGTCGCCGTTTAGGAAAGCGTTTTTGATGTTCAGTTGGTGTAATGGCCATTGTCGATGAACCGCCGCGGAGAGAAGGACACAGACGGTATTCAGCTTCGCGACTGGAGAGAAAGTTTCCTCGTAATCAAGACCGTGTTGTTGAGTGAAGCCACGAGCCACCAGTCGGGCTTTGAGATGGTCAATCGTCCTATCTGGAGCATGTTTGATTACAAAGACCCATTTACAGCCAACGAGTCTCTGACCTGGAGGGAGAGGTACCAGATTACAGGTCTGGTTCGCCCAGAGAGCCATCATCTCTTCGTCCATGGCCGCCCGCCAGCCAGGATGATGCAGAGCTTCCTGCACAGTGTTAGGAATAAAAATAGAAGAGAGGGAGGTGGCAAAAGTTTGGAGGGTTGGAGAGAGGCGATGTAAGGATACATAGTTCGTCAGGGGATGAGCGGTAGAATCTGGTGCCGGATCGTTAGAGCGCGAAGCATCAGAGGTCGAAGCCGACTGCATTGGTGTAACGGAGACAGGGTGGCGACAGGTGTAAACTCGTATAACAGGTGGCTGGGGAGGAGGGAGGGCCTTGTTTACCAAGGGAACAGGGAGGGCCTTGTTCGGACATGGTGGGGAGGACGGAGTGGTAACCGGAATAACAGGACGTATGACGGCGGGTGGGGAAGGTGTAGGATCAGAGGTAGAGAAAAAAGGGAGATCTTCCCGAAAGGTCACATAGGCAGAGACAGTCACCTTCCGAGTAGCTGGGGAGTAACATACATAGCCCTTTTGAGTCCGGGAATAGCCAACAAAGATCTGTTTGGTTTCCCGGGGGTCCAACTTTTCCATGGAGGGACCAAGAGTGTGGACATATCAAACGCATCCAAATATGCGGGGTGTAAGGGAGAATGGAGGAGTAGAAGGGAACAGAAGGCTGAATGGAGTGGCATTGTGGAGAATTGGTGAGGGAAGACGGTTGATGAGGTAACAGGCCGTGGAGAGAGCGAAGTTCTAGTAAGATTTAGGAACTTGCATTTAAAGCATGATGGAGCGAGCCATATCGAGTAGATGTCGATTCTTACGTTCAGCTGTTCTGTTTTGTTGCGGGGTATAAGCACATGATGTTTGGTGTATCACCCCGAATTCAGAGCAGAGGTTTGCAAATTCATGCCCAGTGTACTCGCGGGCATTGTCCGTTCGGAGAGTTTGGATAGTGGTGGAGAATTGGGTGCGGGTCTCGAGGAGGAATGCCCGAAAGACCTGGCGAAGCTCAGAGCGATCACGAAGTAAGTAGAGCCATGTCATCCGAGAGTAATCATCAATAAACGTTAAAAAATAACGATAACCAGAAATGCTAGTAACACGGTACGGTCCCCAAATATCAGAGTGAACTAACATAAAAGGAGCAGCGCTCCGGGTACAATGAGATTGAAAAGATGAACGCGGCTGTTTGCCGTAAACACAGGTTTCACACTGAAAAACAGGTAAAGAAACATCGGAAGAGCCTTCTGGACGATGGGTAAAGGGGCATGCCCAAGACGGCGATGCCAATCGACGGAGGAGACAGAAGCCAGGATAGCTGGAGGGTCATCAAGGATGTAGAGCCCGTTCTGCAGTCGACCCTTACCAATGATAGTCCGTTTCTGTTGATCCTGTATCCGAAAAGAGGAAGAAGTAAAGGTTACTGAGCAGTTTAAATCTGTAGTAAGGCGACCAACAGAAAATAAATTAAAGAGAGAGCCCGACACGTGAAGAGCGGAGCGAAGAGAAAGAGACGGAGTGAGAGGGATATCAGCGAAGCCGACAACAGGAACTGTGTCCCCATTAGCCACGGTAATACACTTGGGATGTGACGAGTGGAGGTATTGTTGTGGTCGCCGAGAAGTAATGTGATGAGTAACCAGAATCCACTATCCACTGTAGACTTGTGGAGAGATGGGCCATACCTTCATGGGAGATAGAGGAGGCAGAGGCAACCGAGGCCGGAGGGCGACTAAGCAAACCATGGAGTTGTTGCAGCCAAGGTTGTCAGGATCGAGATCCTAGATGAGATCGTTTCGAGGTAGGATCGGATCTGATAGTAGGGTCAGATTGAGGATTGCTTTATAAAATAAGGATCGATTTACAAAATCTGGATCGTAGGATCGTAAGATCCTATGATCTGGATCGCGATCCTGACAACCTTGGTTGCAGCTTAAGGAGGACCTCGTCAAGATCAGACCGAGAAGAGGAGGAGTCAGTAGCAGCAACAGTAGCCTGTGAGCGAGGAGGAAATCCATGCTTCCGATAACAAATAGCCTCGTGGTGACCATCCTTCCCGCAAAAAGAACACTTTAGGGGCGGTTTGCCGCGACCTCGGCCTCGCGAGCCAGAACGTCCCCCACGAGTAGACGGGGGAAGCGGGAGAAGGGAAGCCGAAGTTTACTGAAGTAGAGCTGGTGACGGAGGGGCCGGATAATCAGGAGGAGGCGAGACCTTGAGCAGCATGGCACACACATCAGACAGTGAGGGAGTAGCCGCGGAAGAGAGAATCTGTGCCCGAATGCTCTGTAGATGAGGCGGAACACGAGCCATCATCATGGCTACGCCAACAACCTCTTTCTGAGCACGTTGTGCCGCAAGATCCAGCGTGGGAGGTTGATGCTGAATCCATGCTTCGACCAGAGTCTTGGCTCGAGCCACAAAGGACGTGAGGTCGGAGGATCCGCCACCATCCAGATGTTGGAGATCAGTGATGATATCATAGAGGTGTTGTACACTATCTTTACCAGAGTAGAGGGCTTGAGCTCGTCTCACATGGCCTTGGCAGTTTCATGATACATGACCATGCGGTATGGTTCACTATCCAGAGAGTTGAGGAGCCATGTCTGCACCCGACCGTCATTGCGTAGCCACTCATCCGTTGGAGGAACCAGAGCAGCTTGGGTTAGGTGATGAAGAAAGCCTTTCGATTGAAGGACACGGCGAACCGAGTGCACCCACTTCGTAAAGTTCTTCTTTCCGGTCAAGGAGATAGTCGTAATCCGCAATTCATCGCGAATTTCATATACGGGAGCCGGGCGGTCAGCAGAAGAGATCGGCGGAACAGAAGAATCAATAGAGGAGCCCATGACCGGGAGGGAAGAGAAGCAGGCCGCGGTTAGGCAAGGAGACCGCGCGAGAAGACCACCTGAAGTAGACAGACAGAAAGACGCCCGAGCAGGCTAACCGCAGCGGTTAGGCAAGGAGACCGCGCGATAAGAACACCAGAGGCGGACAGAGATAGGAGGAAGCAGGAGAGGCCGCACGGTCACGGTGAAAGAAGACCAGCGACAAGAAGCCACGACCACGTGCGGAAGCCGCTGCGAATAGAGAAGAAGCTGCGAGTAGAAGAACGCGAGTGGGCAAGAGGAGGAAGCCACGAGTAGAGAACTCGAGCGGGTAAAAAAAAGGAGGAAACCGCGAGTGAGCGAACTCGAGCGGTCAGAAGACGAATCCGCGAGTTGAGAGAACTCGAGCGGGCAAGAGAAGGAAGCCACGAGTAGAGAACTCGAGCGGGCAAGAGGAGGAAGCCGCGAGTAGAGAACTCGAGCGGGCAAAAAGAAGAGGAGACCAGGCGAGTAGCACCGGAGGAGGGGCCCACGGGTCAGAAGAGAAAAGGCTATAAAAGGAGGAGAGGGAATGAGGAGGAAGCTGGCTCCACGGAAGGAAGGAGGCGTGAGCGGATAGGAAGAGGAGGCCACGTAGCCGCGCGCCTAGCGAGAAGAGGAAGGCCGCCCGGTTAGAACGAAGGGAGGGCGGTTAGCAAAAATTCTAGCCGCCAGGAGAGACCGATTCCCTCTGATACCATGTAGAGAAAAACTCAAACTTGTAAATACTCTTTCTATATCTCAATACAAGGTATGAATACATATTTATAGGAGGGAGAAAGAGAGAAGAGAGTCCTATACATGAAGTGGGACTAAAGAGGAGAAAGGGAAAATAAACAAGAAACATGGGCTATATGGGCCCCTTTATATGAGCTTTTCTAACAATGTTAAATAAAAAAAGTTCAAGTAAATGAAAATCCGGACGCATCCGTTTGGTCGGATCATCGATCCACAGACGACAAATATGACAGGTGGCCAATCGGCCCCAAAACTCGTTCTCCACCTTGAGTCCGTATTGTTGATCTCCATCAAGTAGCATATACCGTGATAACTGCTTTAGTTGCACAAACGTGTGTCATTTTTATGGTTCTTTCTTTTGGTTGTATTGCATATATGACACATGGATGATTTCAAAAAATGTTGGCCTTGGAGTACATCAGGCCTGTTTGGTTTCACTGCTGCTGGGTATTGCTCCCCTTCATCTGCCGCCATAGGTTACGGATAATCTGTAGCCCATGGAAGCTTCAATTGGATTGCAAATGGCAAGCATGCCCACTATCATTAGTTTGGTTACAATTATTCATAATTAGCCATTTGGTTTTGAAATCATAGAGCTGACATCCATTGCAATTGTTTTACATTTGTTTTGTCTATTCACTATGGGATTTGATGCATATGTATCACTTCACGGCCCACAAATGAAAACAATTTATTTGTCATGTATTTTTCTCACCTTTCTTAAGATATAGGATACTACAGTTGCAAGGAAGTTACATCTTCTGGTTCTGTGTGGGATTTTATGCTCAAGCTGGTGAGACTTGCTCATGTTTCATGGTGAAAGTGTGGAAAATGCTTCTGTTCATTTGATGAATGCTTTATTCTAGGAGAAAGCACATTGACACCATTATGAACTATTGTAATCTCCTGCTCTTCTTCTAAAGCTCGCATCTTGTATTTTTCAGGTGTCTAGTGGCAATCATTTCAAGTACAATTATTTTCTGAAGAACAAGAAACAGCTGGAAAATGACTTGATTTGGAGGCCAGGGCCTACCTTTTCCTTGTCAATACCCCTAGAAAATGAAGAAGAAGATATTGTGGTAAGGGATTCTTGGATGAGAACTAGATTAGGGAGATGGCCTATTCCCTCATGGGGTTCATGGATGTTGGACATGGATCTTCCTGTTGGACATGGACATCACATCAATCAAGCCATTCATGAAACTCCATCTGCAGGTAATTTCAAATGTTATAATATCTATCAGGAAATCTCTCCGAGCTGTTCTGTTGGTTCTGAACACTTAAATGCTTCCAGTGCATAACAGGTGATCAAGAGATATCGTCATATTCCAATGAAAGTCTTTCAAGTGAGAAGCATCTCTTAGTTAGTTATACATCTAAAACCAGTATGTTTGAGGAGAATGATGTATCAGTTTCTTCTAGCAGTTTAGGAGCGATATTACTAGAACGAGACCAGCCTGTTGAAGAACCATGGTTACTTCGATCAACACTTCTGTCTATGGTTGAATTTAAAGAACTTGATGTTTCTTCTAAACAAGAAAACAGTTACCAAATTGAATCTTCTGAAAACTTGTGTGGTGAGACACAAAAGACGTTACCTGAAGAGATCAAGCTAGCTTATACCGAGAAACCTGTATGGACTGTTATATTGATTAACTCATCCTTATGCACCATGCAAAGAATTGCTGTGTTGGAAAATGGAAAGCTCGTTGAGCTACTTCTAGAGCCTGTTAAAGATAATGTACAGTGTGATAGTATCTATTTAGGAGTTGTGACAAAACTTGCTCCTCATATGGGTGGGGCATTTGTAAATATTGGGATTTCTCGGCCTTCGTTTATGGACATAAAGCAAAACAGAGAGCCCTTTGTGTTTCCTCTTTTTCAACAGGATATTAAGAAAGAATTTGTCAATGGCTTTGCTAGTACTGGAAAAAACAAACATTCCGACATCAATGAAATTTACCAGTCCTCGGATGACGAGGATGGTATTGACACTGTCACTGAGGTTGATCATGAAGAAGAATCACTACATTTCACACATGAAGATTTTGAGGATCCTGAGGCAGATGATGCAATTGATGTTGTCGCTGTTTCAAGAAATATGAGTGGTGCAGGAAATTTTATTGGAGTTGAAAATTATTCTGAAGAGTTAGAAATAAATGGGAGTCCCTTGGAAGATGAAGTTGTTGAGGACCATATTACTTTACAAGCAGAACAGATGAATGATTCGAACTTTCCACTTCTCATGCAAGCTTCACGGAAGTCCAATAATTCTAGCAGTGCGGATGACAAATGGGCTAATGTTTGCAAAGGTACCAAGGTTATTGTTCAGGTGGTTAAAGAGGGGTTAGGCACCAAAGGTCCAGCTCTCAGTGCTTATCCAAAGTTGAAAAGCAGATTCTGGGTATGCACCGTAGCTCACGATGTATTTTCATGCCATGTTTGTTTTCAGCACTTTGTCACGGTTAATTTTCTATCCCTTCTTTTCTTAGATTACGTTGTGATGTGCTTAGTGTCTGGATTTTCCTAAAGTACGTTTATATTTCTTAACTAATATTATTACCAATAATCATTTATTGTACTCGGAAGTGCCAACCCCAATCATAAACTAAGGATTTTAAAATCTGTCTGCTATGCAGCATATGGATATATGTTGTTTATTGGAAGTACACGATGTGTTTATTCAAAAATACAATATAACAAGAATAATCACACAAAAAAGAACACCAAAGTTATGCATTACAGTCAAAATTGATTTACATTCATGACAAACAGGGAGTGATTTCATTATAGTCCAGAGGAGGAGATTACAAAGTTGCTAGAAACTACAAAAAACAACTACGGATAAAACTGAAATAGAGTACCCTTTATATTATTAGTGTTTTAGAGGTAAATCTATCTTAATAAAAAACTATGCTCAAGTAATAGCACACAGAATTATGAAAGAAGAAAATTGAGAAATGCTTCTTCACGACAACCATAGAAGGAGAGGAGAGGAGGATTTCAAAGTTCTCCAGCACAGAACTGATGGTAGAGACAGAACAAAGCAGATGAGATATTGGGATGGCACTAGGGAATGTAATATGGTTTAGAATAAATTTTTTTCTATATGTACGATAAAGGCCAAGTTTTAACTGTGAGATCAAAATACACATAATTAAATGAATTTATACAGTTACCATGTAACATGATACAACCCGCCTCCCTCCGCAGAGGGGCCCCACATGGACTGGGGGCATGGTCCCCATCGATCCAGTGGGTGCCGTACCAGTGCCGCCGCCCATACACTCCTACCCGTCTTCGCCCTGTTCTCAGACGGTAGCTTGTTGATGGCGGGGCTCGAACCCGCAACATCCTTGCTAAGAACCCCTCTTACCGGGTCAGTTGGTGCTAAGTCTCGGTAGGAGGGGTTCTTAGCAAAGATGTTGCGGGTTTGAGACCTGCCATCAACAACCTACCGTCTGAGAATAGGGCGGAGACGGGTTGGAGTGTATGGGCCGCGGCCCTGGTACGACACCCACTGGATCGATGAGGACCCTTCCCGGGTCCATGTGGGGCCCCTCTGCGGAGGGAGGTGGGCCGTATCATAACACTTCTATCTAGTTTAACATTAATTTATAAGCCCGTTCGGCATGTGTGACATGAAGCAAACTAAGCAACTGTATATATATTAGGACATAGCAGGTAATATCTAAAATACATAACAAAATTTTTAAAAATATGAGTTACGTTAATGAAATACCTCAAAATCTGATTCACAAAGTCAACTAAAATTAAAATGAGCAAATTGTATAAGAGTTGAAATTGCAAAGAGCCTGATACATTTGAATTCATAATTAAATGATATAACAAATTTTGAAAGAAAACAAAGTAAAAGTAGACATTCTCGAAAGCTTATCCTAGGTGTATCTCCCTACCTGTTACCCTTGAAAAGTCCGAAGATGGGGTCAACCCAACTAGTGAGTAAGAAAAACTCTCTCATAGTGACACTAAAAATAGCTTGAATAAAATGCTTTTAAAATAACATTTATACTAAAGAAATGTATGCTATGATTCTACACACGTCTTTTCTATAAAGTACTTGAACATAAATGTCTTTTCTATTACGTGATCCTGAATTGAATTTTCTTTTCAATTTCAAAATCATTAAACTAAAGTGATTCTAGATTTTGGCGTGTATTTGGAATTGAGATGTCTTGTATCTTCTTTTCTTCTCTTTTTTAGTTAAGTATATTCTTATGCATGTTCTTGTAATTCAAGTCTCTATTAGCAAACATATGTGTTCTAGTGTCTCTCGATCATGGTTACAGACTCACACTAATAAACTTTTATATGAGGTATCAACTCCCCAACTTGAAGCTCATATGGTCTGCTAAGCCCTATGAGTAAGATAGTGCGCCTCTATCTTTCACGAGAGAAAATCTCAATCATGTCTTTTAATTATCTTCTATTAGTGACCGACATGAACACAAAACTAAACACAGAATTGAACACTCACTTAAAGCCACTAATTTAAATTTAGCGTTCTCTTAATCTTTAAACTTAATTTTAGTGATAACATGATTAATTGTAAGGAAACATCCTTATAAGAGTAAAATCTTAAACTACAAATATCATCATGTTTTCGTCTTATGGCTTCTTATAACATTATCAATATAACATGATGCATTAACTATGTTGTGATACTTAATTTCTTGCATTCATAAAATTCATATATTTTACTGATGCAGTGGCAGGTTGACTCGAAGTGGGGTTTCCAAATTTTTCCATGTGTGTAGCGTTCCCTGTGCTACTAGCGCTGTTAAATAGGACTTTCAAAAAACGCGGGCCCACTTCTTTATTCCAACTTCGTCGACTCTTCTTCCCTAACCTAGGCGACCGAAGTGACGCAATCTCCGGCCCAGGCGAAGAGAACTCCGACAGATTTCTGGCAGATTTCTTGCGAGGCGAACTCCGGCGAGTCGTACCTGTTAATGTAGGCGAACGCCGACGACCAACTCTTCCTCTCTGCGCACTCGCGATCTCCGAAAGATTTCCAGACGCATTTTTTTGCCGACGGAGGGCTTGAGAAGAACCAGGTACGACTATTTTTCCAGCAACTGGAAGGAGCGAACGACAGCCTCATCTCTTTGCATATGTTGGACTATTTTTCAAGTTAGAACTGTATTTCAAGTGTTTGTTTGTGCAACTGTATTTCAAATGTTTAATGTAAAACTGTATATACAACTATATTTCACGTTTAATGTACAACTGTATTTGCGGTTAGGGTTTGTAAAACTGTATATACAACTGTATTTCAAGTATAATATATGTGTATTTGCAATTAGTGAATGTAAAACTGTACTTCAGGTTTGAGCCATTGAATTTCTTTTGGCTTACTCAGGTGCCTGGCTGCTTCTTTTGTCCATGGAGAAATGGAGTAATAGTAGTGAAATGGAGAAAGACATTGATGTAAACCTTTCTTTCTTGACTTGAGAAAGAGAGTCTTTCTTTACTTGAGAAAGGGAGTTTTTCTGTATTAACGTATTTTTTTAACCTACAGATCAAAAAAGAACATCTCTGTTTCCCTGTTGTACATTCAGAGGAAGATGCATATGCTTTGTATTGTCAGTACGCTCACAAAACTGGATTTAGTGTTCGTAGACAACACATTATTTATTACACACACACCAGAATTATAAAAGTACGTGAATACAGTTGCTCAAACGCAGGAAAGAAACACACAAAACCGTCACCGATTAAATATCGCAAATTAGATACTTGGACTGGTTGTCTTGTATGTTGTCATTTTAAAACGGATACAGATGGTAAGAACTGGACGGTTGCAAAGTTTGTGGAGGAGCACAATCATCCCCTTGCATCTGAGAAAGAACAGTATTTGTTGAGGTCACATCGAAAGGTATCAGATATGCAGGACAATCTATTAAAAAATATGTCAGAGGCTCGTATAAAAGCAGTGCATGCGTACAATTTTCTCTCCGAAGAAGTTGGAGTTGTTCAAAACGTCGGTTTCACGAAGAGTGATGCCTATAATTATGTGCAACGCGGTAAAAAAGCTTTGATTGAAAATGGTGATTCGATTAGTTTATTGAAGATGTTACAGACAAGACAACTTGAGGATAATATGTTCTCATATGAAGTCCAGACAGATGAACAAAATAGGTTGACCGGGTTTTTTTGGATTGATGGACGTGGTAAGATTGATTATGATTGTTTCGGTGATGTTATTATTTTTGATACAACCTACAGATTATATAAATATAATTTGGCGTGCACGACATTTATTGGTGTGAACAATCATTGGCAGAGTGTTTGGTTGGTTTCATTTTCATTGCAGAAGAAACCATTGATTCATTTTGCTGGTTTTTTGACACATTTCTTAAGTTCGTTGGTGGTAAACAACCTACAACAATTTTTACTGACCAAGATCAGGCTATGACGGTTGTAATTGAGCATGTTCTTACCACCAACCGACATCGATTATTCCAATGACATATCTCAAAGAAAGCTCATTCTAAAGTCCATTGCTTCAACCATGACAAAAGTGTTCGAGGTTTATTCTACTAATGCATGAGTAAGTGTGACTGTGAGTACGAGTTTGATCGTTATTGGACTGAGATGATGTTTAAAGGAAGCTTACAATACAACAGATGGTCGAGAGATCTATATGCAGTTAGGAGGAAGTGGTCAACTGCGTACAACAATGATGTGTTGGATCTCGGCATTTTGTCGACACAAAGAAGCGAATCGACAAATCATGGATTGCACGGTTGTTCCAAGGCAACCAACTCTATTGTACAATGTTTAATTGGGTTGGAGAAACTAGTTTCAATATGGCGGAGAGCTGAGTTTGATGAAGATTTTAAGTGCACACAGAGTACTATCGACTTAAAATATAAAGGTTCCATGCTACTGAAGCAGACTTGGAAGTTTTACACCAGAAAAGTGTTTTTTATCTTTGAGAAATCATTCATGGAGGGGATTGTTGGGGTTGGCATAGTCGATGAGACGAGATACGAGGATAATAGTATTTCATATGTGACCTCACAGTGTGACGAAGGCGTTGACGGTAAAAGATGGTTCGTAAACTTCAAGTCTATTACCGGCGAAGCAACATGTTCATGTCGAGGCTTTGAAACCAAAGGTATTCTATGCAAGCATTTTTTGCGAATATTCATTCATAGAAATATAATGCAGATTCCCGACCAATATTTCCTCAAGCGATTCAGTTTGCATGCTAAGAAAGGTATTTACCTTCCCTACTCACCTTTAATGGCCCAATCCGATTCAAATGTGGTTTTCAAGATCCATTTAATGAGGTTTACATATGAATTAGCTCTCCAAATTGAGAGCTGCCAACCGACAAAGGAACTTGTTATGACATCCATGAATGATTTTACTCAAAAGATTCAAGCTATGGTCATTGAGGGGTGGGGGTGTCAATCAGAATGGGAAAGATGAAACCTTATTAAGGGACCCGCCAACAAAGCGGCTGAAAGGCATTTCGAACGCACGACTAAAAGGACATTGGGAGAAGAACAATAGAGCATCAAATACTACTTTTTATCTTAATATTTTCGAAAACAAGTTCATTACTACAAGTATAATGATACTTATTTTTTCCAATGTATGAAAGAGAGCTGAATTGAAGAGCAGATTAATCCATGTGAATGATAATCCATCAAAAACAAATGTCTACAACTTTTTCGATTCTCCAGAACTTATGCACCAGTCAATCCCACAGGTCACTCCTGCATATATCGATTCTCAAGAGAACTTTGACTTAGATTTGTCTTTTAATTTTTGTAGTATCCCAGATGTTTTCAAACCTGTGCTGTGAACTTGTGTTGTGACTTAGATTTGACTTAGATTTTAATATTTTAATCAATTCTAGAATATCGATTCTCCAGAACCTGTGCTGTGAACTTGTCAATGTTTGCCTCTACAATCTTGTATTGGTGATGAAAAAACAGGAGTATTTACTGAATGTGATCTTTTCCCTTTACTAAGTTTTTTAGATGACTTAAAAACCTGTGCTGTCACTTAAAAAAAATCCACGAAAACTTCGGCAGTAGAATTTCAGGGCACATCCATGAATGTTTTTTTAGGTGCGCTTCTCCTAAAAAAATAGGTTTATGGTTTTGAAAACTGCAGCAGAAAGTAATTAAAGGCATGCTGCACAAACAAAGATCAGTTATGAGAGCAACCAAAAGAAAGCAAGCTTTCCATGAGCTTTATTATTCTGTAGATGTGCCAGAATGGTGTTTCTAGCACATTAAACACAATCAACAAACATAAATAAAAATAGGAATGAATGTAGAACCAAACATTGCTGTTAGTATTAATTAACTAAATCTCAGTTTTCCCCACTATCTGCAGGCCACAAAATCCGTCAAGTTCATAACGTCATAACATTTAATTGTTCAATATCACTAGTTGTTAGTATTAATTATGTTAGAAAATGCCTAAAAAATATCCGATGCAATTTCTGCCCGAAATCGCGGCATGTCTTTACACCAATTTTTTTTCTGGCCATGAAATAGTCTTGACCGACAACGCCTCCTCCATGAATTTCATCACGAACACGCCGCAGTCATCTCCGTTATCTTGTTGCGGCAAATTAGAAATCTCGTTAATAGGTCAATTGATAATATATGTTGGCAATGCTTTACTAACCTCCTCGTATAAAATCTTTACCTGCATAATACATTAATTGTCAGAAAACACGTAAACTCAACTTTCATATGAGTGTGTACTGCTCACTAGCGTGAAATTGTACCAAGTCAGGAAGGTTAGAACAATGACATCCACTTTTAAACGAGTCGTAGAAATCTCAGCATTGTTCCTTCTGGCGACACACAAGCACTGTCTAATGGCTTGACACATGATAGAGCATAAGCATAATATCAGATGTATTGACACTTGCCAATGTTATATGGCTCAACAGGATCTTGCTGTTTGACACCTTGTTGCTCTTATAATACTGCACAATGAGGTGGTAGATTTTAATAATTTCAGGTTTTTAAACATAAAATATGCGCATTTCAAAGAATCACAAAATGAAACACGCACTGCATGATTTGATTAAACGTATAAAAAGGACTTCATTCCATCAAATAACCTCTTCTGCTTTGAACCAAGGAACACTGCATATGCATCAATGTGAGCGTCTGTTATCCAAGCGCCCAACAGATCATCTACATCCCTTCGAGTCATCTCAATGTTACCACTCGAGAAAATAACATTGGATTTGTAGTAATAGTTAAAATCAGTGTGAGACTGATAAACAATTATTTGTATGAAAATACGTGCATGACAAGTAATAATTACCTCTCCTTGAACTGACTAAGGACGGAGTCAATGCTATCTTGAATTCGAGGGTTTATATGGGGTTTACCGGATAGCTAGGAACCAAATTAAGATCCTTCGTCCTCCTATATGCAATCTTTTTGACTCGAACGAAACATGATTCTTTGGCTGGGCTTTGAAGTGTAATGATCCGGGGTGTGGATGATGTGGGTGATGTGGGTTAGACCTTAGTCTGGGGTGTGGATGATGTCGGTGATGGTACATGACGATGGGATTGAGACATCGCATCTTGCAACTTTTTAAATCAAGTTTCACAAAAAATTTTCATTGAGACTTCAACCTTAGCAACTTCTTCCTGTATATAAACACGAAGCCGAGATTCCATTTTGTTCCAATCTTCCCTTGCATTTCCTCTCTTCACATTCTTCTTTTCCTTCTCCATCCTCCTAAGCAATCTACTTTCGCTCTTCACAGCTATCATTTTCCGCAACTCCTCGAACTTCATTTTCTCCTTCTCATGCTCGATATCCTCGAAGTTTGAGTCCACCTCAAACTTCACCTTCTTTTCCCCTTCCTTTTCTCTTAGTTGGCTTCACATTTTCAAAATCAGACTCCGCCTCTTCTGGTCCTAGCAACTCCTCATCCTTCTCCACACTTCCAAACCTGTATCTAAGCTATAGGGTAAAACAAAATGTAGTAGAGTTACATAAACAATATGCACCTTCTTGTGAATGAAGAATGGTCCCTCGATCTCGAGCAAAGATGAGTAAATACACTCATTAGGTATTTGTTGATTGTATTTTTCTTCCCCATAAAGACTCTTAAGATTCCGATGTGTCTGGGCGTGTTGGAGGATGGTATAGGTGCCTTGAGAGAGTACAATTGAGCTAAGACCATTCATGCATTCTTGCATTCACAGCTAGATTTTCTGAGTCGGGCCGATGCAGTTCGAGATGCTGACACATGTTTAGGCTACTTTGAAGGCTGCTCGATAGTTGTGTTGGTAAGAAATGTGTTTATAATTTGATTACTGGTTTATTAATTATTCAAACTAACATTTGTTTTTTTAGGTGTGGTTCTTTGAGCACACAAATGTACAAAGAGTGGTACATTTTCTTGCTCGGCCTCGAATTTGTCGATGGTCAGACAAAATGAGATATAATGCAAAGTTCTGTTTGGATTTGCCGAGTGAGCTCATGAAGCCCAAGCAGGTATTTTTAATGATTATCTTATAACTTAGATACAAGTTTGGAAGTGTGCAGAAGGATGAGGAGTTGCTAGGACCAGAGGAGGCGGAGTCTGATTTTGAAGATGTGAAATCAACTAAGAGAAAGGGAAGGGGGGTGAAGAAGGTGAAGTTTGAGGTGGACTCAAATTTCGAGGATATCGAGCATGAGAAGGAGAAAATGAAGTTCGAGGAGGTGAGGAAAAAGATAGCTGTGAAGAGCGAAAGTAGATTGCTTAGGAGGATGGAGACTGAGAAGGAGAAGAAGAAGGTGAAGAGAGGAAATGCAGGGGAAGATTGGAATAAAATGGAATCTCGGCTTCGTGTTTATATACGGGAAGAAGTTGCTAAGGTTGAAGTCTCAATGAATTTTTTTTGTGAAACTTGGTTTAAAAAGTTGCAAGATGCGATGTCCCAATTCCATCGCCATGCACCATCACCCACATCACCCATCCACACCCCAGATCATTACACTTCAAAGCCCAGCCAAAGAATCATGTTTCATTCGAGTCAAAAAGATTGCATATAGGAGGAGGATCTTAATTTGGTTCCTAGCTATCCGGTAAACCCCATATAAACCCTCGAATTCAAGATAGTATTGACTTCGTCCTTAGTCAGTTCAAGGAGAGGTAATTATTGCTTGGCATGCACGTATTTTCATACAGATAATTGTTTATCAGTCTCACACTGATTTTAACTATTACTACAGATTCAATGTTATTTTCTCGAGTGGTAACATTGAGATGACTCGAGGGGATGTAAATGATCTGTTGAGAACGGCTTGGATAACAGACGCTCACATTGATGCATATGCAGTGTTCCTTTGTTCAAAGCAGAAGAGGTTATTTGATGGAATGAAGTCCTTTTTATACGTTTCGTCAAATCATACAATACGTGCTTCATTTTGTGATTCTTTGAAATGCGCATATTTTATGTTTAAGCTTGAAATTATTAAAATCTACCACCTCATTGTGCAGTATTATAAGAGCAACAAGGTGCCAAATAACAAGATCCTGTTGAGCCATATAACATTGGCAAGTGTCACGACATTTGATATCATTCTTATGCTCTGTCATGTGTCAAGCCATTGGACACTGCTTGTGTGTCGCTAGAAGGAACAATGCTGAGATTTTTATGACTCGTTTAAAAGTGGACGTCATCGTTCCAACCTTCCTGACTTGGTACAATTTCACGCTAGTGAGCAGTACACACTCATATGAAAGTTGAGTTTACGTGTTTTCTGACAATCAATGTATTATGCAGGTTAAGATTTTATACGAGGAGGTTAGTGAAGCATTGCCAACTGATATTATCAATTGGCCTATTAACGAGGTTCCTAATTTGCTGCAACAAGATAACGAAGATGACTGCAGCGTGTTCATGATGAAATTCATGGAGGAGGTGTTGTCAGTCAAGACTATTTCATGGTTAAAAAAAAATGGTGTAAAGAGATGCTGCGATTTCGGGCAGAAATTGCAGCGGATATTTTTCAGGCATTTTCTAACATAATTAATACTAACAACTAGTGATATTGAACAGTTAAATGTTATGACGTTATGAACTTAACGGATTTTGTGGCCTGCAGATAGTTGGGAAATACTGAGATTTAATTAATTAATACTTACAACAATGTTTGGTTCTACATTCATTCATATTTTTATTTATGTTTGCTGATTGTGTTTAATGTGCTAGAAACACCATTCTGACACATCTACAGAATAATGAAGCTCATGAAAATCTTACTTTCTTTTGATTTCTCTCATAACTGGTCTTTGTTTGTGCGACATGTCTTTAATTACTTTCTGCTGCAGTTTTCAAAACCATAACCTATTTTTTTTTATGAGAAGCACACCTAAAAAAACATTCATGGATGTGCCCTGAAGTTCTAGTGCCGAAGTTTCCGTGGATTTTTTTTAAGTGACAGCACAGGTTTTTAAGTCATCTAAAAAACTTAGTTTAGGAAAAAGATCACATTCAGTAAATACTCCTATTTTTTCATCACCAATACAAGATTGTACATGCAAACATTGACAAGTTCACAACACAGGTTCTGGAGAATCGATATCTGAGAATCGATTAAAAAATTAAAATCTAAGTCACAACACAAGTTCACAGCACAGGTTTGAAAATAACTGGGATACTACAAAAATTAAAAGACAAATTTAAGTCAAAGTTCTCTTGAAAATCGATATCTGCAGGAGTGGCCTGTGGGATTGACTGGTGCACAGGTTCTAGAGAATCGAAGTTGTAGACCTTTGTTTTCGATGGATTATCATTCACAGGGATTGCTCTGCTTTTCCATTCATCTCTCTTTCTTATATTAGAAAAAATAAGTATCATTATACTTGTAGTAATGAATTTGTTTTCGAAAATATTAAGATAAAAAGTAGTACTTGACGCTCTATTGTTTTTCTCCCAATGTTTTTTTAGTCGTGCGTTCGAAACGCCTTTCAACCGCTTTGTCGGCGGGTCCCTTAATAAGGTTTCATCTTTCCCATTCTGATTGACATCCCCACCCCCAATGACCATAACTTGAACCTTTTGAGCCAAATCATTCATGGATGTCATAACAAGTTCTTTTGCCGGTTGACAACTCTTAATTTGGAGGGCTAATTCATTTGTAAACCTCATTAAATGGTTTCTGAAAAACCATGTTTGAATCAGATTGGGCCATTAAAGGTGAGTAGGGAAGGTAAATACCTTTCTTAGCATGTAAACTGAATCGCTTGAGGATATATTGGTCGGGAATCTGCATTATATTTCTATGAATGAATATTCCCAAAAAATGCTTGCATAGAATACCTTTGGTTTCAAAGCCTCGAAAAGAACATGTTGCTTCGCCGGTAATATCATTGAAGTTTACGAACC
Source organism: Platanthera zijinensis (assembly GCA_039513925.1). Classification (NCBI taxonomy): domain Eukaryota; kingdom Viridiplantae; phylum Streptophyta; class Magnoliopsida; order Asparagales; family Orchidaceae; genus Platanthera; species Platanthera zijinensis. Next base: position 114,046,176 of record CM077098.1, on the reverse strand, counting down.
ATCTTTTACCATCAACGCCTTCATCACACTATGAGGTCACTTATGAAATACTATTATTCTCGTATCTCGTCTCATCGACTATGCTAACCCCAACAACCCCCTCCATGAATGATTTCTCAAAGATAAAAAACATTTTCCTGGTGTAAACCTTCCAAGCCTGCTTCAGTAGCATGGAACCTTTATATTTTAAGTCGACAGCACCCTGCATGCACTTAAAATCTTTATCAAACTCAGCTCTCCGCCATATTGAAACTAGTTTCTCCAACCCAATGAAACACTCTACAATAGAGCTGGTTGCCTTGGAACAACCGTGCAATCCATGATTTGCTGATTCGCTCCTTTGTGTCGACAAAATGGCGAGATCCAACACATCCTTGTTGTACGCAGTTGACCACTTCCTCCTAACTGCATAGAGGTCTCTCAACCATCTATTGTCTTGTAAGCTTCCTTTCAACATCATCTCAGTACAATAACGATCAAACTCGTACTCACAGTCACACTTGCTCATGCATTGGTGGAATAATCCTCGAACACCTTTGTCATGGTTGAAGCAATGGACTTTAGAAGGAGCTTTCTTTGAGATGTGTCATTGGCATAATCGATGCCGGGTGGTGGTGAGAACACACTCAATTGCAACCGCCATAGCCTGATCTTGGTCAGTAAAAATTGTTGTAGGTTGTTTACCACCAACGAACTTAAGAAATGCGTCAAAAACCCAGCAAATGAATCAATGGTTTCTTCTGCAATGAAAGTGCAACCAACACAAACAATCTGCCAATGATTATTCACACCAATAAATGCCGCGCACGCCAAATTATATTTATTTAATATGTAGGTTGTATCAAAAATAATAACATCACCAAAACAATCATAATCAATTTTACCACGCCCATCAATCCAAAAAACCCGGTCAACCTATTTTGTTCATCTGTCTGGACTTCATATGAGAACATATTATCCTCAAGTTATCTTGTCTGTAACATCTTCAATAAACTAATCGAATCATCACTTTCAATCAAAGTTTTTTTATCGCGCTGCACATAATTATAGACATCACTCTTGGTGAAACCGACGTTTTGAACACTTCCAACTTTTTCGGAGAGAAAGTTGTACGCATGCGCTGTTTTTATACCAGCCGCTGATATATTTTTTAATAGATTGTCCTGCATATCTGATACCTTTCGATGTGACCTCAATAAATGATGTTCTTTCTCAGATCCATGGGGATGATTGTACTCCACAAAATTTGCAACCGTCCAATTCTTACCATCTGTATCCGTTTTAAAATGACAACATGCAAGACAACCAGTCCGAGTATCTAATTTGCGATATTTAATCGGTGACGGTTTTGTGTTTTTTTTTTCCTGCGTTTGAGCAACTGTATTCACGTACTTTGATAATTCTGGTGTGTGTAATAAATAATATGTTGCCTATGAACACTAAATACGGTTTTGTGAGCGTACTGACAATACAAAGCATATGCATCTTCCTTCGAATGGACAACATGAAAACAAAGATGTTTTTTTTTGATCTGCAGGTTAAAAAAATACGTTAACATAGAAAAACTCCCTTTCTCAAGTAAAGAAAGACTCTCTTTCTCAAGTCAAGAAAGAAAAGCTTACATCAATGTCTTCCTCCATTTCACCACTCTTACTCCATTTCTCCATGGACAAAAGAAGCAGCCAGACACCTGAGTAAGCCAAAAGAAATTCAATGGCTCAAACCTGAAATACAGTTTTACATTCACTAACTGCAAATACTGTCATACATTATACTTGAAATACAATTGTATATACAGTTTTACAAACCCTAACTGCAAATACAGTTGTACATTAAACGTGAAATACAGTTGTATATACAGTTTTACATTAAACATTTGAAATACAATTGCACCAACAAACACTTGAAATACAGTTCTAACTTGAAAAATAGTCCAACATATGCAAAGAGATGCAAAGAGATGAGGCTGTCGTTCGCTCCTTTCAGTTGCTGGAAAAATAGTCGTACCTGGTTCTTCTCATGCCCTCCGTCGGCGAGAAAATGCGCCTGTAAATTTGCCGGAGATCGCGAGTGCGCAGAGAGGAAGAGTTGGTCGGCAGCATTCGCCTTTATTAACAGGTACGACTCGCCGGAGTCCGCCTCGCAAGAAATCTGCCGGAGTTCTCCTCGCCTGGGCCGGATATTGCGTCACTTCGGTCGCCTAGGTTATGGAAGAAAAGTCGACGGAGTTGGAATAAAGAAGTGGGCTCGCATTTTTTGAAAGTTCTATTTAACAACGCTCCTAGCACAGGGAACGCTACACACATGGAATTTTTTTCCAAATCTATGGCGCTAGGTGATAGTGCAAGGGTGACATGTTAACCCAATCTACATGCAATGAAATGAGCAATGTTTTGACGAATAAGTTAAAGCAAAGTAATTTCAGCACCACAAAAATATTTAAATAAAAACAAATATTTAATTTTGGGCAAATTATAATGGCTTTCTCCGCTCGGAGGACCAAAGCGAAGCGCGTGACGAATATTTCCTCCTGCAAATTATTAGAGCACAAAAACAAAGTCCACAAACAAGAATCGCAACAAGATATGATAAATCACCAAATGAAAAATGCTGAATCAAATAGTACAATACTACAAAAGCTCACAAAGTAGAGGGCTGAACCGAGACACTGAAGATTTGGAGGGCCGGATGTGTAGATCGGTGATTGGAGATGGAACCGGTGGCGAGGCGACGATGGTGGTGGCTGTCCTCGACGGTAAATGGTGAAAACGTGCAATAAAACGGTGGATCCGGCCACGTATAAGTAGATCCGGGCCCGGGAGGAGTAGATCCGCTATTTTGAGTCGGATCCAGGCAAAAATGGAAAGTATGAGCGGTGAAAATAACGGATCGGGCGGTTATAACCCTAGATCTGGACGGATCTAGGATTTTAGGGGTGTTAGAACGGTGGATCCACGAAGGAGAGTTGACTGATTGGGGAGGAGTGGGTGGTGGAGGCCTGCGGCTGGTTAGGGCAATTTAAGGAGGTGGCCGGCGGTGGGGAAAGGTGAGAGCTGGTCGGCCAGCAGTGGGGAGGGGACAAGAGGTGGCGGCGGCGGCCCTGTAGCGGCGGTGGAGAGGCGGCGGGATTGAGGGGAGGAGGCGGGTTGGGCGGCGGAAAAGGGGCAGCAGGCCGGCTGTTTTCTGGGGGCTGGAATGGCGGTCTGCAGCGGGTGAAACAAAGGTTTGAGACGTGGAAAATGAAGGTGGGCGTAGGGATTACCTTGGGGAGGAGTTTGGAGGCCTAGGAGTCGTCACCTAGGGTTTCACGACGTCGGCACCGAGGAGGGATCGCGGGATTCCGGGATTCAATGTCTCCAAAATCTGCAATGCCTTGGTTCAACAACTTAGATCAATATTTATAAGAAGAGATCAAATGAGGGCTTTACCATTAACGGGTATGATTGACCGGTGGGATTGACCACTAAATACATGAAAATAAACTAAAAAAAAATAAACTAATATATGTTTTTGACTCGCGGCGACGTGCCGGACGCAACCGTGGAGTCCGATCGTCGATCCGGGCACGCCATATATGGTAAGTCGCCACATCAGCCCGAACAGGCCCAAAGCTCGTGCTCGTCTATACTCCACATCAATCTCCCCGGCTTGAAAGAATTCATCTCCCGATGAATTGGGATCAGAATTCTCTCGATGAATGCCAGGTGCAACTCGAAGAGGTCCGCCAGGAGTCGTCCAAGTGTCGTCGACGGAGAGTGTCCTCGCCCATCAACTCCCCCTGACTGAAAAGCTGTCATCTCCGGTGAATGGAGACGGTCGTGCTGAAGTCGAAGTCCAGGGGCAAATCGATTAAGCTCTGCTGCAAGTATCCAAACGTCATGGGCGTCCGGGCCGCTCCGCCAATGTACCAAGTAGTGACAACGCGACCCATCTGATGTAGGAACAAGCCGGTGGAATTTGAACTCTGTGATGCTCTCATCTCTCATCTCTCGAAAGGTAGGTCTCGGTGCGATCAGTGGTGTTGGTGGTGAAACCAAAGAAGACGGGTCCCCAGGTGGGTGGATGTCAACAGTGGGTGGACTGGGGTGGCCATCAAACGGTGGTGATGTATGAGGGTGGTAAGGTAACGACAGTGGGGGTGGGGGTGGCTGGGTATCTCCACTACTCGGGTCCACATACTCGTGAGGTTCGTAGTATGGAGTCAGATCCTCAACATTAAACACCTGGTGAATTTCCATACTAGCCGGGATATCGAGCCGGTAGGCATTTGTCCCAATGCGACTAATAACAGAGTACAAACCCATTCGCCTAACGCTTAACTTCTTGGCAGGCCCCGAAGGGAGCCTCTCAGGGCGGATTCGTACCATTACCCTTTCGCCTTCATTAAATATTCGTTCTCGTCTTTGCTTATCTGCATGGGCTTTATAATTTTTATTGCTTGTTATTATTCGTCGGCGGACCGACTCATGCAACTCATGCAAATGTCGTGTAAAAGACTCAGCAGACTCATGCAGGGAATACAAATGATGCAAAGACAACACGACATACACAGTACACTTCTTATAGGAAAATCTAATAATGTTTGAGATGTCTCTAAAATGTGGTGACCTATCAGGAGGTTCTTTCGATGGAATATAAAAATATTCATCTAGTGTGAGACGAGTGCTCAAATGATCTTGAGAGACAACTATACTCAAATACAAGCTCGTAACGAGCCAGATGTCTCTCAGGGAACGTAACACATCAAGGGGCTCACGAGGAGGTGTGTACGTCAAGTCTTCGCAGATAAAACAACCATCTGGGTGAAAACTGTGCACACAGACTAGAATTTGTGACTCTAGAATATGACGAGCGTCCCAGACAAGAAAGAACTCATCGGGTGGTTTAGCGGGCGGCGTGCCCCAAAACTCATCCAAAGTGTGACGTGTCATAAGGTTGGTCCTCACAATATGAGTATGCTCAAGTGGACTCAAGGTAGACCCTAAATATGTCATGCTCCACTCAAGGTCCTTTCTCTGGGGTAAGGCCAGAGATGATAATGAAAGAGACGTCATACCTGAGTGGCTCTCCCGAGTCTCATCCTCACCAAGATGTGGCGTTTCATCAGGAGGCTCAACAGGGAGCTTGTCAATAAGGTCAAGGTCCTCCCGATGTGGACCATCGAAAGGGGTAGTGTCCCCGTACATGGGTGACATAGCCACTACGAGATCAACACCAGGCCCTTAGCTCTCGGTCGTAACGTGGTTCAGGGTAATGCCAAGGGAAAAGCGACATGGAACTACGCTCAAGAATGGGTCTGCGGGTGCGGCGTCAAGACATGAATCTAGGGTATGAGTGTTAATCAACCCCGGACATGCCAAAAGTGGAGGTGTGGGTGAGGGGCACAACACTACAGACTCAATAGGTCGCTCAGGCTCACCCTCCGTCGGAGTCACAATAGACGGGTCAGAAACAAGAGATAGGTCACTCATGGGGCTAAGCATCTCGCTGGGGTGAGAGCAATCTGTATCAGGTATCACTTCCGTCATGGGTGGCAGGGCAGTGGTAAGCATCGTGGTGACCTCAAGGTCCAACCGATCAGCTCTGACGGATCTCAAAGACTGTTCGTAATGAAGGGCAAGTTGATACGTGTGCTCGAGGGATTTCGAGCTATGATAAACCACCTTAGTACGGATGTCAGATCGAAGCCCATATCGGAATATGCAAGTGTTCATGGCCGAGTCCTCTCGGATATCGCTCATCACTACTAACTCATCAAAGCAATTCCTGTACTCAGCGATAAACATGGATTCTTGCTGAAGGGAAAATAATTGGTCGAGCAAGCGACTCCGATATGATGAAGACAGATACCTCTGACACAATGGACGCTTAATGTCCACCCAACTAGTGATGCGACGAAGACGGTCTCGCTCGCGGGTCCTCTCAACGCTAGCCCAATAAACCCTCGCCTGATCTAAAAGTCTAAGTTTCGCAAACTTAACGCGGCGCTCACCGAATAACTCAAACTGATCAAGATAATACTCAATATTCACGAGCCAATAACTGAAAGACTCGGGACTCGATGAGCCGTCAAAGGAACGGGAAACTGTACGAAACTGACTCTCAAGATCTCTCTCAAAGTGACGATCCTCATAATAGTCATCCCTAAGGTAATCGAGTTGAGTCGAAGGATCAACACGATCCGCTCGCGTGCAAGGATATGAACGACGACAATCATCATACTGATCGTCTCTGGCATAGTGAGGTTGTGTCAGTGGGTCGACAAGATCTCGGGAAGTGGTGTGCCGCAGACGATAATAATCATCATGATAACATGAGGATTTCTCTGAAGTCGCTCTATGAGATTGAGTATAGGCGGACTCAGAATCTCCAAAGAGAGGAGAGGAACGACGGCGATAATTAGTCATGGATGAACCTAAAGACTCTATATGACCTACCACTACATATATAAATGGCCTAACCTGCCTCTGATACCATAATGATGTTGGGGTAGGCTAGTGGTGCACAAAACCTACAACACTAGGTGATAGTGCAAGAGTGACACGCTAATCCAACTCTACATGCAATGCGATGCCGATATTTTAATGAATAAGTTTAAGCAATGAAAATTCAGCAACCACGCAGCTATTAAAAATAGAAAAACAAATATTTATTTTGGCAATTTTATAATGGCTTTCCTCCGCTCGGAGGGCCAAAGCATAGCGCGGGGCGAATAGTTCCTCCTGCAAATTATTAGGGCACCAAAACAACCTTCTACTAGCAAGAATCGCAACACAATATAATAAATCACCAAGTGAAAATACTGAATCAAATATTACAATATTATAAACGCTCACGAAGTAGAGGGCTGAACTGAGGCACTGAAGATTTGGAGAGCCGGATGTGTAGATCGGCGATCGGAGATGGAACCGGTTGCGAGGCGACGGTGGCGGTGGCTGCCCTCGGCGGAAAATGGTGGTAGCGGAGAGTAAAACGGTGGATCCAGCCACGATAAAGTAGATCCGGCCCGGGGATGGGTAGATCCGATGTGTAAGAGCTGATCCGGACAAAAATGACATGTATGAGTGGTGGAAATAACGGATCGGGAGGCTATAATCCTAGATCTGGATGGATCTAAAATTTTAGGGTTGTTAGGATGGTGGATCCACAGAAGGGAGTTGGCGGATTAGGGAGGAGGGGAAGGTAGAGGCCGGCGTGAACAGTATTCCGGTGGGAAGTAGGCGGGTGAACAGTGCCGGGTGAGCAGTGTCGGATGAACCGTGTCGGGTGAACAGTGTCGGGTGAACAGTGTTCAGTGGTATGGGATTTGGGGGTTGTAGGGGCTGCAGATGAGGGTTTTGGAGGGGGGAAGACGAAGACTATGGATGGGTAGTACCTTGGGGGGGGGGGGGAGTTTGGCGGCCTAGGAGTCGTCACTTAAGGTTCTACGATCCCGGCACCGGGGAGGGATCGCTGGAATCCGGGAATACTTCTTCTCCAAATTCTGCAATGATTTGGTTCAGCCTCTTAGACCAATATTTATAATAAAAGAAACACTAGGGCATCCCAATCAACGACTATGATTGGCCGGTGGGAGAGACCACTAAAATACATGATTAATGAACCAAAAATAATAAACTAATATATGTTTTTGATTCACGATGCGGATCCGGACACATCTGCGGAGTCTGATCGTCGATCCGGGCACGCCATATATGGTAAGTCGCCAAATCAGTCCCTAACGGGCCCAAAGCTCGTGCTCGTATCTGCTCCGCATCACTAAGTTTCACAAACTTAACGCGACGTTCACCGAATAACTCAAACTGATCAAGATAATACTCAATATCCACGAGCCAATAACTGAAAGACTCGGGACTCTATGAGCCGTCAAAGGAAGGGGAAACTGTATGAAACTGACTCTCAAGATCTCTCTCAAAGTGACGATCCTCATAATAGTCATCCCTAAGGTAATCGGGTCGAGTCGAAGGATCAACACGATCCGCTCGTGTGTAAGGATATGAACGACGACAATCATCATACTGATCGTCTCTGGCATAATGAGGTTGTGTCGGTGGGTCGGCACGATCTCGGGAAGTGGTGTGCCGCAGACGATAATCATCATCATGATAACGTGAGGATTTCTCTGAAGTCGCTCTATGAGATTGGGTATAAGCGGATTCAGAATCTCCAAAGTGAGGAGAGGAATGACGACAATAATTAATCATGGATGAACCTAAAGAATCTATATGACCTACCACTGCATATATAAATGGCCCAACCTTGACCTCTGATACCAAAATGTAGGGGTAGGCTACGGGTGCACAAAATCTACGACGCTAGGTGATAGTGCAAGGGTGACACGTTAACCCAAATCTACATGCAATGAAATGAGCAATGTTTTGAAGAATAAGTTAAAGCAAAGTAATTTCAGCATCATGCAGATATTTAAATAAAAACAAATATTTAATTTTGGGCAAATTATAATGGCTTCCTCCGCTCGGAGGGCCAAAGCGAAGCGTGCGGCGAATGTTTCCTCCTGCAAATTATTAGAGCACCAAAACAAAGTCCACAAACAAGAATCGCAATAAGATATGATAAATCACCAAATGAAAAATGCTGAATCAAATAGTACAATACTACAAAAGCTCACAAAGTAGAGCGCTGAACCGAGACACTGAAGATTTGGAGGGCCGGATGTGTAGATCGGCGATCGGAGATGGAACCGATAGCGTGGCGACGATGGCAGTGGCTGTCCTCGGCGGTAAATGGTGAAAACAGGCTCTGCCTCGCGCTTTCGTGCGAGACTTAGATCCGACATCCGAAGGGAACTAATTCCCCATAGAGATCAGCTTTTAGATGGGATGAGATGAAGCAGCGCCTACAAGATAAGTATCTTCCTGCTTCCTATAGAGATCAGCTTTTAGATCAGATGCACGCGCTGCGTCAGAGTACTCTTTCTGTTGCTGATTACATGTCTCGATTTGACGAACTCGTAGTTCGTAGCGACATTATGGAGAAGCCCATTGCCACTGCCTCGCGCTTTCGTGCGAGACTTAGATCCGACATCCGAAGGGAACTAATTCTCCATAGGATGGAGTCGGTTGAGCAGGTCTTTCAACTTGCCCTTGAATACGAGCAGTATTTACGCTCAGCCGGCCCGAGACAGTCTTCCACTAGACCCGATGCTTCCACATTTAGGAAGCCCGCCCCTGCCACGACTTCTGCCACCCCTCACGTTCCCACAGACGCGACAAGGAAAGCTATTATTCCTGGAGGCCCCAAACCTGGGGTCGTCCAATGCTTTCGTTGTTCCGGCAGAGGACATTTTACAGCACAATGCCCTATTAGGAACTTGTTGATTGAAGATTCTGGCGAGCCCAGCGCCAAGACTGAGGACGTCGCCACTGAGGAGGTTGCTGCTGTTGTTGAGGATGGATGGGAGAGCGATGCTGAGAGTTTGCTAGAAGTAGGAGTCCTTCGTCGCACCCTCCACACCCCTCATGCTGAGAAGGATTGGCGCCGCACCACTATCTTATTCACTTATTTCCCGAACGCAGGAGGACCCTGCAAGCTCGCCATCGATAGTGGTAGCTGCGTAAATATTTTCTCTAGGAAAGAGTTGGAGACAATGCAACTTACTGCTGAGCCTTATCCTCATTCGTATCGTGTCCTTTGGGTGGACTAGTCCACCATTCAAGTTACTCAGCGATGTCTGGTGCCGATCCGATTAGCGTCTACTGAGGACCAGGTTTGGTGCGACGTTATCCCTATGGATGTCGCTCACGTTCATCTAGGAAGACCCTGACTTTACGATCGTGACGCCACGTGTTATTGCCGTTCCAACACGTGCGTATTCTTCGACAAGGGTCGAAAGATTACTCTCACCCCGACTCAGCCCAGGGATCCTCCCAAGGGTAAGGTTGAATCGTCAGTTAGCGCGGGATCGTCGAGACCCCTGCATATCTTGAGAAGGGGTGATTTCCTGAGAGAGAGCCTAGAGCCTGGGATCATGGTTATGGTAGCGGCCACGTTGGAGGCCGAGACCCCCTAGCGAGGCTGAGATTACTGATCTGGATGTTGGATAGTTGATGGATGACTTTATAGACATTATGCCCGAGGAGCTCCCCGATGAGCTCCCCGATGAGCTTCCCCTATTGAGGGACATCCAACATGCGATTGATCTTATCTTAGGGGCATCTTTGCCCAAACTGCCGCACTATCGCTTAAATTCGACTGAGCATGCCGAGCTAAGATGGCAAGTCGATGATCTTCTGCGAAAGAAGTTTATACGAGAGAGTTTGAGTCCATGTGCCGTACCGGCCCTTCTTACACCGAAGAAGGACGGGAGCTGACACATGTGCATTGATAGCCGTGCCATAAATTAGATCACAGTGAAGTATTGTTTTCCAATTCCCCGCCTCGATGATCTCCTGGATGCAATGGTTGGTGCCCTGATCTTTTCGAAGATCGATCTTCGCAGTGGGTACCACTAGATTAGAGTTAGAGAGGGGGATGAGTGGAAGACGACCTTTAAGACAAAGGACGGCTTGTACGAGTGGTTGGTGATGCCGTTCGGATTATCGAACGCACCCAGTACATTTATGAGGGTGATGACTCAGGTTCTGCGACCTTATATGGGCTAATTCTTGGTCGTATATTTCGATAATATTTTGATATACAACCGGCGACCTCTCCTCCATCAGAGTGTGTTGGATCGACCTCTACACCTTTCGCCGGTTGACTCCTCCAGACCCCCTGCTCGGCTCCGTCCACCCTCTCCCACCACCGTCCCACCACCAGCATCCTTCCCGACATCGCCAGACTGCTATCATCTAGGCCGGCCCTCCCAGGAACATCCAATTTCCGTTGGTTGTTCAGCCACTCTCAGCCAAGCCAGTCTTCCCCCGATGTAACCTTCACTGCTGGCGTTGCACCTATGGTATAACCCCTATAATCCCACCTCTCTTGCTCATTCTATGTTAGTAATATTGTATGCTTTATTTATTTTGATCTTTAAAATCAGAGTTTGCTTGCCCTTAATCAACATTAAACCTATTTGTCGTTAATTTTCTGATCTGCACGTTTCTTTTGTTTCTCACAGCTACGCTTGTGGAAGATTTATTTCAAGTTGTTGATTATGTTCGAGTGCTAGATTTATATGCGCGTTTATGAAATTGAGACCAATTGTCGCTTATCATTTGCTCAAGAACATCACGCTAGCGCTACGAGTTTTAAAAGAGAAATCAACTTTATTTATTTAAAATCGACTCGAGTAATCTGGTTTATATCACCCACTCACCACACCTCTACCCGAGCCTTCCTCTGCCATAGCCCCATCACCTGAGCCTTCTCCTCCTATTGCCTCCGCCAGTACCTCTTTGTTACCACCTGCGGCGTCGCGACATGCAGATCGAGTTGCATCACCGATGGTTCCACCGACATCATTGCCAGACGGAGATACATCATTTCCAGACGAAGGTACATTAGTGCCAGACAGAGATACATTGGTACCACCTGCTTCTATAGACGACGTACTTCAGATCGTCGGCCACGACTTCTACGCCGCGGGCGGACGAGAAACCCTGCGTTATCTTGTCCGTTGGAGCGTCTGGCCCTTGCCCGATGCTACTTGGATTTCCTCGGAGGAGCTTCAGAGACTCGCCCCATGGCTGCTCAGAGGGTACAACCACCTACACTCATCGGAGTTGAGTGCCTTTAAGCCAGGGGGAGTTGACGGCGCTCCACGATCGACGCGCGTATATTCCCACAGGAGGCAGTGATCCGCTTCCCGAACGGGCGATCAGAGCCCGTGGGTGCGTCCGGATGATTGTTTCTAGTCACTTTCATATTTTATGTTTTTTTATTTTGAGGTGTATTTAGCCCCGATCGGACCAAAACTGTATTAGCCGTCCGATCGGGAGGTTTATTTTCTCATTTGGCTTGCAGTTATAGCCGACAGTTTGATAACAGGTCTATTTATTGAGCAGCGGCGGTTCGGGAAGGTATCAAAGGTTTTACGCAAAACGAGAACCGCTCGGTCCTGCTCTGGTGTGACGCCGGATCCATTCCCGCCCCCCTGGTGTGATTCCAGGCTGCCTCCTACTTCCCCGCCCGCTGGTGCGTCGCTGGCTCCGCCTCTATCTCTCCTCTCCCCATTGGTTAGCCCTTCCAACACCTCCGTCAAAATCTCTCCCGCCGATCCCTCCCTAGCTCTGTCTGCAGGACCTGACGTCGCCGTTTCTCCTCTCCCGTCAACCTCCGTCCTGCCTGCAACTTTCCTAAGCCGCAACCCCTTCTCCTTCCCCACCTGCTAACCTCCCGAGGAGCCACCTCCCCTCTCTCTCCGCCCAAGCCCTCTCCCTACCCGACCAACCCCAATCTCCTCCATAACCCCATCTGAACCAATAATCCAGATCTCCTCCCAATTACCTGTATGCAACCCGAGCCCAGTCAACACCCGCCCCAAGCCCTACTCCCAAAGAATTCTCCTTTTGCTACGACCTTGGATGCTCCTTCTAGCAACCGCCCTGCCGCCTGCTCGTGCAAATTGTGGTATGCAGTTATTATTTTCTATTGTTGGTATTTGACACCTGTACTGTGTAGTGGATGTTATTCTTGTTTGTCATTAGTACCGTCGCTCGTATGACTTGTGGAGTTTATGTTGCGCTCGCTTAAAATTGTCTGTGCCTCAACTGTTTGCAAAATTAATATTTTGTTCTCCTTTTAATTAATTAATTGTCTGCCGAACTCTACTGATAATCATATAATAAATTAGTATTTGCTGCAATTTAGGAGCGGACCACTGTACACTTTTATTACACTGCTTTGCAATTAGGTTTGTATTTGGAAACCCCGCTTCGAGTCGACCTACCACTGCATCATTTACAATATAGAAATTTCACAAGGAGTTTGTTATGTCTTAAATCACGTTATGACTTATGTGTATCATTATAATATAATGATTAAACTACAAATAACTTTAGCCTTTATTCACGAGGCAGTTTTTCATAATTACATGTGGCTTTTCTATTTTTCTTAATATAACATAATTGCATTGGATTATGAACATAACATAATTTACATGTTACGTCTAATTAAAAATGGATTGAATATCAATACATGCTATTTCATATTATTTACATATATTCTCTTGACTATAAGAAGAATTCATATATTGAAGTATGTGATATTTCTAGCTAAAAGGAATATAATTTCTTACCTTGGTTTTGTTGCATTCATAAACATGATGCAGTTATATGATTCTTTAAATTGAATCAAAAAATACATGAGATTTCTCTGATCTACACCATCAACCCGTTTTGTTCTTCTCGGGTTCCTTTATTCCTAAAATTTGCCAAGAAGTATCTTAAGCAAAATGGAAGAAAATTAATTGAGATAACAAAAAAAAAAGAGAGAGATATTCACTCTAACAAACTTAATTATTCTAGGTCAAATGTATTAGAGGGATGTAGAAGCATACCCGACAAGTAGGTACATAAAATCACAGAATTGACATACACTGGAGTCTACCTGGCTTTGCGTTTGAAGTAGAGGAATGATTAGATGCTGAAACGAAAGGCAAAGTCGGCGAGTTCCGAAAACCACTAACCTAAACGTCGGCTATGTACTGGATTCAATCAAGTGCTACTAGAAACAAAGACCAAGTTTGATGGGTTTAAGAGATCGTGAATGAGGACATTCTAGTTACTGGGTAATGATCGTCGGCCTGCGCGAGTCGATTTCCGTGAAGCCTACAAAGGAGGGAAAACAAATCTTGAGGCCATACACACGAATACCTTGCTGCCGCTAAGTTGTTGGCCTTCGATGATGCATGGACGTGGCCTCGAGAGCTGGAAATGGAAGGTGGGTCATCTGTGGCTGCTCAGAAGGTCGAGAGTGGAACCCTAGTTTTCACCTTCTCTTCTCCCGTGGCGTGACCCTTCGGTTGCAAAAGATATAAGTGCAAGCGGCTAGAGGCGATGTTTGTTTAGAAAGTAATGTGTTTATGTTTATAATTACTGCCATTTAGGTTTTCCCTTAAATTATTGAATTGTCATTTCACAAAGTACCTTATTATCTTAAAGCGAAATGTTCTCACGCGCTTCTAGATCGCATCCAAAATCAGATCGTAAGCTTATCCATCAACGAGAATCATTTATCATTACTAATTAACCCACAAAAGTAGGAAATTACAAGCATAATTACCGCGAATGGAGGGAGCAATTATGGCACGAACCTTGACCAAATCATGAAATTAAATTATAGAAGTACTTAAAACTTTGGCTGTTACGTACCATTTTGCACATATCAGTCTTAAAATTTTAAAATGATATTTATAAGGATCAAAACCTTCAACTTTTGAGTTGACATACACTGGAGTCTACCTGGCTTTGCGTTTGAAGTAGAGGAATCGATTAGATGCTGAAATAAAAGGCAAAGTTGACGAGTTCCGAAAACCACTAACCTAAACGTCGACTACGTGCTGGATTCAATCGATGGCTACTAGAAACAAAGACCAAATTTGACGGGTTGAAGATATCGTGCATGAGGACATTCTAGTTACTGAGTAACAATGATCGTCGGCCTGCACGAGTCGATGTCACCGAAGCCTACAAAGTAGGGAAAACAAATCCTTAAGCCAAACATGCGACATACCTTGTTGCCGCTAAGTTGTCGGCCTTCGATGATGCATGGACGTGGCCTCAAGAGCTGAATATGGAAGGCGGGTCATCTGTGGCTGATCGGAAGGTAGGCGGGTCATCTGTGGCTGATCGGAAGGTCGAGAGAGAAACCCTAGTTTTCACCTTCTCTTTTCCCGTGGCTTGACCCGTCTGTTACAAAAGATTTAAGGGCAAGAGGCTAGAGGCGATGTCGGTTTAGAAAGTAAATATCGTGTTTATGTATGTAAATATTGCCATTTAGGTTTTCCCCTAAATTATTGAATTGCAATTTCACAAAAGTACCTTATTATCTTAACGTGAAATGTTCTCGCGCGCTTCTACATCGCGTCCAAAATCAGATCGTATGTTTATCCATTAACCAGAATCATTTCTTATTACTAATTAACCCGCAAAAGTAGGAATTTACGAGAATAATTACCCCAAATGGCCGGAACAATGATGGCACGAACCTTGACCGGATTATGAAATTAAAATTATAGAAGTACTTAAAACTTTGGGTGTTACATACCATTTAGCACATATCAGTTTTAAAATTTGAAAAAGACATTTATAAGGATCAAAACCTTCAACTTCTGTTAAAAGCCCAAATGGTTTAACTTTGGAGACTTCTCAATTACAAAATCATTTTTTTCTCCCAGGACAAAGCTGAACCACAAGATCATACATAATGTTTCTATTTAATAAAGGGACCGCCCTAGAACAGTTCGCAATTCCCACTATAAGCTTTCAAAAGACTTTCTGATGCAAGACGAATCTATAGGTGGCGGACAAATGATGCCCTAATCTTACATGCAATGCAAAAATTCATGCAAGACGCGTCAGAGGAACAAAGCAAACATTAAATAATTAAATCTCAAGCAATAATTTAAGCGAAGCAATTTATTTCTTTTAGGCGAAGTAAGCTTAGGATTTCCTCCGCGTGGAGAACTAAAGCGAGTGCGCATGACAAAAATTCCTCCGCGGGGAGGGCCAAAGCGAGATCCGGTGGTTGGAGGCGTAGGTGTGCTGTCCACTCAGGTGATCGTCGCATGCTCCACAATGGGTAATCATCGTACTTCCTCCGTGATGGGTTATCAGGAGTATACTCAAGTGTATTTAAAGAAAGCCCTACATACCCTATGCTCCACTCAAGATCCATTCTCAGCCCTCAGGAACAAGATCAGGAGAGATAAGGGAAGAGACCCTAATTAACTCGATACTCATAAATAAGTGGCTCACCCGAATCTCTTCCTCACAAGGACGTCGTGGCTCATCAGGAGGCTCAATATGGGGCTTGCCAAAGAACCCGTCAACAGAGCCATGATCTTCCAGATGAGCACTATCACAAAGTGTTGTGTTTTCAAAAATGGAGGAGGTGGTCACTATGAGATCAACAGTAAGATATTGACTCTCAATTGTGATGTGGCTTAGGACGATGACAGGAGAAGAGTGGGAAAAACCCATACTCAAGGGTGGGCTAATAGGTAGAGTGTCAAGGGCTGGATCTCTAGCCGAAGGAGAAACTAGGTCTAACTGAGACATAGAGAATGAATATACCATCACAGTGTCACTCTTACTTATTAATGGCGCAAGGCGCACCAAGGCACAAAGGGGTTTTGAAGCCTAGGTGTAAGATTTAAGGCGCAGACGCGCGCCTGACGAAGGCAAAGCGCAACCACATTCATTTTAAATAATCAACATCAAACATCATTCAGCTTCTCGATCAAATTATTCATCAAGTCAACTAATTAATCATTCATTATTATCGTTTATATCTCTGTAAAAATAGAATCAATGTGGTCACCTGCATCATATCTAAGTCTCAATGCACAATTATCTTTCAAAAACACTAAATCAATAAAAAATTATTGTGTTCTTTCATTAGTTTTTCTTAATTTTTGAAGAAACAAATTTACAACAAAATTCTCGCTCAGACACACCTTTTATATTCTAAAGACGCACATAAGATGCGCAAAGACGCAAATCTCTGAGCCTGGTGAGTCTTGAGCCTTATGCGCGCCTTTAATAACATAGGTGCCACTGGGTCACTCGTCTTCACTCCCATGACCAAAATCACTAGTCATACAAAGGTCGCTCTCCACCTATAATATACAGTCATGATCATACTCAACTCTAAAATCAAGTGTGAACCGAGTCACATCAAGATGAAATGAATCAAAATCAGGTTTCGAGTGTCTCATGTCACTGAGAGCACTATTAGACGCATCCGTGACTTGACCTAACCCCCCCTGGACTATCCTATTGATTCTTTTTAAAGCATTCTCAGGTGATCTAAATGAGCATCTATGCGATGAAATTGATCAAGAACTAATCGTTGAAATTCGGCTTTCGACATCTCCACTTTCGGAACATTAGGACGATCTATACATGCAGTGTTATCCTGATGTTGGTGATATCTATAAGGCTCCTGTTAATCATGTAAAGGGTCTTCCCTACCATAATCAATTTGTGCTCGAGGGCAGACATGATCCCTGCGGACATGTGACTATGAATGATGATGATCGACAAATAATACAAGGATCTCTCATTGTAGTGATCGTCTCTATCATAGTGAAATCGTGCCAAATGATCAACACGATCTCTAGAAGGGGTGTACTGCGAACGAGAATAATCTTAATGATAGTATGAAGATCTCTCTGAAGTGGGTCTATGAGATCGGGCATAGATAGACTCGAGATCCCCAAATAATGTTAAGGGATGTCGACGATAACTAGCCATCCATAGATGAACATAAAGGCTCTATATGACCTACACTATGTATATTAATGTAGTGAACTTATCTCTGTTACCATTTGACGCAATACGAATCTATATGTGGCGGACAAATGATGCTCTAACCCTACATGCATTGCGAAAATTCATGCAACGACTGCACTGAACCGAACACCATCTAATGTTGGGTGAGACACGTGGATGTGCGACTAACAAATAACCCTAAGGCTCTGTTCGTTTCGATGGAATTGAGGCTTTGGAATTGACATTCAATTGCCAATTCCAATTGTGATTGTTCGGCGGCCATAATATTACATTGGAATTGGAATTCATTACAATTCCCATGAGAATTGATTATAGAAGAAACACGGCTTCCTCAATTCTTACTGTTGGAACCAACAAGGTCGATTCCTCCTAAAGCTCGGAACTAAAGAGGCAGCTCACGCTTACTCCCTTAGGATCACACTCAAGGCCAATAACTAAACCAGAGGCTTCAGCGAGGAGGTCCTACCTCGTACCCGGAAGAGACTAAAGCTCTCCCCCTCCCTAGCCAATGCTGAGCTAGGTGCCTTAGAAGAAGTGAGAAGAGTCGAGAGAGCTTGCTCTTCTAAGGCACCTTATCGGTCTATTTATAGGCTTCCGAACTGGGACTGCAAATAACCCACTTAAACCGTCCTGAAATTACCAGAATACCCTTGGCTAGGTCTGCCAACAACCAAACTCCGTTGTTCTAAAGGGCTAAATGCAGACCACCCGGGGTGAAAGAGTAAAACACCCCTGGGGCCCAAAAGGTGGGCCCAGCCCTATCTGAACCGGCCTTGAACCAAAAAGGCACCTGGCGAGAACTCCCCTATAGGGTCCTCTCGCCTGACGAGAGGACCGCCTCTTGGCGAGAGTTCCACCCCTGGAGTCCTCTCGCGTGGCGAACTGGCCACTCGTCGGGAAAGCCTCTCCTCTCGGCACTCACTCGCCAATCTCCTGCCACATGCCTCTTGGTCCGTCTCGCATAACACCTCTCGCCTGGCTCTCATTGCCTGGGCCCTCTCGTCTGGCTCTCATTGCCTGGGCCCTCTCGCCTGGGTCTCATTGCCTGGGCCCTCTCGCCTGGGAGCCCGAGGTTGTACACAATCCCCGCTCTTTTCGAGGTTGTTTACAAACTCAGAAAGATAGTTCAACCGAGGCCCGTGATGGTACAGTGAATTTATTGAGGGAATCTTTTGGTGGGCCCCTTGCCTAATTTATAAATATGGAAATTGCCTCCCCGCAAGGGGCCGTTCTCTTTCCTCTATTCTCTTTCAGCATCTGCCCCCATGTCCCTCAGCCAAAGTTTTCGGGACCGCATCGCGGCCGTGCGCCAGCGAAACAAGGCGACGGCGGCGGGTCTGAACAAGATCCCTGTGCGCGCCCCTCCTTCGCTACCGCCATCCACGTCTCCCCCTAAAAAGGCAAGAGTCCCTGATTCTCCCCTCCCGGCGGGAGAACCTTCTCGCTCCCTCCGGGGGGGGGGGGGGGGCGTACCTCCTGCTCCAGCTAGCCTCGAAGGAAAGGAGGTAAGCCCTTCAGGCCTGTTATGATTTCCATCTACCCCACACCTTTTACTTGCCACTTCTACCCAGAAAATCCCAGCGCCTCCCCATCGTCTGGAGACCATTCGTATCAACGTTTCGGAGCTTCTTTCCCGGCCCCTCTCGCCCCAAGCTTCCACTCCTTCCTCCACTCCTGTGGCGAGGAGGGATGATCCTTCTACCACTTCGGGCTCCACTCGCCGATTCGGTAAGAGGCCTCACCTCTGACACCTGCTCTCTTCTTCTCGCCGTCTTATCTTTTTGGCTCATCCATAGGTGCGAGTGAAGCCCCTGCCGAGGACTCGCTGGCCGCAGACTCGCCGATCGAAGATTACTCTAGGCAACTGGCCCCTTCGCCTCCTCCTCCTATAGATGAGATCGAGGATTATCTGGGCGACCCCATGGACCCCCTAGAAATGAAGCGTAGGGACCGAGATGCTGCGGAAGCACGTACGCATCATTCAGGCGCTGGAAAAAGGAAAACAAGCCGCAGACCACCGGATCGATTGGCTAGAGGTGGAATGCGCTCGTTTATCTTCTGAGATAGATGCCGACATTGAGGTGAACCAGACGGACCCCCAGGCGATCTTGAACGACGTCGACCAACAGCTCCGTCTCGCCCGCCGTGGTGTTGAGGCGGCTCGCGCCTTCCACCTCCCCAGCCGCCCTCCCTGCGTGAGAGGCCGCGGATGACGATGGAGGTGGGACTAGAACTGACGAGAGCTCGGGCCTTCTCACCTCTCGCCTCTTTGACTCTTTCATTCGCCTGCTGCAAAATGTTCTGTCTGTCTCGCGCCCTCTGCGCCCCTTCGAACTTACCACCCGCTTTATGCGGGATTGAACTATTAATTTGTTGACCCGCTTGATTTGATAATTTGTCTCGCGCATTTATGGGGAAAAGAAGACCAGAGGAGGGTGAGGGACGTAGCCGCTGCGGGAAGAGGTTCACAGACCACAATTTCCCTCATGGTCGCCTCTCTGCGGACGAGTATGAGACCTTCCGGAGCGAGTACTTGCCGGAGGGCTTTGAGTCACGCCCTCCCATGGTTGGTGAGAGCGTGAACACCTTCTATCCTGGGGAGCTCGCCTTCCCCGTCTCGCACTTCGAGGCGGGGCTCAGGCTTCCCCTCTGGCCAGAGGTGAAGCAAGTTCTTAAATACTTCGGCGTCGTGCCCACCCAACTGAACCCTAACGCGATATCGGTTATGGTCGCGTTCGCGTGCTATATGCGACGAGAGAGGATAGAGTTCAGTCTCACCGTTTTCCACAAAATGTTCGTCTACCACGCCAACCAAGACGGGGTGTCCTTCACTGTGCTGAGTTTGAAGGTATGCGAGACGCCAAATAAGAATCATCATTGGCTGACTCGCTTTGTCTTCATTCGCGGGAACCTGGGCGGCGTCCCTCTCGCGCCCGTCTCGCCCGCGGAAATCTTCTACGCCACCCCGCAGGTCGGCGGTACAGACAAGCTTCTCTGCCAGTACCTTGCCGGGAAGAATTTCGAGGTCCGGTATTTGAGACGGGGCCTCGGCTCGATGCTTCCCGTGTTCCCCGGAGAATGTATGCTCGACCCCCCCTTCTTTTTCTTGCCTTTAGTATTTTCCTTTCGCTGACTTCTTCTCCCGACTTTCCGTCTCGCCTTTACCAGGAGAGAGGAACGCGCCGGTGCACCCTCCTTACAAAAGCAACAACAAACCATCTAGGGACGTTGCTCTTGCCACCATGGCGGCCGAGGCGGCCAAGGATTCACTGACCCCCTCTTTACGGAAGAGGGCGGCTGAGGACCCGGCTCCTTCCCGCCTCAGCCCTTCGAAGAAACTGAAAATGAGGATGAAGAAGGTTGTCTCCTTCCCCTCCGAGAAGGACAAGGTCCCTGCGGACAAGGTCCCTGCGGACACAGCGACGGCGTCGGGATCCTTGGGTCCTATCTCTCTGGGATCCCAATCCCCTCACTCGCCTCCCTTAACTTCTCCGCACAGGGCCGTCTCGCTTCCTGAGGAGGGGGCCCCTCTTGCGCCGCCTGCGAATTCTTCTCACCGATCTTCCAAGTCCCCCTCTCGCGAGGGGGCTCCTTCTCACTTCCCTGCATGGTCCGCCCACCTTAACTTCAACTTGGGCCCGTCCATCCCTGACGGTGCCAACGAACCCTCGCTCATCTGGGATAAGGGAACACACCGGGTTTCCATCTCAACCCTCCTCCCCTCCTGGAGGGAGCAGGTCCAGTCGACCGCCCATGCCTTCTCCCTAAGCTTCGGCCTTTATGGAGGTCTCGCCCCCGACGCGCTCGACGCGGCTACCACGCGAGATTTAATCCTGAGGACGGCGCACTCTCAGCTGCGAACTCTAGAGCTATCCCACCGACTCTCGCGCCGCCTCATCTACAACACCCGGCGCTGGAAAGAAATCGACGCCAACCTTGCCGCCGAGCGCGAGAAGTCAGGAGACCTCGCGAAGAGGCTGGAGGTGGCCGAGAGCCTTCTCGCCAAGGCCAGCGGCGGAGTGGTGAGTTGTTACTTAGCCAGCTTTCTTACCTCTCTCTCGCTAGTTTTAACAACCTTTCCTTGCAGGATGCTGAGACGGCGGAGAGGTTGCGCTTGCGAGTGGAAGCGCTGGAGGCGGAAGTAAAAGAGTTGAAGACAGAAAACGCCCAGCCCAAGGAGGCCTCCACCTCTCGCTCGCATATTCCTCCACCTCCCCCCGCTCATTATACTCATGACGAGGTCGAAGATTTTTGCCGGGACGCTGACATCCGGACCGCCGAGCTCATCCTAAAGATGATGCGCGAGATGGGCGTCGTTAGAGATGACTGCGAAGATATTACGGCCCGCGACCTTGTGCCGGAGATCTATGGTGAGGATGAGGACTCGTCGGCGAGCGAGAAGAACTAGGGCACCTTGAGCACAACTTTATTTTTGTTGTAATCCCTACGCTCCTCCCTTTTGCATGTAATTTTGTATTGAAAACGTAGATATGATTAATACGTGATTCATATGCAAATATATGTTTTGCTCGCGTATCACTGGGATTAGCCTCTTTTTCTTTTCTTTTTTATTCTTGCCTGGACTGCTTGAGAGATTTGCAGGTTCTTTTATTTGCGAGAGGGGGTCGTCCCTCCTCTCGCCGATTGTCGTTGGCAGACATGACTCAGGGGGCGAGCTGGCCAACCCCCGTCGCTCTCGCGGGCGTGAGGACACTTGCTCCGCGCTCTCGCCTTGCCTATTGGTATCTCTCGGCGCGAGTGGACCTGGAGGGTGAACTCCCCCCCTCTTTTTTCTTCTTTATGCAGGGAGTTTTCTTGAAGTACCCCCTCTTCTGTTATTGTGCCAAGGGTTGGTGTTTTTTCTGTTTAATCCGCTTTTACACCAAGACACCAGTTACCTGACTCCGGTAAACACCCAACCCAAATTACAGCTGTTCGACGCATTTCTGCTTCCAAATTACAGCTTCCATGTCCATATCAAGCATGGAAATGAAAACAAAACCTTGTTCACAAAGAACCGCAACATGGCAGAGTAAGGAGATGAATGGGGATGGGGAGGAGACAACCGCTCCATGGAAGAGGACCTTATTCCTCTTTCGTTATTGTGTCCAACCACCGAGTGAGCCTACAACCCTGCCAGTTCGATGAGAGCCTGGTCAGCGGGTCTGCTCGGGGTCTCCTCTCCTCTTTCTCCTCCAACCACCGAGCGAGTCTACATCCCTGCCAGCTTGATGAGAGCCTGGTCAGCGGGTCTGCTCGGGGTCTCCTCTCCTCTTTCTCCTCCAACCACCGAGCGAGCCTACAACCCTGCCAGCTTGATGAGAGCCTGGTCAGCGGGTCTGCTCGGGGTCTCCTCTCCTCTTTGTCCTCCAACCATTGAGCGAGCCTACAGTCCTGCCAGCTTGATGAGAGCCTGGTCAGCGGGTCTGCTCGGGGTCTCCTCTCCTCTTTCTCCTCCAACCACCGAGCGAGCCTACAACCCTGCCAGCTTGATGAGAGACTGGTCAGCGAGTCTGCTCGGGGTCTCCTCTCCTCTTTCTCCTCCAACCACCGAGTGAGCCTACAACCCTGCCAGCTTGATGAGAGACTGGTCAGCGAGTCTGCTCGGGGTCTCCTCTCCTCTTTCTCCTCCAACCACCGAGTGAGCCTACAACCCTGCCAGCTTGATGAGAGCCTGGTCAGCGGGTCTGCTCGGGGTCTCCTCTCCTCTTTCTCCTCCAACCACCGAGCGAGTCTACATCCCTGCCAGCTTGATGGGAGCCTAGTCAGCGGGTCTGCTCGGGGTCTCCTCTCCTCTTTCTCCTCCAACCACCGAGTGAGCCTACAGCCCTGCCAGCTTGATGGGAGCCTGGTCAGCGGGTCTGCTCGGGGTCTCCTCTCCTCTTTCTCCTCCAACCACCGCGTGAGCCTACAGCCCTGCCAGCTTGATGAGAGCCTGGTCAGCGGGTCTGCTCGGGGTCTCCTCTCCTCTTTCTCCTCCAACCACCGAGCGAGCCTACAGCCCTGCCAGCTTGATGAGAGCCTGGTCAGCGGGTCTGCTCGGGGTCTCCTCTCCTCTTTCTCCTCCAACCACCGAGCGAGCCTACAGCCCTGCCAGCTTGATGAGAGCCTGGTCAGCGGGTCTAGGGGTCTCCTCTCCTCTTTCTCCTCCAACCCCGTCTTTTAAGAAGGGCGCCCTGAGGTGCATTGTGCTAGGAAATCATGACATACCTTCAGGAAGGAAGATCATTAAAAATCACTCAAATAAATTCAGAAGAAAATTATCATTATGGATAGAAACGCTTCAGATCATCACCGCTGCGGGTGCGATCCAGGGGTACCCCGTCCACATCCTGGAGGTGATACCCCCTGACTTCAAGACTTCTTTTATGATGAAGGGACCCTCCCAATTGGGGTTGAGCTTTCCTACCGAGGCCCCCCTGCCCGCAGCATCCACCTTCTTGAGGACCAAGTCTCCTTTCTGAAATTGCTTGATCCTGATGTGCTTATCAAAGTACCGGGACATCCGACGCTTGACCTCCTCCTGCCGGATTGATGCTAGCTCCCTGAGCTCCTCCACGAGGTCGAGTGAAAGCCTCTGCTCCTCTCCATTATCTACCTGCCACCTTTCATCCCCCTCCCTTGCTGCTGTTACCCTGGGAGATTCAATCTCAAATTCTACGGGTATGACGGCCTCCGAGCCATGGGAGAGTTTGAAAGGCGTCTCTCCTGTGGCCGTATTTGGTGTAGTTCGCAGAGCCCACAGGACGGAGGGGAGTTGTTCCACCCAGCTCCCCCTCAAGTTCTCCACTTTCTTCTTTAAGAGATTCACAATGATCTTATTTGCCGCTTCTACCTGACCGTTGCTTCGAGGGTGGTGAATCGAAGCGAACCGAAGGTCTATGCCAAGCTGTACACAAAAATCCACAAACTCCTTGCTGGCAAATCGTGGCCCGTTGTCAGTGACGATGGCCAAAGGGAGCCCGTGCCGACAAACAATCTCCCCCCACACAAAGTTCTTGACCACTTGCGATGTCACTTTTGCCAGAGCCTTCACCTCCAACCATTTTGAAAAATAATCCACCATGACCAGTAGGAACCTCCTCTGACCGCTGGTTTGAGGAAACGGTCCCACCAGATCCAGTCCCCATATGGCGAAGGGCCATGAAGAGGTGATCGTTCGCAGCCTCTGTGCTGGGAGGAGCTGCAAGGGAGCAAACTCCTGGCACTTTCTACATCTCTTGGCGAGCTCCGCCGCATCTTTCCGGAGGGTGGGCCAGAAATAGCCTTGCCTTAGTACCCTCCCTTCCAAGGTCTGACTCCCTGAGTGGCTTCCGCATTCCCCCGAATGAACCTCCTCCAGTACCCTTGATGCTTCCTTCTCGGACACACACCGGGCTAGCAATCCAGACAATGTTTTTCGGTAAAGTACCACTTCCTTCAACAAGTAATAAGCAGACTTGTACCTAATCCGCTTCCTCTCGAGATCCCCCTCGGGTAGACGTCCCGACGCCAAGAAGATCACAAGATGATCCATCCAAGACACCTCCTGGTCGACCTCCATTATCTCCCCCTCTTCTATGGAAGGCCTGAAGAGTTCGGTCATAGTCCCCCCGGCCTGAGGGCCATGCTTCGCGAGCAGGTCTGCTCTAGCACTCTCTTCCCTAGGAACGTGCTGGATGGAGAAGCTATGAAACTGCCCAACGATACCCTTTATCTTTACCTGGTACAACTGGAGAGTCAGTTCCCTCACCTCGAACTCTCCGTTGATGTGCCTTGCCACCACCAAGGAGTCCGTGAAGACTCTGATATCCTGTATGCCTAACTCCTTAGCCAACCTAAGCCCGGCGATGATTGCTTCGTACTCGGCTTGATTGTTTGTGAGGGTGAAATGTATCTTCAAGGCTTGCTCAATCCTAGTCCCCTCGGGACTTGTCAAGATGACCCCTCCCCCGAAAGAATTCTTACCAGAGGCCCCATCTACCAGCATCTCCCAAGCCACCACGGGTGATACCTCCACCTCCTCGGCCTCTACCACATAGTCCGCCAAGAAATCCGCCACTACCTGCGCCTTAATAACCTCTCGAGGGACGTAGGAGAGGTCGAATTCGCTGAGCTCTATCGACCACTTGGCCAATCTTCCCGAGTGCTCAACCCCCTCGAGGATGCGGCGAAGAGGGTGGTCCGTCACGACCTGAATTGCATGGGCTTAGAAGTATGGCCTAAGCTTCCGGGCCGACACGATGAGAGCGAAGGCCAGTTTTTCCAAGATGGGGTACTTCAGCTCCGCCTTTTTGAGGACCCTGCTCACGTAATAAATGGGGAACTGCTTCTTCCCTTCCTCTCGGACGAGGACCGAGCTAACCGCCCCCGTCCCTACCCCCAAATAGAGGAACAAACTCTCCCCTTCCCTCGTCCCTTAAAGTAGCGGCGTCTGGGTGAGCTGCTGCTTTAGAGCCGCAAAGGCCCTTTCGCATTCTGAGGTCCACTCAAACTCCCTTCCTCCCCTTAGAGTTCTAAAGAAAGAGGAGCACCTCTCTCCTGCCCTAGAGAGGAACCTGCTCAACCCTGCCAACTTGCCAGTGAGACGCTGGACCTCCTTGACATTCTTAGGAAATCCTAGCTCTAGGATCGCCTTTACCTTGTCTGGATTGGGCTCCACCCCCGCAGGGGTAAGGAGATGTCCCAAAAACTTCCCCCTGCTGGCCCCGAATACACATTTCAGGGGGTTAAGTCTCATCTTATACTTCCTTACAGTTGTAAAAGTTTCCCGCAGGTCCAAAACATGGGCCTCGAGGTCCCGACTCTTGACCAACAAGTCATCCACATAGACCTCGAGGTTCCGCCCCTTCTGCTCCCGGAATATCCGGTCCATCATCCTTTAATAGGTTGCTCCCGCATTTTTTAGCCCGAAGGGCATCATGTTGTAACTAAAGCACCCATCCTCCGTGACGAAGGTGATGTCCTTGACGTCCGGGGGATGCATGCGTATCTGGTGGTACCCTGAAAAGGCATCTAAAAAACTCATTAGTGAAAAGCCGACGGTTGAGTCAACCAGCGCGTCGATTCGAGGCAGAGGGTAACAATCCTTCGGGCAGGCTTTATTCAAAAGAGAGAAATCAATACACATTCTCCATTTCCCCTCCCCCTTTTTTACCATTACAACGTTGCTCACCCACCCCGTATACCTGTTGGCAGATATGAATCCTGCCTGGAGCAGCTTCTCCACCTCTTCTCTGATAGGTCTGGCCATCTTGGAGGCGATGACCCTCTTCTTCTATTGGATGGGGCGGACCTTGGGGTCGAGGTTGAGACGATGGCACGCCACGTCCGCGTCGACCCCCAGCATGTCAGCTGCGCTCCAGGCGAAGACATCGATGTTCTCTTGCACGCACCTCCGGATCTCCTCCTGGTCCTTGGGAGTGAGTTCTCCGCTGATCTTGATCTTTTCCTTTCTTCCGTCTTTTGTGAGGATCTCCATCTCTAGAACCTCCACGACTGCCCTCAACCTCGAAGGTTCTTCTTCCTCTGGCTCCTTCAGGTCCTCTTCCAGCTCCTTTGACCCGTACTCCTTCACTCCCAAGTCTTCCACTGCAGCCACCCTCTCCTGGGCCCTTCCTCTCTCTTCTCCCAGGCTCCCCTCTGATGATGCCCTCTTTCTCTTTTTCCCCCCAACACCTCCTCCATTCCCCCTACGCTCCTGCTCCCCAGCCATCTCCGCCTCCACTGCAAGGCTTCCCTCCACCCCTGCTTCCTTTCTCACCAGCTCCTCTCCTCCAGCCACTTGCTCTCCCGCCATTACTGGCTCCACCTCACTGCCTCTCTCCACTCCTGCTTCCTCTCTCTCCAGCTCCTCTCCTTCCATCCTTTTCTCTAGCTCCTCTGCGTCACCCTTCCATGAAATGGTGTTGACCGCCGTCACGTAGCACTCCCGAGCCGCCTTTGGATCCCCCCTTACCCTGATCTGGGTTCCTCCCGAATTGAGCTTCAAGCACTGATGGAACGAGGATGGTACACATCTAAAGGCGCTGATCAAAGGGCGCCCAAAAATCGCATTGTAGCTGCTGGGTGCATCCACTATCACAAAACGGCAGTTCCTGGACAGCCCCCCCCACCCCCAGAGTCACCTGGAGTCCTACTCCTCCCTCGACCTCCTTCCTCTCTCCCGAGAAACCAAACAACGGCCCATCCGCCGCCAACACCCTTCGGGCCTCCACCCTCATCTCGTTAAATGCCTTCTTGAAGATTACATTGACGGAACTCCCGTTGTCCACCAAGATCCGGGACACCATGAAGTTTTCAATGACGGTCCTGATCACCAACGCATCGCAGAAAGGGTCCTCATGATCAGGTAGGTCCCTTCTGGAAAAGGTGATCTTCTCGTCCGGGGGCGGGGCTTGCGACGTCGAGGCAACGCTCCGACGGTACATGGTATGAAGACTGGCCTTCCGGGTGGCTTCGATCCCCACCCCTCCATGAATCACCCCGATCCCTCCTCGATCTCCCGTGTCCGACCGATCCACGCATCGATCCTCCTCCGCGGCTCCTGGCATTTCCACTATCCGCACCGGTAGCTGCTGGTCTTCTCCTCCTTTCCCCCTCTTCAACTCCAAGAACTCCGGACAAGTGGCCGTTGCATGACCCTCCTCTTCATGGAAGTCACAGTATGACAAAACTCCTCCCCCACATCTCCCTTCTTGGGGGTTCCTCCTCCTCCCCACTCCTACTCTCCCACGCTCTCTTCCTCTTCCTCTCCCTCGGCCAATGGCCATAGCTTGCTGAGGCGGGGGTGGGAGTGGCCTCGGACCATGCCCCCACCCTAGCGGATGAAACCTCCCTGGTCCCGGATAATAGTTTCTTCCCCCCTGAGGAGGACCTCTTCCTGGTCCCGGAACTGGACCTCCCGGTTGCCACCAGCCCAACTCCGGGTGCGCGGGCCCTCTTGGCTCCTCCCTTCTCCTTCCCTCTTGCTGCCTCGTTCCTCCTGGCTCTCTCTGCTCCACCTCCGTCAACCTTGCTAACTTCTTAGCAAATGCCGGGTTCGCTGCCTCCATGACTATCTCCTTCGCTGCCTTTTCCATCAACCCCTCAAAGGACAACGGTGCCTTCCGGGTTAGGCTCATCTTGAAGAAGTCTTCCCTCAACCCCACAGTGAAGGCCATCTGGAGGGCGAAACCAGGCACCTCCTGGATGTCCAGAATCTCCTCCTGGAAGCGATCCACATACTGAGCCAAGGACTCGCCCGCCTTTTGCTTGATCAAAAAGATAGACTCCGGATTCTTCTTCCTCTTCTTAGAGGTCGAGAAGAGCAACTGGAAACTTCTGCTCAGGTCTTCGAAGCAATAAATCGATCCTGCCGGGAGCTGATGGAACCAGTCCCTGACCTTGTCCTTCAAAGTGATGGCGAAGAGGCGGCACTTGAAGGCGTCTGTCATTGGTCTGATGGAGACCGCATCTTCAAACCATTGCAGATGTTGGAGGGGATCATCCTTCCCCACATAGTAGGTCATCTCTGGCTCGCGGAACCCCTCCGGAACGGGTGCCGAGAGGACCAACTCGCAAAAAGGGGACCCTCTCGCCGGTGGTCTCGCCATATCCACTCGCGCGACTAGCCCCGTGGGCGAGACGACACTCGCCGGGCCGGGGAAAAGCTCCCATCCTTCTACCTCTCGCTGACTCCCTTCCGCCGCCACTTCCTTTCCCGGTCGCCTCCCATGTGCATCCTCGCCTACCCTTGCTGGGTCGGCCCCCTCGCGGAGCGCGAGGCCCGGCACCTGGGGCGGGGGGGGGGGGGTCTCGCACTCCCCTCTTTGTGCGATCTGCTTCAGCATGTCCATGATCCCGCCGATGGACGTCATGAACTCTGCCCTCCCGACGTACCCCCCTGGCTTGGGGACCCCTCATCTTCTCCTCCTATATCTCCCGCCATGATGTAACCCTACGTTCTTCCGCACAAGCTGCTTTTCCACGCTCACCGCACCAAAAATGTTGGAACCAACAAGGTCGATTCCTCCTAAAGCTCGGAACTAAAGAGGCAGCTCACGCTTACTCCCTTAGGATCACACTCAAGGCCAATAACTAGACCGGAGGATTCAGCTAGGAGGTCCCACCTCGTACCCGGAAGAGACTAAAGCTCTCCCCCTCCCTAGCCAATGCTGAGCTAGGTGCCTTAGAAGAAGTGAGAAGAGTCGAGAGAGCTTGCTCTTCTAAGGCACCTTACCGGTCTATTTATAGGCTTCCGAACTGGGACTGCAAATAACCCACTTAAACCGTCCTGAAATTACCAGAATACCCTTGGCTAGGTCTGCCAACAATCAAACTCCGTTGTTCTAAAGGGCTAAATGCAGACCACCCGGGGTGAAAGAGTAAAACACCCCTGGGGCCCAAAAGGTGGGCCCAGCCCTATCTGAACCGGCCTTGAACCAAAAAGGCACCTGGCGAGAACTCCCTTATAGGGTCCTCTCGCCTGACGAGAGGACTGCCTCTTGGCGAGAGCTCCACCCCTGGAGTCCTCTCGCGTGGCGAACTGGCCACTCGTCGGGAAAGCCTCCCCTCTCGGCACTCACTCGCCAATCTCCTGCCACATGCCTCTTGGGCCGTCTCGCATAACACCTCTCTCCTGGGTCTCATTGCCTGGGCCCTCTCGCCTGGCTCTCATTGCCTGGGCCCTCTCGCCTGGGCCCTCTCGCCTGGGTCTCATTGCCTGGGCCCTCTCGCCTGGGAGCCCGAGGTTGTACACTTACCTCACGAGATCTTCATTCGTGATTCCCACCCCTATCAGTGCGTCCCCGACTCTCTCAAAAATATATCAACGCAAATTCTGTTGTTCGCCCATAACCACATTTTTTGCCAAAGAGAGAAATTTTTGACGAGGCACACATTTTTCTGCCCGGGATCACATTTTTAGCCCGGACGACCATTTTTCGCCCTGGCGCGCATTTTTCGCCCGACCGCACATTTTTCGCCTAGACACGATTTTTTCTCCCGGGAATGAATTTTTCGCCCGAGCACGAATTTTTCGCCCGAGCGTGATTTTTTTCACCCGGAAGCAGAATTTTCGCCCGGACGTGAATTTTTTGCTCGGCCGCGAATTTTTCGTCCGGATGCGATATTATTTGCCAGGGCGCCCATTTTTCGCTCTAGCGGAATTTTTTCGCCCGGACGCGATTTTTTTGCCCGGGCGCGTTTTTTCGCCCGGGCGAGCATTTTTAACCCGGGATCGCATTTGTTGGTCGGGGCCGCATTTTTCGGCCAGAGGCGTATTTTTCGGTCCGGTTGTATTTTTCGCCCGGGAGCATATTTTTTGTCCGGACGCGAATTTTTTTCCCGAGCGCGCATTTTTCGCCGGGCGCGCATTTTTTGACCGGACGCGCATTTTTCGCCTGGACGTCAATTTTTTGACCTGGCGCACATTTTTCGGCACGTGCACGCAATTATCGCCTGGACGCAAATATTTCGCCCGACAGTGAATTTTTCGCCCGACCGCAAATTTTTCGCCCGGATGCGAATTTTTAGCTCGGACGCGCATTTTTGCTTGAGCGCGCAATTTTCGCCCGGGTGTGAATTTTTCGCACGAGAGCGAATTTTTTGCCCGAAAGTGAATATTTCCAGGCACGAATTTTTTGCCCGGGCACGAATTTTTTGCCTGGGCACGAATTTTTCGCCCGGGCGCGAATTTTTCACCATGTCCCGAATTTTTCGCCTGAGTTTGTTTTTTTCGGGACATGGTGAAAAATTCGCGCCCGGGCGAAAAATTCGTGCCCATGCAAAAAATTCGTGCCCGGGCAAAAATTCGAGCCCGGAAATATTCACTTTCGGGCAAAAAATTCGCTCCCGTGCGAAAAATTCACGCCCGGGCGAAAATTGCGCTCCCAAGCAAAAATGCGCGCCTGACTAAAAATGCGCGCTCGGGCAAAAAATTGACGCCCGGGCGAATAAAATCGCATCTAGACGAAAAATTCGCGTCCGGGCTAAAAATTCGCGTCCGGGCGAAAAATTCGCGGTCGGGCGAAAAATTCACTGTGTCCGGGCGCGCATTTTTTTTGCCCGAGTGCATAATTTTTCACCCGGACGCGCATTTTTTGCCCGGGAGCGCTTTTTTCGCAGGGCGCGCAATTTTCGGCTGACCGTGCATTTTTTTGCCCGGGCGTGCATTTTTCGCGCCCGGGCGAAAAATTCGGGACATGGTGGAAAATTCACGTCCGGGCAAAAAAATTCACTTTCGGGCGAAAAATGCACGTCCGGGCAAAAAATTGCGCGGTCAGCCAAAAATTGCGCGCCCTGCGAAAAATGCGCTCCCGGGCAAAAAATGCGCGTCCGGGTGAAAAATTATGCACTCGGACAAAAAAATGCGCGCCCGGGTGAAA
The DNA here is from genome assembly GCA_039513925.1 of Platanthera zijinensis. Lineage (NCBI taxonomy): Eukaryota > Viridiplantae > Streptophyta > Magnoliopsida > Asparagales > Orchidaceae > Platanthera > Platanthera zijinensis. The sequence continues at coordinate 114,014,414 of CM077098.1, read as the reverse complement.
AATGCGCGCTCAGACCGAAAAATTCTAATATTGAGCGGAACAGTGGAATTAATAATTCCAATTCCGGTGACGGAATTCCTGCATTTAGCCGAACGACAGAATTGGAATTGACTTCAATTCCAATTCCTATATTTCAATTCCTGCGAAACGAACGGAGCCTAAGTGAGGTGCAAATATGTAGCTCTTCTATACGTACCATATTATTAAATGCACGCCTCAGGCACACCTCAGGCTTAAGGCTCACCAGGTTCAGAGGTTTGCGCCTCCGTGCGCCTTATTTGTGCCTTTGGAATATAAAAGACGCGCCTGAGTGAGATTTTTGTTGTAAATATTTTTTTTCAAAAAATAAGAAAAAACTATTGTAAGAACTCAAATAATTTTTTATTGATTTAGTATTTGTGAAAGATAATTGTGCGTTGAGACTTAGATATAATGCAAGCAATCACATTGATTCTATTTTTAAGAGATATAAATGATAGTAATGAATGATTAACTAGTAGACTAGATGAAGAATTTGATCGGGAAGCTGAAATGATATTTGATGCTGATTATTTAAAATGGATGTGGTTGCGTCTTGCCTTCAACAGACGCGCGCTTGTGCCTTGATATTTGCGCCTAGGCTCCAAGAATCCTTTGCGCCATGGTGCGCCATGCGCTTCTAATAACTAAGTATGCATAGTATGAAAACAGGACGCGACTGAGAGAACAAAACAAGCATTAAATAATTAAATCTCAAGCGATAATTTAATTGAAGCAATTTTTTTATTTTAGTTGAAGCAAACTTAGGCTTTTCTCTGCGTGGAGGGCCAAAGAGAGAGCGCACAACAAATAGTTTCTTCAAACACAAGATATCCCAGAACAAAATTTCACAATGCAATATATCCAAAAAAGCAAAGTTGACAATATCATATTTTATCTTGAAAACAAAAACTCCATACAACAATTAAACACTCACAGAATAAGGGGTAACGTAGGTGTGCTGTCCCGGGATTGCGTTGCATGTGGAATGATGTCTAGGGCTTTGAAGGGAGGGTGGCAGTTAGGGGACTGATATGGAGCTAGCTGGTAGGCTGGTGGGTTGGATTTGAGAGGTGGGTTTGCCGCAAGGGAAGGGCATGTGTTTCCTGAGGATGTGGAAAGGTTTTTGATAGAGATCTGTTTATGAATGCAGGAGAATTGAAGAACAATAATTAATGACGCACCATTAACAATTTGGGTGATGAGAAAGGAAGTGGCACAAGTAAAACTTCATTCTAAAGATTCGACATATATACTCAGCCTTGATTTAGTTCTAAATAAACGGCACTGGCGGTTGCAGTGCGGTTGAATAACTTCTCCCGCTAACTGACCTCCCGCCACACTCCACAAGTAAGTTTTAAAATTTAAAATGATAACACATGACATACATAATAGGTGAATTATAAAAAGAGTTATATCAATATTCCTCGCTTCAAGCGACCCTTGTTCTCAAGGATCAAAGTTTGGATAGGCCTCCTTGATTATGAGGTAATCCTCCTAAGTGGCATCTTTAGTTTCCGCATTGGACCATTTGATCAGGACTTGAGCCATTAGATTTCCCCTCCTTGCTATGAGATGTCTGTCCAGAATTTTCTCTGGCATCTTCAGAATAGCTCCCTCTGTTGTGAGGTATTCTGGGATGGTTGGTGATGATGGGGCTGCCCCTATGTGTTGTTTCAGTTAGGACATATGGAAGGTTGAATGAACACGAGAGGAAGGGGGTAATTTCAATTGATAAGCTACTGGGCTCAATTTCTTCTTTATGTGAAAAGGTCCAAAAAATCTTGGGGACAACTTATTGTGCTTTGACAGTTGAATGGGACTATTTATAAGGTAGTAGGCCAATGTAGACCTCTCTCCTTCTCCAAACTCCTCCTTTCTCTTCTTATCTGTCATCTGCTTCATTCTATTTTGAGCTCTTTGCAAGTGCTGCTTTAAAATGTTTTTTGTTTTCTCACGATCTTGAAGGCTGCGGTGCATAACTTAATGTCCCTGTTAGATATGGAATATGCAGGGGCGGAGTCTGTCCATAAACCACTTCATATAGTGTCATTTGCGTGGCACTGTGGACTGTGTTATCAAGGCGCGCGCCTAGGCGCGTCTGAGGCGCCGAGCGCACTGGGCGCACTCCGTTGCACCTCAGGAAGTCCTAGGCGGGTGATGTGTCTGAGGCGCACCCAAGGCGCACTTGAGGTGCACCCAAGGCGCACCTAGGCGCTCAGCTCGCTGAAATTGAGCGAAGTGGACTCCCAACTGAGCGAATTGGGCGCCCAATTCGCTGATTTTCCATGAATTGGACACTGATTTTATTTTTTCCCCATTTTTGCGCCAAGCGTGCCTCAGGCGCGTGCCTGCGCCTTGCACTTTGCGCCTAGGCTCTAGGGTCCCTTTGTGCCTCGGCGCGCCTTGCGCCTTTAGTAACATAGAATGTGGAAGGAAGTGTTGTACTTATATTCTGCTAATGGAAGCCAATCACTCCATGATTTTGGTTTGTTACTAGCGACACATCGTAAATAGCTCTCTAAGCATATATTTACAACTTCTGTTTGCCCATTAGATTGGGGGGGGGGGGGATATGCTGTGAAAGTATTGATTTTGACAGGTAAGAGCTTGAATAACTCTAGCCAGAAATCATTTACAAACATCACTTCCAAGTCTGAAACTGTAGATTGCGGCATACCAAGCAGTTTAAGCACGTTGTTCACGAACAACTTGGCCATGATAGCGCCTGAATAAGGATGTTTGAGGGGAATAAAGTGAGCATACTTACTCTGTCGGTCCACCGCCACCATAATGACCTCATAACCATTGGATAATGGATGTCCCTCAATAAAATCCATAGATAAGTCTCTCCAAACCTTGTCCGGAATTGGGAGTGGTTGTAATAATCCCTAAAGTTAGTCATTTGGAGTTTTGCACTGTTGGCATATTGAGCATTTTTTAGATATTTTGATATACATACTCTTTCACTCCTTTCCAATAAAAAGTGGGCTTCATCCTTTGCAATTTGACAGACCCCTGAATGCGTGCTCGAATCATGATAAATATGGCATGAAAGTTTTTAACTCTCCATTTCTCCCCACCACCATTCTTCCTTTCCTTCTTAGCCAACCATTAACTACTTGGAAATATGAATTTTCTGTTGGCTTGTTTTGCTTCAGCTGAATTATACTATGAACTTTCTTATCCTAATACTGAGCTTGTTGCAATTTCTCTTCCAATTCAATTAGTCTCGTTACTATGGTGCTCAGTCCTCCTACTACCCCTTTTCTTGATAGTGCATTTACTGTCGCATTCTCCACCCTTTCTTATATTTTATGGAGTAATCATATCCAACTTAGCCATGAACTTTTGTTGCAAGGGTGTAGTGAGGTGTTGATCCATAAAAAACTTGATACTTTGATGATACTAAGGTGAACTTTTGTTGCAAGGGTGTAGTGAGTGTGTAGTGCCTCCACTTTTGTACAACCAATACTATTGCTATTAACTCTTTCTCGTATACTGATAATGCAAGCGTTTTTTTCTCATAATGCAATTGGATAGCCTTCTTTCTTGTAGTAGCACTGCCCCTACTCCTTGGTCAGAATTATCTGTTTCCAACACAAAGTGTTGCTGAAAGTTTGGTAAACCTAGGACTGGTGGGGATGTGATGGCCTTCTTAAGTTCCTGGAAGGCTATCTCAGTGTATGCACTCCAACTAAATTGCTGTTGTTTGAGCAGATTTGTAACTGGTCGTACAATGTAGCCATATCCTTTAATAAATCTTCTGTAGTAGCCGGTCAACCCCATGATTCCTCTTAATTGCTTCTGGGTTGTTGGGGTCAGCCATGATTTCATATCCTCTAGTTTTAGGGGATCAGCTGCTTCTCCCTTTGCTGAGATAATATGGCCCAGGTAGTCAATTTGGGAAACACCAAATTGGCATTTGTTTCTTGACATAGTTTTTCATGCAATAATATTTGTAATGTTTGAGTTAGATGGTTGAGATGCTCATCCCAAGTTTTACCATAAACTAAGATGTCATAAAAAAACACAAGAATGAATTTCCGCAAATGTTTGTGAAAAACCTCGTTCATTAGGCTTTGGAAGATGGATGGTGCGTTAGTCAAGCCCAAAAGGTATGACAAGAAATTCATAGTGTCCTTCATGGGACTTGAAATTTGTCTTCTCAATGTCTTGAGGAGCCATCCTTACCTGATGATAGCCGACTCGTAAGTCCAATTTGGTATATATTGTTGATCCGTGGAGCTCATCTGGTAGTTCTTCAATGATGGGATTTGGGAAGTTATTTTTGATGGTATTGCTGTTAAGTGTTCTGTAGTCTATGCACATTCTCCATGACCCATCCGTTTTTTTTTTACGAGAACAATTGGAGAGGAAGCTTTTGCTTGGCGATATGATAGCAGCTTCTAGCATTTCTTTGATGAGCTTTTCAATTTTAGTTTTCTGCATATATGGATATCTATAAGGCCTTGATTTTGTATACAATGTAGGATCCTTCAGTAGTATTTTGTGATCATAGGAGTGGTAGCCCTTGAGGTTCTGCAAATATTGTTTTGTAGGTGTCCAAAAGAAGCTGCAGCTCGTGTCAATGCTGAGTAAAAGAGTCATGTTGAAGAGTATCAACTTGATTGATATTGGTTGTTGCTGCTTTTTTTTGGGAGGTTTCTTCATAGGGTTGCACCCAACATACACTTAGCATTGTGCATTGTGCTGACTTATTAATCAGCTTGATCATTTTTCTTTTATTAATGATGGCACTACCCATATTTTTACTTCCTTGCAAGGTTACTTTTTTGTTTCCCCATTAAAATTCCTTATGCAGGTTTAGAAAGTCCCACTGAATTGTGCCCAAAGTTACTAACCATTGCACTCCCAATATCACATCACATCCCCCTAACGGCAATAGTTAGCATATCTGCTTCAAATGGAATTCCATGCATAGTCCATCTAAACCCAGTGCACATTTTGGTGCTTGCTAGTCCTTTACCATCTGCCACGACTACCTTGAAGTTTGGTATTGTGGTAGTGTTGCATTGTAAGAAGGTGGTTGTGTTTTCATCAATTAAGTTATGTGTGCTGCCCTTATCAATGAGGATGAGAAGTTGTTGCCCCTTATAAGAGTCTGTGACTCTCATGGTATGGAAATCAATTATACCAGTGTGGGCATGCATGGATACTTATGGAGTGATGAGGGGATCCTGACATTGCCCTTCCTCCTCTGTCCGAATTAAGTTTTTCTCTTTTACCTCCTCTCCCTTTTTATCTTCCTCCTCCATTTTTACCTCTAATATATATACTTGCGTTGAGTTCCCAGATTTGTACGCCTTAAAATATTTATTGTCATACCAAAAACACAATCCCTTGAGTCGCTTTTCATCCATTTCCTTGGGGGTTAACTTTTTAGTGGTTTTAGATTGTCGGGACATCCTTGAATTGGCGGTAGGGGCTCAGCTGATTTGCCTGTTGCCTTCAACTATTGGAGTTCCCGCAGCCATCCCCTGATGATGAGAGCCGCGAGTGTCCCCAATTGTACATTGTTGTTCTTGAATCCGTGCTGGAGCATAGGCTTTCTGAAGGGAAGCCGACAGCTAATGAAATTTCCTTCCGGAGGCCGGTTAGGAAGAGGATGATTGCATACTCTTCAGTTAGAATCAATTTATTGCGCATTCGCAAGGCTTTGAATTCAACTATATATTGCTGCACTGTGCTTGTTTGCCTTAAATCCTTTATTTCACTCGTGGGTTCTTCAAAGAGAGTAGGAGCGAATCTTTCATGGATGGCAACCGAGAAGTCATCCCAAGAAATGTGTACATTTGCATTCTTGGATTTGGCATAAATCTGATACCAAGCAAGTGCTTTCCCCTCCAAATTCACCACGGCTAGCTTCACCTTCATCATCTCCGGCGTACAAGCAACTTCAAAAAAATGTTCACTATTGAATGGCTAGTCGCGAACCGCATCTCCTGAGAAAATGGGGAAGTCCAACCGTGCTCCCCTGGTTGGCATAGACTAAGTTTGTTGATATTGGTGGCTTCTATGCTCAAAAATGATGTTGGAAGTTCCCTCCATACGCATTTTCGCTTTGGTAAGAGTAGCAAACATTTGCCGCAACTGCATTGCCACAGACCGGCACTGGTCCATCTCCTTCAGCGTAGTTTTGAGTGTGGAATTGCTTGTATTAAGAGTGGGTACTGCCTCTTTTATGGCGTCAACTTCTTTATGCAAATCATGGCTATGAGTGTTGTGATCACTCATTTTGTTTTGTTTTCCCTCGACCGAGGACTGTCTCTGATACCGATTGATATTGATCTGTTTATGAATGCAGGAGAATTGAAGAAGAATAGTTAACGGCACACCATTAACAATTTGGGTGATGAGAAGGAAATGGCATAGGTAAAAATTCATTCAAAAGATTCGGCAGACATACTCAGCCTTGATTTAGGCCTAAATAAACAACACTGGCGGTTGCGGTGCGGATGAATAATTTCTCCAGCTAATTGACCTCCCGCCGCACTCCATAGGTAAGTTTTAAAATATAATACAACACAACATACATAACGGGTGAATTATAAAAAGAGTTTTATCGGTTTTGGTAATGGGCTGGTCTTATTTTGAGAAGGTTAAAGGGGCGTGGAGGTGTTGGAGGGGGATTGGTTTATTCTGGGAAGAAAACAACATCCGTTTGGTTTCCTCCTTGGATAAAAAGGTGTGACAGGTGAGTGTTTCCTGGGAGGAAAGGGCTGATGTTTTTGCAGGGGATTTTCGGAAGACAGAGGGTGCAGATTATGAAATTAATGAGCGTTGCCATGGGCTGTTAACTGTAGGTGCAAAGGGGTGTTCGATGGAGTTTTGTGGAGGTTTAGGGCTTCCAACCGTGAGGCGCATTGGATTTTCGGTGGGGATTTGGAGCGGGGTAAGTGCTGCAATTATTAGATGGCATATAAAAGGATACAAGAAAATTAAGATACAAACCTTAGGAGTTCACCTTTGGGCTTCGCGACGACGTCGCACCACGAAAGATCGCTGGATTCCTGGAATTCTTCTCCCCAAAATCAGCAATGAGGAGATGGCCGCCCCTACTCCTATTTATAATAAAAGGATATTAGGGCACCCTGAAATCAACAACTATGATTGATTGAGAGTGCCAATTACCCGATTTCACTAAATAATGATTGAAAATACAAAAGTTATATATATAAAAACATGTAAACAAAAATCCGGTCGCATCCGCTGAGTCAGACTGTCGATCCGAAGAAGCTAAATATGTCAGATGGCCGTTCGGCCCCGAATGGGGCCAAAACTCAAAATCCACCGCGGGTTCGCACCGCCGTTCCACATCACTTTCGTTAATAATTTTATGATTGTTTTGAGTAGAATTTTATTGTATATGCATGTTATTGAATATATTAATGTAATTGGCAAGGGATTCGACAGTCTTGTCATGCACAATGTTCAATAACATTCTGACTTTCGGACTGTGTCCCCCGTGCACAATATCCAGTGACGTCAATATGCGCAAATATTTTAATATACAATAAAATATACTTACATAGATTTGATGCATCATTGAATTTAATGAAATATGCAAAAATAACTTCTCAAAGACAATTTTTTGATTGTGTGTCATGATAAATCATTTTTAGACTTGGAATTTGCATACCTCTTCCCCTCTCACGAATGAAGCTTAAAAAAGAGAAGGAAAAAAACTTATTTCTTTTCATTGCAGAGTCGCGGACAATAAACCCTTTTTTATTATCATATACATGCATATGAATGTAAGTACTTTAGTATTAAACATTGCTAAATAAATAGATAAAATGATGTTTATTAACTCTTATTTATTTCATTTCTAGGATTAAGATATTATTATGCTTAAAATTTAATTAAATTAATCAAAATTACGTAAACATGACTAAATTCTATAGGATGTCACAATCTTGGCTATAATATTTGGAGTCCTCTTTAAAGGTCTTTTTGATATGGATAGGACCTTCTGGACACACGCCCCCTCTGCTTATGTAGCATGAAGGCACTATCGTAATTTGTATGTCTCACTCTCCTATATAAGGGAGTGGTAGTGAGTCTTTATTTTCTTATTTTTGAGATCTTGTTTAGTCTTAGGCTCTCATTGGAGAGAAGACTCTTAAAGAGAACCTGCTTTCAAGAGTTTGGATTGGGCTTGTCTCAATATTTTAATCACTGTTTTGTGATCAATCTTTCAAGTTTCGAGTCCGACGATAGCGCGTGCCTATCAATTGTTCTGACATGTATAACTTAGGGTTTCCTTCTGAACCCTAACCTGGTATTTCTTTCGCGTCTATTCGTTTCCGTAGCTCCACCAAAACCCGCGTCTTCAACTGCCCGCCTCCGCCCTAGCAACACTCTCCTTGCAATGGAACTCGCATCCGTTCTGCTCGATGCCCATTGACACTTCTTCCAATCACGCCACAATCACTCAATCCCTCCCCGTGCGTCTGTCAACCCAGCCAATCCTCCCAGCCGATCGACGCATCCGCTCCCAGTGTCGATCCATTCGCTCCTGTCTGCATCTCTTCCCTTGTCGATCGACGCAACCGCTCCCAGTGCCAACCTAATCGACCCCCTGTCTACATCTCTTCCCTTGACGATCAACGCAACTGCTCCCTGTGCCGACCCTACCGCTCATCTCCTTGGACGACGACCCAAAGACGTTCAGTTTCGCCTCCTGCATGGCTTCCAACACCGCCTTCTGCCTTTGTCGTGTCCAGACTCGCATCCAACAACACCCCGCCCAACGCCTGCTATTTCAAGTTTTCAACGATCTCGAAACATTTCATGCACTTAATCGTCGCCCACTAGCCCCGGCCGTACCTTCCCCTTGTCTGCACCTTCGTGTCTTGGTTACATGATCCAAACACGCTCCATGGCTCTCCACATCGATGTGGACCCTTCCGCTTCAGCCTCTACTGAATCCACTTGTTTGGATCGGCTTGAAGCTCAAATTGCAGATTTCACTCTCTGCCTTCGAGAGTTCGTGATCATGGCGATCAACCACCCACCGGCCCCTTAGTCACCATCGCCGCAAACCCCTCAACCCATTCTTGACTACATGGGGTTTCTTGACCCCACTACAGATAGAGCTGATATTGAGTCGAGTTCGAGCGATTTGAGTTCAGCTCAAAATCAAAATTTTTGAGTCGAACTCGGCTTCAATTTCGAGTCGAGTCGGCTCGAATCAAAATGGTTCGATTTCGAGCCGGATCGAAATCGAATCGAGCCTGCTCAAAATTAAGGAAGTTTTCTCTTTATTCCTAGTTGGCTCGAAATTAAATTGGGCAACCTCTAAATTTAGCGAATGAAACACTCAAAAACATATTCAAGCTGATTTGAATCATTTTTCGAGCGATTCAGTGCTGACTCGAAATCGATTCAAAATTAGATTTGAGTGAGATTGAATTGACTCAAAATGAGTCGAATCAATTTTAACCGATTCCGATTTGGCTCAATTTTTGAGCGACTTTCGTGTTTTGAATAATATACTCACCCCTAGCTACAGAAATCCACCTGGCCCACCTCTATCGGATCGAGATTCTTGTGTTCAACGATACCGACCCCCTCAGTTGGATTGCCCGCGCCAAACAATTCTTCGACCTTCAGTCCACCCAGCCCCACCAGAAGGTTCCCCTGGCCACTATCTATATGAAGGGTTTGGCACTCAATTTGGTGCGTTGAACGCACCAGCAGGTCCCTGACCTCTCCTAGTCCACACTGAAGGAGGAACTCCACAACTACTATGAAACCAACGAGACGGGCAATGCTTATGAGCGCTTCAGCTCTGTTCGTCAGTCCGACATTGTGACCACCAATATCGATGAGTTCATCGTGGTAGCCACACACGTACCCAGCCTATCCCCAGAGCATTACCTGGGGCGCTTCCTTGGGGGTTTGCAATCTTACCCCCGGGTGCGCCTTCGGGTTCACAACCCAACTACTCTCTCGCACGCCATGGAGCATACTCGTTGCTTCAACGAGGAACTGTACACAGCCTAGCCATCCTCTTCGTCCCGAAAATCCCACCATCCTCTGCCATCACTGAAATCCCCGCCGCCTCTCCCGCGTTGGATCACCTGACTCTAGTTGGCCCCCTCTGCTAGTCCCACCTCCACTGCTACCAATTCTGCCTCCACCGACACTGCGGCCGCCCCAACGCTTATCTCACCAGTTGCCTCCCGAGCTTCGCCGCAAGGGTCTTTTATTTTGCTGCCAGCAACCATCCTCATTGTTACGCCCCCAACCGCGAACCGCTTCTCGGGGCGTTATTATGCTCGCAGGTGCAAGGAGACGACAGCCGACGAGGTTCAGCCCTATATGGAGGGGCCGACCGGCTCCCTCCTTGGCCCGGGTATTTATACCCGGGAATGTGTTCATTTCAAGGCATGCAAAATAACCCTAAGGTATTTCCCTCTCTTCCTCTCAAACCCTAGTTTCCTCTCTACCTTTATTCTCTAGTTCTCCTTCTTCTTAGTAGATCCTATCATTTGGTATCAGAGGCGGTCATTCTCTGACGATGGTCACCACTCGCACGCAAGAGGAGGTCACCCGTTTGGAGACCTTGGAAGAAAACTACGGTGGGCTGTTGGATTCGGTAACCGCGATCGAGCAAGAGGTACGCACCACTACGCATCGATTGGAGGAGCGCATAGACGTGCGTATGGAGGAGCTTAAGGCGCTGTTGAAAGGAAAAATCCCCAGCGAGGAAGAACCGATCGGCGGAAGGCCCGATCGGTCCGTCGAGGGCTCGAGAATGCCAGATCCGGCGCGTCTGAGCACGGGGATGTCGGGCTTGGGCGGTAACGGCGGGATCGGCCCCTCCCGGCCATGGGGGACCTCCGGCGAAGGCGGGGGGGGGGGCCGGTGTGGTCGGCGGCTGCAGCGGAGGGCATCAGGCCCTATGTTTCCGGGCCGGCGAGCAGTGGAGTGTCGGGATTTTGAGGAAGCTGTGGCGTTGGGGTCGCCCGACCATGGGGAGCCACCGACGACCGTGGAGGAGCAGCGACGTGTCCTCCGGCACCAGGAGGAGGCGGAGGGCCCTGTTTTGCGTGTCCGGCTGGATTTGGGCCTGCCAGGCATCCTGGCGGGGGCTCTGGTATGGCGGATGGCGGGCGGCAGCCATGGCTAGAGGTAGAAGGAGGGTCGGGGACTGCGGTGCGAGCTCCAGGAGCGGCAGCGGGGCTTCTCCCTCATCCGCGGGGCGGCGCTTTCCCGGGAGGATTTGGAGGCCACGGTCCGTGGGCCGGGCAACATGGTCCCCATCAGGGTCAGCCACCTCAGGGCTACCCAGGTGGACATGACAGGCATATGGGGCGACAAATGGGGCAAGGACACGGCTGACAAGGACAAGCTGGACCACGTGCGTACATGCCACCCAAGTTAACACGCATGAACTTTCCAAAGTTTAAAGGGGGGAGGGATGCGCTGGAATGGGTTCACAAGGTGGAGTTGTTCTTTAGCTACCAGGAGGTCCCGGAGGGGCAATGGGTGCAGCTAGCGTCGTTCCATTTGGAGGACGACGCGTTCCAGTGGACTCAGTGGTTTCTGCGAGGTAGAGATTACGTGCCGTGGACGGATTTTGTGGAGGGGTTCACGACCCGATTCAGACTGCTGGAATATGAGGACTTTGAGGCGCTGTCTCAGAAGTTAAGACAGAAAAGGACAGTGACTGAGTACCGGACAGAGTTCGAGAGGTTGGCCAACCGGGTGCGTTGGGAAGAGAAGACACTGCTGAGTTGCTTTGTGTCCGGCTTGAAGGAGCAACTGCGGGATGAGGTTCATGCTTATATGCCAAGGAGCTTGAACCACGCTATCACCCTAGCACGCATCCAGGATGAGCGACTGAACCGACAGCGATCCAGAACCACGGGAAAGCCTCTTGCCGGACCCACCACAACCAGGAAGGAGCAGACGGTTACCAAGCCTACAGTGACTCGCCTGTCGTGGGGCGAGCTCCAGGCCCGCAAGGAGAAGGGCCTCTGCTTCAATTGCGACGAGAAGTTTGTGCCCGGGCACAAGTGCCAGAAGCTCCAAGTTTTCATGTTGCATGAGGATGTGACGGACGAGTCTTCGCTCGAAGTTGCACTCGAGGAGACGCTATTGGAGGATGAGGAGGTGACGGAATTTGGAGTTTCCATACAGGCCATGGAGGGGTGCAATCCACTCCTTACGATGCGGGTTGCCGGACGAGTTGGACAGGAGAAAGTGACGATATTGGTGGACAGCGGGAGCACCCATAATTTCATTCACCCGTCCGTTGCTCAGCGGGTTGGACATGCCGTTGACAGGGGAGCTGCATTCCAAGTTATGGTGGCTGATGGCAGCAAATTGCAGTGCGAAGGGGTCATGAAAGGAGTGGAGTTGCGGATTCAGGGATATGTTGGGAGCACGGATGTATACCTTCTACCTATACGGGGATCCGACATGGTGCTTGGAGTTCAGTGGCTACGTCAGCTGAAGCGGGTCACTTTTGATTGGGAGCTCATGACGATGGAGTTTCTGCAGCGGGGCCGACAGTTCTGTTTGAAAGGTCTTACAACTTCGCCAGTCAAGGAAATTTCTCTTCGGAGCATGCAGCGGCCAGGAGAGGCCGGGAGCTTGATGGCGGTCCTTTTGGGGGTGCAGTCCGACGAGGCTGGCTCATCTGAGGTACCGATACAGTTGCAGTCGTTAGTCAAGCAGTATGCGGATGTCTTCCAGGAGCCACGTACCCTACCGCCATCGCGGTTTCGGGATCGCCAGATAGTCCTCAAGGACGGAGCGGAGCCTACCAATATCCGGCCTTATCGGTATCCACACATGCAGAAGACAGAGATCGAGCGTAGCGTTCGGGAGATGCTCGACGCAGGAATTATCCGACCCAGCACGAGCTCTTTTTCCGCACCGATTATTCTTGTCAAAAAAAAGATGGCTTGTGGCGATTTTGTGTTGACTACCGGGCCTTGAATGACATTACCTTGAAGGACAAGTTTCCTATTCCTTTGGTGGAAGAGCTCTTGGATGAGCTACATGGAGCGACTTTGTTCACCAAGCTTGACCTGCGGTCCGGCTATTACCAGATCCTTTTGCGGGAAGAGGACATCCAGAAGACGGCTTTCCGGACACACGACGACCACTACGAGTTTCTGGTGATGGCCAACGGGCTGACTGCGGGCCGTCAACCTTCCAAGCCAACATGAACGAGATCTTTCGGCCGCTACTTCGCCTTTTTGTGTTGATTTTCTTTGATGACATTTTGATATACAGTACTAATTGGGAAGATCACTTGTGCCATGTTGATCAGGTATTCTCTCTTCTACGCAAGCACCAGCTCTATGCTAAGCGCTCCAAGTGTTCTTTTGAGCAACAGGAGGTTGAGTACTTAGGTCACTTAGTGTCGGCTGAAGGGGTCAGAGCTGACCCTCAGAAGATTCACAACATGGTTACTTGGCCACGACCCCAGACCGTTCGGGCTCTTCGAGGATTCTTGGGCCTCACCGGCTACTACCGACGGTTTGTGCGGGATTATGGGAAGATTGCTCGGCCGCTGACCCAGCTGCTGCTGAAGGACGCCTTCTCGTGGCAGGATGATGCTGAGGCGGCTTTTCAGGCGCTCAAACAGGCAGTGACGACTACCCCTGTGCTGGCCCTTCCGGATTTCACAAAAGAGTTCGTGGTGGAGACAGACGCCTCCGGTGTGGGGCTAGGTGTAGTTCTGATGCAAGAGGGGCGGCCACTGTAGTAAGGCGTTGGCGCCTAAGACGTTGGGCCTGTCCACATATGAAAAAGAGTTGTTAGCAGTGATGCAGGAAGTGGGCCTCTGGAGGCCATATCTTTTGGGGCGGCACATCAAGATTCGTGCGGATCACCAGAGTCTGAAGCATTTGTTGGATCAGCGCGTCTCATCTCCTCTTCAGCAAAAGTGGGTCACTAAACTTTTGGGCTACGATTATGAGATTGTTTACCGCCAGGGCAAGGAGAATGTAGTGGTGGACGCCTTGTCCCGCCTACCTGATGGGGCGCTCACTCAGATCTCGGCTCCCGTCTTCGACTCATTCGATGACATACACGAGGAGGTTTTGCGGACTCCCTCTCTACGGGCCCTTGTGGAGGCCCTTCAGCGTGGGGAGACGGTGGCGCCCGATTATCATCTCCAGAGTGGGCGACTACATTACCACGGCTAGGGGTGCAAGTTGAGTTGAGCCGGCTCGAAAGCTCGATGAGCCGGCTCGAAAAAAGGTCGACTCGAACTCGAGCCTGTGGAGCTCGAGCTCGACGAGCTCGAGCTCGATTACGAGTCAAGCTCGAGCTCGATTATTAATGTTCATGAGCTCGCGAGCTTTTTATTCCAATTTTTTTAAAATATATATATATAAAATATGAAAAAATATATATAAAAAAGAAAATAAAGCTCATGAGTTAAAAAGCTCGCGAGCAGCTCGAGCTCGAGCTCGATAATTTGGCATTGAGCTCGAGCTCGAGCTGGGATAAATGAGCTCGTCGAGCTCGATCTCGAGCTCGAAATGAAAAGATCGAGCTCGAGCTTGGAAATTTTGTCAAGCTCGACTCGAGCTCGACTCGTTTGCACCCCTAACCACGGCCGAGTAGTCATACCTTCAGAGTCCGCCTGGAAGACAGTTATGCTCCACGAGTTCCATTCCTCTCCAGTGGGGGGTCATGCGGGAGTGCTCTGTACTCGTACAACGGGCGAGAGCAAATGTTTTTTGGCCAGGGATGCGACGGGATGTGCAACAGTTTGTTCGACAGTGTGAGACATGTCAGCGCCAGAAGTACGAGACCACCACACCGACCGGATTGCTTCACCTACTTGCGATTCCGCAGCACATTTGGGATACTATATCGATGGATTTTATTGACGGATTGCCCAAGTCTCAGGGCAAGTCCGTTATCTTGGTAGTCGTCGACAAGCTCTCCAAGTATGGTCACTTCCTTGCTCTCAGTCACCCTTATACGGCGGATTCGGTCGCCGAACTCTTTAACCGGGAGGTCGTCCGCTTGCACGGTCTTCCACGTGCCATCATTTCTGATCGTGATCCCACTTTTGTGAGTTAATTCTGGCGGGAGCTTTTCAGGCTTCAAGGCACTTGCTTGAGCTTTAGCACATCGAATCACCCCCAGACTGACGGCCAAACCGAAGTTCTTAATCGCAGCGTGGAAACATACCTCAGGTGTTTCATCATGGACGAGCCCCGGACTTGGACCAGTTGGCTACATTGGGCCGAGTATTGTTACAACACTTCTTATCACTCCGCCAGCAAGATGACTCCATTCGAGGTGGTCTACGGTCATCCACCCCTTCTCTCAACAGTTACGAGCCGGGCAGCACGGCGCTTCCAGCAGTTGATCGGGCCCTCCGTGACCGCGACCGCACTTTAGTGACCTTACAGGCTAATCTTCACCTTGCCCAAAATCGCATGAAGGCCCAGGCTGACAAGCACCGCAAGGAGCGGGAATTTTCCGTTGGCGACGAAGTGTTCCTCAAGCTCCAACCTTACCGACAGCTCTCAGTGGCTCGCCGCACAAATCAGAAGCTGGCTCCTTGCTATTATGGCCCCTTTCGTGTTCTCAAAAGGGTGGGTCCTGTCGCTTATACGTTGGAGCTCCCCGCGGGCTCACGCATCCATCCAACGTTTCATGTTTCTTTGCTTAAGAAGAAGATTGGTGACAGTACCCAACCGAGTCCTTTCTTACCGGAAGCTACCGTGGCAGGCGAACTTCGGCCGATGTCGGAGACCGTTCTCTTACTCAGGTGGAAGCAGCGGGACACCGAGTTTCGGGCCGAGCTGTTGGTCAAGTGGAAGCATTTTTCTGAAGCCCATAACTCTTGGGTTGATCTGCTGGACTTCATGGAGGGGCCATCTGCTGGATTTCCATCTTGAGGACAAGCTGGGCCTTGATGGGGAGGGGAATGTTACGCCCCCAACCGCGAACCGCTTCTCGGGGCGTTATTATGCTCGTAGGTGCAAGGAGACGACAGACGACGAAAGGGCTGAACCATCCGGTTCAGCCCCCACTTAGTAGAACCGACCGGCAAAGGGCTAAACCAACCGGTTCAGCCCTATATGGAGGGGCCGGCCGGCTCCCTCCTTGGCCCGGGTATTTATACCCGGGAATGTGTTCATTTCAAGGCATGCAAAATAACCCTAAGGTATTTCTCTCTCTTCCTCTCAAACCCTAGTTTCCTCTCTACCTTTCTTCTCTAGTTATCCTTCTTCTTAGTAGATCCTATCACTCATCCACCCACATCTGCCTCATAAAGACATGTGTGTGCTGCGCGAAACTAAAGGCGACATCTTGACTTCGCTGACTTGGATTCTCTAACGCTTGCGGATGACCCCTACAAACTTGAGGACAAGGTCAATTTTTTACCAATGAGTGTTGATACAGATAAGACAACCTGGACACATGTCGTAATTTATATTTCTTACTCCCTTATATAAGGGAGTGGTAGTGAGTTTTTATTTTCTAATCTTTTAAATTTTGTTTAGTTTTAGACTCTCATTGGAAAGAAGACTCTTAAATGGAGTCATCCATTAAGAGTTTGGATCGAACTTGTCTCGATATTTGTATTCCTATTTTGTGATCAATCATGCAATTTTAGGTCCAGTGATAGAGTGTGCCTATCATTTTTATATGTAACACAACACAAATATTTAGCCTTATTTTGCCAAATAGAAGATGCCGAATGACTTGCTAGATTTGTTGATGTGCTCCCCGGATATTTTTGGATACACAGTATGCACGTAATAGTATTAACAGTTCATGCAACACTTATCCAGAAGAATGGATAGCAGTGACCTTGCTACTGCTGCTGCTGATGATATTGTATTTATAGCTTTGGACATGAAATTAGGAATTGACATTATGAATTTGGACCATAATGGAATAATTTAAACAAATTTTTGTTTGACGTCTCAATTATATTTCGATTCATTTTTCTTTTAGTCAAGTTGAAAAAAAATCCTTTCTTCTTTAGTTCTTTATCCAAGCAGATCACATGAGCTTTCCTTTGCTGTGAAGTTTTAATGGGTATTTCAATTCGATGGCTTGACAGGTTTTGATAACTCGGTGTGATAGAATTGGGGTTTCTAAGAAGATTACTGGCATTGAGAGAGCACGCTTGAGGGCTATTGCGAGAACTCTTCAACCACCGGGTTTTGGTTTAACTGCACGAACTGTTGCTTCTGGTCATTCTCTGGAGGAGTTACAGAATGATCTGGATTCTTTGCTTACTACCTGGAAAAGCATAATTGAGCATGCAAAATCTGCGTCACTTGCTACTGAAGAGGGGGTAGAAGGTGCAACTCCAGTAATGTTACATAAAGCAATGGGTCAAACACTGTCAGTTGTTCAAGATTACTTTAATGAGAAGGTGATTTTTCTCTTGATGATCTTGATTTCTCTTAGACAAATATTCTTGAGGGTTTGTACTATTTTGCTGTATCCTCTCTTTGAGATATGTTTGTGATCGCTCTAAATTCCAGGTTGAAAGCCTGATTATTGATTCCCCTCGAACTTATCATGAGGTATGCTGTCTACTAAGTTATATTTAGGAAAATATTTAAATATTGCAATGCTTTCTTGTATTGTTACCTTTATTTTTGGGTTGAACTGTTAAAAGAGTTCAAATGATAAACGGGAGATTTTCACTGAACAAAATCTTGGCTTTCCATGCATATTCCTAAGATCTTCTACAAGAATAGTTTCCTGATTTTTAACACAGCTCTATTCATCTTCAGGTTACCAGTTATCTTCAAGAGATTGCACCTGATCTATGTCAACGTGTTCGGTTGTATGATAAAAGAACACCCATATTTGACGAATACAACATCGAGGAAGAGATCAATAACATCCTAAGTAAGAGGTAGGACCTGAAGATGGAGTTGTTGCTATAAAAATGGTTGAGTACTATACCTGGATTATTTTATTTTATTTATTCTGAACGAAGAAGGTGAATTTTGATAGGATTGAACGATTGAATACCCTCTATTCACATGAACAATAGGTATACTGTCACGACCCGTCTCGACATAAGTCAGAGTGCGCTTCGGGCGGATCGTGATGCCACAGACATGGGCGGAAAGAAAACCATGTCTGCTAAGGCGGATGTAGAGAATGCTAAAATAGTTTTAAAATAGTTAATTTGGAGAAAAACTGTTTGATTTTATTGCGGAAGCTATTCGAGTTTAAAACAGTGAGAGTTTTAAGTGCATATGCAATTTTTTGTAAAATCATGTTTTACAGGCCACTACTATAGTTTTCATGCAATTATGATTCAACAGAGGGTGCACATGCATTAATTTCAAATTCTAGTGCATAAATATTTAAATAGCCTAGCAGTCCATGATACCAGAGAAAATGTCTGATTGCAATTATTACATAAAAGAATTATTTGACAGTAAATGAAAGGTAAACATAAAACCTGGAACTTAATGCTGATCGGGCTCGAGTACCTGGCGGCGCTGCACGAACGCTAAGACAATTCCAAAACAGAAAGGAAAAGCCTCAGAATATTGAAATAAGCAGAGAGAGCAAGGTAAAATACAGAACAGTAATAGAAGCAGAAATGTATGAGTACCGGTTTCTCATGAAGCAAAATTATTCGAGACAATCAAATAAAAGAGCTAAACAGAACAAGTTAGTTTATTAGACTACTCCGGAGTATAACACATAATAGAAACAAGTAATACCATAAACAGCAATCAACGAAGTGTGTAGGTGTTTTGAGTGGTGCGCATGGTTCACACTCAGTCCGGATACAAGTCTTATCAGAAAACTTCCTGCTTGTCGTGATCCTCGTCACGACCCAGGCCTGGCTCAAGGAGTCTTAGTGGGTCCCAACTGGCGCCGTGAAGGTTGCAACTCAAGTGACCCCAACACGTTTCAATGTTTGCTTATGATATTATGAGTTACATGATTCATACCGTAGTGATTTTTAACGGAAACAAAAATACGTAAAGTGAACGATCAGACCAAAAATAGGTTTTACTCAGACAGACATACGAAACCAGGTTCGCCAACACAGAACGAACCAAACAGTGAGTTTAAGCCTCGCGGGTTCGAGAGGTTAATGTCATAATATCAAGAAGATTTATCGAGTAAATTGCAGAGTTAAGTTGACAGGTGTCGGATCGGAGATATCGAGAACTCGCCTAGGTTAAATAAATTCTAGGGCACAGTTATCTTCCAAGAAAAACATGCGTTCACTACCGAGCATGATATAGAAGACCAAACATATATTTGTTATTCATAATTCGTTACAAGTGTGATCTTCCAATTCAAATGTGTGTATAGTACGAGCGTGACATAACCCAACAATCATTAAATCACTAGCCAGGAGCCTTAACAATGATCATTCAAATCTATTAATGCTTGTTCTCAAACTTACTGTCCTCAAATTATTCATCAAAAGAGAAGAAATCCATCAAGGTGAGAATCCAATAAAAATTACCTCCTTACACTAACGAACGTCAATTCCAATAGTCTAATCTCAACACTATTAATTTATCAAATTCAACACTCATGAATAAAAATCATTTGACAGATTAACTATATACAGGGATGCAGACATGTAATCAAAGGACAGATACAATAGATTAAACGCAATGTTTGCAAGAGAGAGAGATCTCTACTTGCCTTAGAGAAGCTGAAGCTGACGGAGGCGGTCATCTGGCGCGAGCAAAGTTGACACTTCTCAAGCGAACCTATTCAAGAACAATCACAATTGATATTCGACAAGATGGAAAATTTACGCTAACACGGGAACTTACTTACAAAACTTAAAGCACAAGAGAGTTAGCGATTTACCTCCCTCAAAAGTGAGGGGAGAGGAGACACCACGCGAAGACGTAGACTTGGTGGCGCTCGGCTAGGGGAAAACCCTAATTTGGAGAACTTCTGAGAGATTCCATCGCGCAAGTCAAGGAGAGGCACTAGAAAGTATACATACACGATAGTTAGACAATATCAAGAGGGGCACAACTTGGATCACGAAGTATAAGAAATTTAGGGCACGAAATCAAAATTGGATTCACAGAAAAAAAAATCTGAGATAAGGGGGAAGAGAGGATATCTTATTGAGAGGAACCAAAACCAAGCCCGAGGATGAAAGGGAAGAAAACCCTAGCGAAAACGGAGCCCACTGAAGAGGGAAAGCGGCTGCCGGAGGGGGAGAAGACAGTTGCCGGCCACCAGGAGGCGAGAAGAACGGGATGCAGCGGATACTGGAGAAGGCAGAGCTCCTATCGGCATGACAGGAAGATCGGCACCTAGAGAGGAGGAGGACAACAGGCGGCTGTCGGCCCTTGCAGAAGAAGGCGCAAGCAGCGGCGGCAGGAGACACAGGGGCGGACGGCAAAAACGGGAGCCGATGCGGGTGGCGGGAGACAGACCGAGACAAGTTGCGGGAGATAAGCCCTAGGCGACGAGTTGCGACAGGGAGAAGAATCGGGAGCGGGTTTGCGAGATCGGGAGAAAGAGGGGGATCAGCTCGGTTTAAGTAGGAGAATTAGGTTTTTTATTTATTTTATTATTATTATTTAGAATTACATAAAAATCGGGTTGTTACATATACATATGCATGTGCAAGGGATGGTGCCCACAACACCCAAGGTGAGCCTAAGCTAACTCTACCACAAGAATGTGTACTATATCTAACACCCCCCTGCAAACTCACGGGGGATCATACACCGAGAGTTTGGACAGTAGATAAGCATGTCGGGTCCTCGTCTGCGGCTTTGTCATCAAATCTACAATCTGCTGCTCGGAAGGAACAAAAGGAGCAAGGGTGTCAGAGGCATAGTGCTCACGCAGGAAGAAAGCATCCACCCCGATATACATGACACCGACGTTATCACAGTAGTGTGGAGTGAGATCTGGAAAAGAGACACCAAGGTCCTCAAGAAGCCAACAGAGTCAAATAATATCATCAACGGCGGTAGCCATGACCCGAAGCTCAGCCTCAGTGCTGGAATGAGAAACACTAGTCTGTTTCTTGGACTTCCTTGCAATAAATGAAGAACCCAAAAATAGATAGAAACCAGTGATAAAGCGACAGTCAATAAGATCACTAGCTTAGGTAGCATCCGAGTAAGCACAGAGCTGTAGAAAACTACTGTTGGATAAGAAGAGACCACAAGAAGTCGTCGCCCTGAGATAGCGCATGAGCCGCAGTAGGTGATTTTAATGCATAGAGGTGGACACACTAACAAACTGGATCAATACATGAACAACATGGGCAATGTCGGGCCGAGTAATGATGAGGTATACAAGACTCCCAACGAGGTGGCAGTAGCGAGTAGGATTAGAGAGTGGAACTTCATCATCCAGACGTAGCTGAATGTGATGCTCCATAGGGTTGTCCATCGTGCGAGAGAGAGCAACCCGAGCTAGGAGATCTGAGGTGTAACGCTGCTGAGAGAGTTGAAAATTGCGGTCTGTAGAGCTGGCCTTAAGACCCAAGAAGTAGCTCAGCTGTCCAAGGTCAGTCATCTGAAACTGTTGTTGAAAGTGATACTTGACGAAAGCCACGTAAGAAGGATCATCACCCGAAATAATCATATCATCCACGTAAAGTAACAAAAGGGTCCGACCACCGGAGGAGGAGTGCACGAACAGAGCTAGATCATGTGAACATGGTTGGAAACCGTCGGCTGTAATGGCTGAGCTGACGCGCGGGGCGCCTGTTTGAGCCCATAAAGAGCTCGCCCTCAAGCGACAGACAAGACCTGGAGGAGAGGATAGATCAGGAGGAAGCGTGTATACGATATACCTCCAGCTAAAGATCGTCGTGAAGAAAGACATTCTTCACGTTGAGCTGTGACAAAGACCAATGTCAAACAACTACAACTGTAATAAGAGTCCGAACTGTAGTCATGTGAGCGACTGGAGCAAATGTCTCGTCATAGTCTCTCCCCTGCTTATGCTAAAAACCACGAGCAACTAGCCGAGCCTTGCACCTCTCCATAGAACTATCAGAGCGAGTCTTGACCTTGAATACTCACTTGCAAGTAATAGGAACAACACCATGTGGAAGAGAAACCTGGTCCCATGTGCGAGTGTGCTCAACCGCCTTCAACACAACAGACATACCAGCCCGCTACTCAGGTATCTGGGCAACATCATAGCAGGAAGTTGGATCTGGAGTACTGCAGACAGTAACAGGAAGGGCAGGTAGGTCCAAAGATAGGGTAGCAAGGCTAAGGCGGTCAGGAGGACGTCTCTCACGAGGTGGGTTGCGGTGCACAGGAGGATCATCCACATGACACTCGTTGGAAGAGACAAACACAAAGTCTGGGGGTACTGGAGGCGAGGAAATAGGAGGAGGACGATGAATATAGTGATATGAAAGAGGAGGGACACGATCCCAAGTGGATAACTCATCAAAGGAAGAAGTGTGTCACAGAGGGGAGTGAGGAGGTGACAGAGTAGACTGCGACAAGGGAAGAGGTGGACATACCATAGAAGAGGATAACGTGTGACTGGGAGATGAGAAGAGTGAGAAATTGCACGTCAGAGGGAGTAACAGATGAGTGTGAGGTCGAGGGGACAGAGGACACAAAAAAAGAGTGGAGACTCGTCAAAAGTGACATCACGTGAGATGTGAAGTCGACTTGCAATTGGGTCCATAACATCGATAGTCCTTGTGCTCAGTATTGTATTCAAGAAAAGCTCAAAGAACAGACTGACAGAGAGCTTGGTAACGCTCACATGAAGGAAGTAGAACATAACACCGACAATCAAAAACACGAAGATGAGTGTAATGTGAGGGTCGAGAGTACAAACACTCACCAAGACTCTGGCCATGAAGGAAAGTGGAAGGTTTTCAAGTTAATAAGATAGATAAGCGGTTGAAAACAACCGCAGCCCCCAAAATGAGGAGAAACGTGGGACGAGATAAAAGGGCGTAGGTTGTCTCAATGTGACAATGTTTTTTTTTTCAGCAGTGCCATTCTGAGTGTGAACATCGGGACATGCAAGCTGATAGAGAGTGTCGATCGGTAGCTAGCAGATCTCAAAAGACATGAGAGAGGTACTCCCCCCTGAATCAGAACGAAAAATATGTATGGAAGCAGAGAACTATGTGCACACCATAACATAAAAATAACATAAATCTGAAAAAACTCAGTGCAGAATGCATAAAGTACATCCAACAATAACAAGCATAATCATCAATAAAAATAACAATAAATGGTGTCCGTCCTTGATACAAAAGGTGCAGACCTCATACATCAGAATGAACTAGATCAAATGGATGCTGAGACCTAGACTCCGCTAGATTGATCGGGGAGTTATAACTGTTTACCAAGCTTACAACCTGTACTTGAATGAGACCGATCAACAAAAACTCGACCAAGGTAACCGTGACTGATGAGGGAAACGAGACGGGAGCCACTGGGATGATCGAGACGATGAAGCACACCGAAGGAAGACATAATATAAAAGCCACCGTGGTGATAGAGTGGATGAAAGATGAAGGCGACCAAGGATTTACACCCCACTACAACGACGACCAGCTTTAAGGAGTGTCCCCTGTTAGACGATCATGCACATGACACACAAACTCATCAAAAATAACAAGACAACACGGATGTGAGTTGGCTGGTGAATATAAGGTTCATGTACAAATTGGGTATGTAGGCAACATCGGGAACATAAAAATGACTGGTCTGAAGAAGGCCGCGATTGGTGATGGGAAGAATTGTGTCTGCTACCATGTTGCTAAGGGCAGAAGAGACGGCTGACGGACAAAAGGTGGGTGTCATCATATGTCATATAAAAAGAGGCTCCAAAGTCAAACAACCATTCAGAAGGAGAGATACCTGTAGGTGCGGAGGCAACCAACTGAGGGGAAAAGACATCAAAAGCATCGGTGAGAGCACGAAGCAGAGGAGCGATGCAGTGAACCATGAGATAGCTGCTAGGTAATATGCTTGGAAGGCTCAGAGACAGAGTGACGACGCCATAGTAGAGAAGTGAGCTGAAGGAGCACCAGAAGCACGCTGCTGACCAGACTGTTGAGCATTCTGAAACTTGTGACACTTGGATTTGACGTGTCAAAGACACTGACAGTAGTGACAGCAGATCGGCTGACGACGAGGAACACCAGATTGAGCAGTAGAGGGAACCTGAGGACGAGAAACAGGCCGCACCGGTGCACTATAATCCGACGAGGCAGCAGAGGAGTACTCACATGAGAGGACTGCGGTGGAAGCTCGGGAGCAGCAAAACAGCATGAGTCAGCACAACAGAATGAGCAGCAATATCCAAGGAGTGGGGATGAGTCTCTTCAGCGATTACCAAGGCCAACATATCGCTGAAAGAAGGTGAAGGGTCTCAGTGCAGAAGTTGGGCACGAACATACTAGAACTAGGGGCGTAAGCGCATAAGAAACTCATATATACGCTGAAAGTCGCGATCCGAAGATGTAATAACACACCGAGTGCAAGTAGTGCAAGGGGAAGGAGCCATCTCATCGCACTGACGCCAGAGGTCCAGAAGCTCAGCAAAGAAGACCTGTATAGACTGATCACACTGGTAGTAGACGCCAAGGGTCTGGAACAGAGAGTAGCGCAGAGCCTGACCAGAAGGCATGTAAAGACGACCAAAGTGATCCCACATTGCCTTGGCCGTAGGGAGCTCGTAGACGATCATGCGAATGAGGAGCTCGCAGGACTGACAGATGACGACTATCGCGCAAGAGTCGTCCGAGCGCCACTTGACCATGTCGGAGCGCTAGACGGAAGCGGTAATGCTGACAGTGGAAGAGTCATCCACAGGCCTGACCGCAGGTGGAGGCGGAGCAGGCTCAGAACCGTCAATGTGTCCCCATAGATCTAGTGTAACACCCTAAATTTTGACGTCGCGCTAAATTAAATTTTAGGGTCCAAGCACGAGCAAATTAATTGGGTCGACGACTTGTTGTGGTAATAATCAATTTTAATTAATTGACTATGCATGACAATCAGATTATAAAAAGTCGACATTTTATTTGTCAAAAATCTATAGTGGCCGCAATGATTTAAGTTTTCGAGTGAGATTGTGTCGTAAAAAATTATGGACTCCCATAACCGGCCTTGCCGTTTCTATTAGACCGCTAGTTTAGAAGTAAACCGCACGCACGTCCCGCTCCAGATTAAAAACCTGCATCCCCTTCTTTTTCCCGTAACCCACACATTTCGCATAAACCCTCCAGCCGAGCGGTTTTTGTTTCTTTCGCAGTTGTCTGCGTGTGTTTCCGTCGACTCCAAAAGTACGGGCTTCGTCAGCCATTGGAGCCCCAATCGGCTAGTGTCGATGCCTCCTCTTCCCTCCATTGACTCCGTCGGCTTCTCACCTCCGATCCAGTGCAGTGGAAATTTTCATTTCCAACCCTAGCCGACGGGAAAGGTTTCCGAAGCAACGTTTTTGGTTCTGGTGAATGTCTTCGCTCTTTCTTTCCATTTCTTTTGTGGAAATCGTCATGTATGAAGCCCAACATTGTTTACCCTTCGTTTCTCTCGCCGTTAATTAGGAATCGAAGAACTCAAACTCCAATCAGAAATCAACCGCCTATTTTGGGGTTTAACCGCTATTAAATTTAGGTAATGCTGTTGTATGCATTTTTTCCCTCCATAATTAGTTGTTTGTTACTATTTTGGGATGGTTTTACCAAAACCCTAGAAGGGGGAATTGGCTAAATTGGATTTTCAATTGGAATTCAGACTCTGGGGAGAATGTTGGAGTTAAGGAGTTTGTGGTGGACATTTATTCGAAGGCGATCATGTCGACTCGTCGCGTGTACGAGCGTTGAAACACCGTCGTAAGAAACTCGACTCGTTTTAGTCTAACAGTTCAGAGTATTTTGATACATGTATTAACTATGTTGGTATGCGCACTTGGAAATTACAAGTTCCTATAGTCTGAACCAAGTCAAAAAGATAGGTATACACATATGCTAAATTAACAGATTCAGTTTCATGAAAATCCTAAGCCCAACATATTTAACTAGAGCGCTACTCCGTGTTTAAATCACTTAACGCTAGTCTAAACTAATTCAAAAAAATGCCGAGGAAGGTTCACCATCGTATTTTCTGGTGGAAGCACACCACCGTGTTCTCAAGGCTAGTAAACCACCACTCAAATTTCAAGCTTAGGGTCGATGACCCTTGTTATATATATGGAACTCCTCAGATAGGAGTCTGTGTTCCACTTGAGAGGCATCCAGTTCAGGGCACCATTAAGTTTGCCACTCAGACCGCAGTTACTAGTTTGTGCACAGTCGTCCTTAGTGACGAGTGTTAAAAAGATAATAATGAAACTGGTTGAAACTTACAAAAGACACAAGTCCAAAACTTTAGGAATCAACGATTTATATAATTAAGAAAAGAGTGTCAGATCACACGATATGTTGATTCTATGCAAGACCTTATTTTCAAGTGCCACGTTTAATGTTAGAAAAATTATGCAATTTTAAATTCAAGTAATATTCATTTAAGATATTTTTCTTTAAGTATTGCTGGAGGGAGTAGTTTTTCTTACTCTCAAATAAGCCTGACCCTTTTGAAACTTGTTTTTTACACGGGACTCCGGTCAGGGAATCCGCTTAGGATAGGTGGTGCAGTCTTCTCAGTCGTCAGTTTTGTTCAGTTGTACTGCACGGTTGTTGTACCTGTTCTTTTATTTGTAGACATTATGTATATGTTGTACTTCACTCATGTTTGATGTATCAGTTTATTTCAGTTTGACAGTGTTTCAGTCTCTTAGTGTTATCTTCAATTTTAGTTGGCTCTGTAAATTCAACATGACAAGTTACTCTTTACCCATAGTTAAGTCTTTATTACACTGCATCCGCTATAAGTTTCTTTTTAGCAATTTCATTTTTACTTGCTTTATACCAGTTTTATACCGTTATTTAGTTTACTTTTTATCGCGGGCCCGGGCATCTGCTGATTTCCTGTTAAACTAAAAGTAGCCGTAGGAGGATGGCGGACCATGCCTTGTAATTCCGTCCATCGAGGATGACATCCGCCTTCTGGAGAAAGGCAGAGGAGCAGGATGATGCCATCGGGGCTGTAGGATTAGCCGGAAGAGGTTCCAAAGACTGGCGGAAGAGACGACAATAGTGCTAGAATTAGCCGTAGGAGGAAAACGGGCCTGCAAAAATCTGCTGGAGGAGGAAGACAGAGTAGCGGCTAGGATTCCGACGAAAGGCGTGAATGTCGCCTGGAGCGTCTGGATTGGCCTCGATGTCGACGAGGACTCCGGATGCAGGATCGTCAGAAGAGGCAAAACGGGAGCGCTCCGTCTGAATCTGGAAGCATGAGCGGGAGAGAGCTAACCACGCACGGGGCCGAGCGACGCTGTCGTTGGATCTGGGAGTTGTGAGCGGGATCGAGCGGATCTTGGAGGGATCGAGCAGGATCAAGCGGATCTGGGATGGATCGAGCGGGATCTAGCGTTGCTATCGCCGGATCGGGGAGTTGCGAGAGCGCAGGGCTGTGGAACAATTGAACGGGAGACGGAGGAAGAGCGGCTAGTGTAGGGTTTTCCTTACCTCTGATAGCATGATAGGATTGAATGATTGAATACCCTCTATTCACATGAACAATAGGTATATATATACATGTACAAAAAAGAGTGCCCCCAACACCGGTGAGCATAGGCTAACTCCACCACAAAAATGTACACTATATCTAACAAAATTTTCTCCGTGCATTATTATTATTAAGGCTCTGTTTGGCGGGGCGTTTTTTGCGGCAGTGTGCCGCGGTTTTTTCCAACCGCTCCGCCAAACAATTTTTGGATGCTCCAGTTCAAGTCGCCACCGCTCGAAATCGTGCTATTATCAACGTTTTCCAGTTGCAAAAAAATTTCACGATTCAAAAATTGCGCGACTCCCCCCTCCCCCCCCCCCCCCCCCCCCCGCTTTTTCTCCCCCGTCTCGCCCTAGCTCGAATCTCCCCACGAGCCCGCTGCCATCACCCGGCGAGCCTCCTCCTCTGGAGCTCTTGCCCCGATTTTTTGCGACTCATCCGCAGCCCTAGCAAGCTTTTTCGCGACTCCGCAGACCTAGCAAGCTTTTTCGCGACTCCGCAGACCTTCTCCGCGACATGCGCAACTGCCTTTATTGACGAGCGCCTTCTTCGATCTTCTCCTGAAGATCGTCCACTGTGCTGATTTGATCTTCTCCAGAAGATCACCCACTGTGCTGATTTCGATCTCTCCAGAAGATCATGGCCGGTGCAGAGTCTCTTCCTTCTTGCTGATTTCAGATTGTCGAAATCAAATTAAAGATATAATAAATGAATTTTTTTCTTGTTCTATAAGTTGAGTCTTCTATATATTATTTTTTCTCTATTGTATATATTTTTTGTTTGAAACAGCTCTACAAAAGCTGTTTATCCAAACAGTTTCACAGATTCTGACACCACTCTGCAAAACAGCTGATTATTTCACCACTCACTGCTTCCCACCACTGTTTCTGCAGTCGCTGCAGCTGAGCCAAACAGAGCCTAAGCAATTGAATCTGAATTGTTATCTAGTACGCGTGGTTTAGTTAATTATTTTTACTGTCTATCGCACAGTTATTATTTTCTTTCCAAGCATTTTTGTTTTTAAAATAACACGGGTGGTATGAACCAGCTTCTGCTTATTATTTAGGCTCTGTTTGGCTCAGCTGCAGCGACTGCAGAAACAGTGGTTGGAAGCAGTGGTGGAATAATCAGCTGTTTTGCAGAGTGGTGTTAGAATCTGTGAAACTGTTTGGATAAACAGCTTTTGTAGAGCTGTTTCAAACAAAAAATATATACAATAGAGAAAAATAATATATAGAAGAACTCAACTTATAGAAGAACTTTCCCCACAAAATCAACTCATAAGTTAAAAAACTCACCGAGAAAAAAAATTATTTGTGCACCAAGATTAAAAAGAATTAACCAAAAAACAAGAAAAAAAATCCATTTATTATATCTTTAATTTGATTTCGACAATCTGAAATCAGCAAGAAGGAAGAGACTCTGCACCGGCCATGATCTTCTGGAGAAGATCGAAATCAGCACAGTGGATGATCTTCTGGAGAAGATCAAATCAGCACAGTGGACGATCTTCAGGAGAAGATCGAAGAAGGCGCTCGTCAATAAAGGCAGTTGCGCATGTCGTCGGAGAAGGGCTGCGGAGTCGCGAAAAAGCTTGCTAGGGCTGCGGATGATTCGCAAAATCGGGGCAAGAGCTCCGGAGGGAGGAGAGCTCGCCGGCGTGATGGCAGCGGGCCTCGTGGGGAGATTCGAGGCTAGGGCGAGACGGGGGAAAAACGGCGGGGGGGGGGGGGAGGGGGAGTCGCGCAATTCTGAATCGTGAAAATTTTTGCGACTGGAAAACGCTGATAATAGCACGATTTCGAGCGTGGTGACTTGAACTGAGCATCCAAAAAATTGTTTGGCGGAGCGGTTGGAAAAACCGCGGCACACTGGCGCAAAAACGCCCCGCCAAACAGAGCCTTAGTATCAAGTGCAAAAGCACTTAGGACTATAATTTTAAACCAGTGCATCCTTTGTCAGTAAACCTTTAAATGAAAAAGACTGGGCAACATATAATTCGTAGAAGATTCACTACGAAGATTTTGATTTAAATTTGATTATTTTGTTAATTTATTATATATTTGATGATTAAATATTTTTCTACTTGCTTAATATGAAATTTTCTATGTTTTATATACTCCTTTTAAAAAGGTGGCATATATTTACATGTACATTTATAAATATATGTATGTATATATAAAAACAATTTTATTAACACCGTGTCCCCGAAAGTACTCGTATCCTTATTTTTTTTATCTCCACATACTATCGTACCAAATACGTATCGTACTCGGTACTTGAACCTGTACCGGTGCTTCATAGTCCTTGACTAGCCTCCCTCCACCCGTGAAGCCTCTTATTCCACTCCTCCATACCCTTCCCCAAGCCTAGGGATGCAAGTTGAGTCGAGCGAGCTCGAGAGCTCGATGAGCCACTCGAAAAAAAACTCGGCTCGAGCCTTTCGAGCTCGAGCTTAGTTCTCTCTATTCATGGACTCGCGAGCTTTTAAAAGAACAAAATAAAATATTTTTTTATAATATATTAATTCTTTCACCTTTCACGGTTTACTTCACGGCTCATGCCATCACATGTCGCCATCTGCCATCATTCAAGTATTCAACTTTTAAGTTTTTTAAAAAAACAAAATAAAATAATTTTTTGTATAATATATTAGTTCTTTCACCTTTTCACTTCACACCATGTCGTCATCTGCCATATTTAAGTATTCAACTTTCACGCCGTCTTATGGCCATCATCCAATTTTCACGCATCGCCAATCGCCATATATGTTTTACTTTCTGGCTTTCTTGCGAGTTGCGACTGCGGGCCGTGCGACTGCGGAGTGAGCCATCTCTCCAACTCTCCCGAGAGCGGCGACCCGACGACTTGACAAACCAAACTGCGGCATCTCTCTCGCGAGCGGTGAGCCGGCGTCTTGACGGGCCGAAGTCACCAAAGGTTAGCGCCGCCCCTTTAGCGTTCTTTCTAGTAAATATTCAATTTCCCTCACCAATCTTACAGTGTTAGCGTTCTTTCACAGCAGTATTCACAGCAATTTGTAGAGCTGATTTTTACTAAGGTATTTCACTATGGTTTTACATCAGATTTTTGCTAAGATGCTCGAGTTTAACTGCAGTGCCTTAATTCCTGCGTTAACTGCAGTGTCCAGCTCGTCGAGCTCGAGCCCGGCTCGTCGAGCTCATCGAGCTCGAGCATTTTAAAACAGGCTCGTCGAGCTCGAGCTCAAAAAAATAAGCTCGAGCAGTCGAGCTCGAGCCGACTCTTTTTGATGAACTCGGCTCGAGTTCGACTCGTTTGCATGCCTACCCTAGCCTGCTCAATCCCAACAGCTCCCACTGCAGCAACACTTCCCCCTCCCCATAGTCACAACCTCCCCTCGATCTACCCCTCCACTACTAGCATTATTACTTGGTGAGCTTTTACCATTAGTTTTACTAGCATTATTACTTGTTTTACTAGCATTATTACTTGGTGAGCTTTTTTACCATTAGTTTTCATTTTTCTTATGTTGAATGGATGTTCCTGTTTATTTCTAGTTGTATTTTACTCTATTTATTTAATAAATTTCTTTCAATGAACTCATGTCTTATTGGCCCGATTAGAATCAATTGCAATCAATTATGGTTGTCTTGTGCGAGTTTTAAAGTCATTTATTTAATTAATTGCATGCCGGAGCAATTAAATGATTGAACTATTTGCATTTACATCGCATTTAGGTTTATGTTGTGACCATCATGTTTCTGTCACCTATAGAATCATCCCGTGATATATGGTCATGATTTGAATATGTAAGTTGCCTTTGCGCTACAATCGAGCTATTGAAGTGTCCTTTACATTGTGACCTATTGTGGAAAAGGATGAATCTAGTAGTTTTTTTTTCCTATGAAATTAATGTGATGTCATTTCCTAATACAATTTTTATTAAAAGAGTAAATTGATAATGCAGAGATGGATGATTTGATGGTTCCTTGACAATTGACATCGACATTTGAATTTGCATTTCCCCGGTCTTTTGGAGGATGCAAATTTAGTCTTATAAGTACTACCTAAAAATGAAGCTAGATTGGGAGTTGTACAAATATTGATGAAATATAATAATAGATATGCTTCAGTATTAGTCACGTGAACTTAGTGTTGACAATTTTGATTGTAAATTCGGAAATGTATCTGTAAAAAGCTTTGATTACACATTTTTGTGCTACAAGAAACAGTGAATACATCGGTCTCATTATGATGCATAGTAGCATTGGTCTCGTTATGATGCATAAAAGCTGCGTGAAGGAGATATTCATCCTCAAGGGAAATATTATCTCAATCTGTGTAATAAAAAGTTAAAAATTCTAAACTAGTACTATGGCGATTAAATTTTGTGTGTAGGGAGTTTAGGTATCTGATTGAGAATCTTTTCAAAAAAAAATTATGTATTCCTTATTGTTCTCCCTGTTGTTTTCTATTCAAATGTTCTACAGATTAGTTAATCTATCAGAGTGTCTCAATTGATTAATTATTTTTCCTTCTTCAATTCCTTGCAGGGTCCCACTATCCAATGGAGGTTCTTTGGTGATTGAACAAACTGAGGCTCTAGTTTCAATTGATGTAAATGGAGGCCATGGTATGAGCTAGGACAGGGGACATCTCAAGAAAACGCAGTTCTGGAGGTCAATCTTCTTGCTGCTGCAAGACAGGTGTGCTAGATTAAACCATTGGATCCTTAACAAGTATGTTTTTAGCTGTATTACTTTGAAATATTTATGATTTCCATAGCAGAGGCTTGTGTTTCTTTACATGTAGGTGACCTTAGTTTTCTATGGGCTGCTAAGATTATTTTAGTTGCGTCAAGAATCCTATACCTTAAGATGTCCTGCATCATATTTGATACTTAAAAAATGTGATGAAAAATGCAATTTAAATTTATGCTTACTATCAGGTTAAAACGAGTTGAGCAAAAAGACCCTAATTTTATTAGAGCACAAGCATGGCTATTTATAGCCCACATAATACTCTCAATATTATAACACTCCTCCTCAAGCTTGGCGAAAAATATTCACTGAGTCCATCTTGTTACAACCTCTGATCATATCCTCTGAACTAAGTCCCTTGGTTAATCAGTCTGCAACCTGACCCTTGGTCGAGATGTGACTCAACTCCAGTAGCACATTATCAAGATTCTCCTTTATAAAAAAAACTATCAATCTCTATATGCTTGGTTCGATCGTGTTGGACTGGATTATTTGCAATACTGATGGCTGACTGACTGTCACACCATAGCTCCATCCTATCTCCTCGATCCATCGCCAACTCCACAAGCATCCCTCTCAGCCCCACAGAAGCTCTGCAACCCCTAATGTCATGTCTCTGTACTCTACCTCTGCTGTCGATCTAGCCACTACTGACTGTTTCTTGCTCCTCCAGGAGACCAGGTTGCCTCTGACAAATATGCAATAGCCTGAAGTGGACCTCCTATCATCCACACAACTTCAATCTTCACATGCCTATTCCTTCTGAAGCTCATCCCCTTCCCAGAATCCCAGGAGCGCTCTTCAAATATAGCAAAATCTGGTACACTGCATTCATATGACTATTGTTTGGGTCATGCATGTAGCGGCTCACCACGCTCACAGAAAAGGAGATATCCAGGCCAGTGTGGCTCAAGTAAATCAACCTCCCAACTAGCCCTTAATACATCTCACGATCTACTGGTTTCCCGGCCTCTGCACCCAGTTTACACCTCTGATCGATTGGCATCGCAGCAGGTTTGCACCCCAACATCCCAGTTTCAGTGAGGAGATCTAACGCGTATTTTCTTTGGGAAAGGACTATCCCCTCTGCCTCATAAGCGATTTCAATTCCAAGGAAGTACCTAAGAAGCTCTAGATCCTTCACCTTAAACTCCTTGCCTAAAGATCACTTGAGGCGGTCAATCTCCTGCTCATCATCCCCTATAATGATCATGTCGTCCACATACACCACAAGCGTGGTGATGTGACCTTCATTCTGCATGGAAAAAACTGTGTGATCTGCATTGATTTGGTGATATCTCATCCCAATCATCGCTTTCCTGAACCCGTCGAACCACGCGCGGGGTGTCTTCTTCAGTTCATAGAGAGATTTCTTCAACCTGCAGACTCTGTCTTCTGTCTTGACCGTGCCAAACCCTGGTGGTATCTCCATGTACACCTTCTCTGCTAGATCTCCGTGAAGAAATGCATTCTTCACATCTAGTTGGTGTAACATCCATCCACCATTCACCGCCAGGCTGATCAGAGTCCTAACAGTGCTCATCTTTGCAACGGGTGCAAATGTCTTGTTGTAGTCAATGTCATAGGTCTGGTTGTACCCCATGGCAACCAATCGGGCCTTGTAGCGCTCGACCTGTCCATCTGGGTTCTGCTTCACGGTGAACACCCACTTGCACCCAATGACCTTGTCTTTTGGTAGCTGTGCCAGCTCCCAGGTCTTGTTCTTCTCAAGAGCCCTCATCTCTTCCTTCATTGTTGTCTTCCATTTCAGATCGTCTTTAACAACCTGCCAATTGTTAGGTAGAATAATACTATCCAAAGATGCAATGAATGTTCTGTGAGTAGATGAGATATGATCGTAATATACAAAAAGCGCAAGGTCTCAACCGTATCTATTAGGAGGATTTCCCGCATTACTGCGAGTAGTCCTCCGTAACGGAGTAGGAGTAGGGGAATGGGAAAAGATATCACCTGAGGCTCGTGGTGATGTAGGTGTTCCAGAATTAGGGAGCGACATATCTAAGGGATTAGGAGCTAGACTGGGCACAAGCACTGGATTTAATACTGTTGGCACTGGATCTAGTACTGTTGGCAACTTCCTCCTGTATGTCACCAGCTCCCCCTGAGCCGTAGGTCTCACATCTCGCCTCTTCTCCTTAATATCCTCCTCATTCTCCTCATCACTCTCCTGTTCCTCCTCCACAGATCCTCCCTTCCATACTCTCAGATCTGTCACCAACCTTTCTTTCTCTAGTCTCATACTTTCGGCATCTGACGAGTCTAATGTGGGTAGGGCTTCCTCTTGTCGGTAGTACTGTTCTAGTTCTCTGAAGTGAAAATCCATGCTCACAAAACATCTTTTCTCCACTGGACTCCAACACATATATTCCTTCTGAGTATGAGAGTAGCCCACGAACATACACTTGATCGCCCTTGCATCAAGCTTACCAACACCCGGTCTGTTGTCCTTCACGAAGCACACACACCCAAATACCTTCAAAGGAAGTATCCCCCTATTATGTCCCTGCAAATGCTGACATGGAAACTTCCACCCTAGAACCTTCAATGGCATCCTGTTGATCAGTTGTGCCGCTATTAACATCGCATGTCCCCATAAACTCTGAGGAACCTTCATGTTAAGCATCATTCTCCTTGCCACCTCCAGAAGGTGTTTGTTCTTCCTTTCCGCCACTTAATTTTGTGCCGGTGTGTAGGCACAGGTGGTCTGGTGCAGTATCCCATGGGCTGATAAGTATTTCTCCATTACCTTATTAGTGTATTCTGTTTCATTATCCGATCTTAGTACCTTAATCACTGCAGTATATTGTGTCTGAACAAGCTTATGGAAATCTCGGAAGCAGGTAAGTACCCCACTTTTAGTTTTCATCAAATATAGTCAAGTAACACGAGATGCACAATCAATAAAAGTTACAAAGTACTTGTAACCATTCAAATAACTTACAATACAAGGTCCCCCATACATCGAAATAAACAACATCAAAAACAGAAGAGCTTCTTTGGCTCGTACTAGCATACAAACTCCTAGTAAGCTTGCCTAAATTACAATTATCACACACCAATTTTCTTTTATTTGTTGCTTCAAAAATAACAGGAAATAATCTAGCTATAGTGCTAAAGGAGTGGTGCCCCAACTGCCTGTGATGGAGTATCAACATATCCTCTGCACTCATCTTCTGCCCTCTAACTCCCATCTTCTCTACCATAGATACAAGAGCCGCATCCAATCCTTCCCGCCTAGATACTACAACCCGTCATGCCAAGTCTCAATCCCAATTACCCGCTTCATCCCTTTCTCTTGAAAAGTCACCTTGGGAATATCAAAAGAAACAACACATCTCAGTTGAATGATCATGAAACTAATGGATAAGAGACTAACTGGAAAAGATAGAGCATGCAAAACATTGGATAGTTTTACTAAACCTGAACAATTAACAGTACCCTTACCGACCACTGGTTGGAACCTATCGTCCGTCGTCTGGATGCTATCTGCAGTAGCTAGACGAGTGTAGGAGGAGAACTCGCCTGCATTTCCTGTCACGTGACATGATGTGCCTGAGTCGATGACCCAATTTGATGCCCTGGAGGAAGATATGAATGCAAGAACGAGTGATCCATCAGTTGGGTAGACATACATAATGACCCCTCCAAT
Source organism: Platanthera zijinensis (assembly GCA_039513925.1). Classification (NCBI taxonomy): domain Eukaryota; kingdom Viridiplantae; phylum Streptophyta; class Magnoliopsida; order Asparagales; family Orchidaceae; genus Platanthera; species Platanthera zijinensis. The sequence goes on along the minus strand of CM077098.1, from coordinate 113,978,379 downwards.
TCCATCTTTGGTCCCCTCGTCCGTCTGTTTCCTCTTGATGCCCTCCATCATGTTAAGTAGGGTCTATTCCTCTGTATAGATAATGCAAACTTCCTCCGCACTTTCAGTCATGCCCAAATTAGCCCGGTAGCCTCCTCTGCCACCTCGAGCACCACCACGTCCCCGTCCACGTTCCCGACCACCACCCAAATCTCTCTCCTTGGGCGGCTTGGGACATGCTTGCCTCAAATGGCCCACCTTGGCACAATTGTAGCACCGTCGGGTTTATTCCTTCTGTCCTGTAACATCAGGGGCAGCAACCGCTAGTGCTGACTTCACAGTCGTGGAACCTCGTGTCCTTGCCTGAAGTTTGAGACGTGTCCTCCTGAATCATAACAGAGTTGGCCTCGACGAGTATGAGAATCTTCATACCAGAGAGAAGTAGGGCTCTCCGCTGATCGAATTTGTCATCTAACCCCTTCAGGAACTTCATTGTCCTCTTTTCCACGATAATCTTGGAAGCCCGACACTATGAGTTTCTGCAACACATCTCGCCAGAGGCGTGATCGTAATCCACCCATAGTCGTTCCAACTCAGAGGCGTACTCCTGCACTGTTTTCTCTCCCTGATCAGTGTCATCAATTTCTCTCTTCACCTGGAAGACCCGCAGAGTGTTCCCCACGCCGTCATATGTGTTCTTCAGCTTGTCCTTAACCTCCATGACCGTCTCGAGGCCATCTACTGTGGCAGCAATCGATGGGACGACCGAGCTGAGAAGCCACATCAACACTGTCATGTGGGCCGACTCCCACTCATCTCCAGCCGAGCTCTCTGGTTTCTTCAACGCCCCTGTCAGGAATCTCCCAACCTGTTTTGTTGCGAGGATTTTCTTCACACGACGTGACAAACTCAGGTAGGTCGTCGGTCCGTCAAGCTTCAAATCGATCGGTGAAAGTTCTAATTTCTCCGATCGTTGCTATGAACCCAGCACCCTCAACAATGTGGCCAACTCATACGGGCCCAACATCTCGAAGACATCTTCCATCGTTCCTTCCTTTGACGCTATGAATCAACTTCCTCACCGATCACCGCATCCCGTTCGGTACCAATCGATGCCTCATACTGTCCTAGATCCAATCACCGCATCCTCAGACCCGCTAGAATGCGGAGGTGTTGTTGCTAAAGCCCCGCTTGACCCACTAGATGCGGACGTGTTGGTTGCCCACTGCGAGCCTGCGACTCGTCTTGCAGCAGCCGGGGAAGGCGACAACCGCTTGATATGGCGGCAGGAGGGGCGATCCCGCATACCTAGAGGTAGAGGTCCTTCAAGCACAGATCTGGAAGGCCTAGAGGCGGAGGTCCTCCGTAGAAGTCAGAGGCGCCGCCCCTAGATGGGTGGCAGAGAGAGGGTTCCCGCAATCCTATAGGTGGAGGTCCTACGTCGTAGACGCCGCACAAAGCCGGAGGCGGAGTTTCTCCGTCGAAGACGCCGAAAAATGCGCGGAAGCGGCCGCCGGAACAGTCGCGGGGAAGGTGCCGAAGTCGCGGAAGCTGCAGCGCCGAAGTCGCGGTTTTTCTCCCCCCTGACTCTGATACCAAGTTGAGCATAAAGAACCCTAATTTCATTAGGGCACAAGCATGGCTATTTATAGCCTACATAATACTTTCAATATTACAACAAAACGTAACTGCATACATTCTGGTGGTATGGTCATAATATATTTTTCTCTCCAAATTTGATAGTAGAAATAGATTATTTATTTAAATAATACAATCTATCTGAATATCGTAGCCATGAAATTATTATTACAAAATTGATAAGATGTGCAGACTTATTGGAGAAGTATATCCGTTACAAATGATACATGGATTGATATGAAGCATGAACATGATTTTATCTATTTGATATTGTAGAATAAGAGAAAACAAGGCTTAAAGAATTTGATTACTCTGCATTAATTTTTAATACAAGGCTTTGTACACATCTATAGGGTGGAGTGGAATCTCAACTCCAAACCAATATGTGAGATTAATCTGTACAAGAGACAAATCATCTAATGAGCCAAGAAAGATAACCTTTACATGGGCTTTTATACAATTCTTCTACACCCCCTGCATGGTTTAGCATACAGATTGTATGCACCAAGCTTGGAAACAAACTGTCAGTATAGTAGGCGTGGTGAGGCCTTAGTGAGGACAACATAAATTTGCTCGACAACGAGCACATGTCGCAAGTCAAGTTTGCGAAGTTGAACCTTTTCCCGGTTGAAATGACAATTGACTTCAATACGCTACATTCATAACAAATGGCATTTTCGGTGATCTGAATGACAACTTGACTATCACAGTAGAGAATTACCAGTGAGGAAAGCTTTACACCAAAATTAGTAAGAAGACTCTCAAACAACGTGAGTTCAGAGACAATTGATGTCATTAAATGATATTAAGCCGTCGCAGAGGAGCGTGTTACCACCGTCTGCATCTTGCTTCACCAAGTGACCAGGCGTCCGTAAAAATATGTGCAGTATCCACTTGTAGATCTACAATCATTGAGTGAGACGACATAATTAGCATCATAATATGAAATTAATGCTGGAAAAGAGGAGGGCTTATACATAAGCCCTTGTCTCGGAGTATTCTTTAGATATCGAAGGATTCACTCGACATCCTGGAGGTGGGATATCCGAGGAGCATGCATGAAGCGGCTGACCACCCCAACAATAAATGAGATATCGGGCCGTGTGACAGCTAAATAAACAAGCTTACCGACAAGACGAAGATAGTACTCTGAATTAGGGAGAAACATATCAGAGTCAGATGCGTAAGCATAAAGGTTGTGGTTGGCATCCATCAGTGTGCCAATGTGCTTGCATCTTAAGTATCTTGCATCGTGAAAAAGATCGAGACAATACTTTCATTGAGATAATACGAGTCCATCAAGTCGACGAGATACCTCAGTTCCTAATAAATATCGGAAGCGGTCAAATTTTTTGGTCTAAAAGTGTGAGGCCAAGTTTTTCTTGATTATGGAGATACCATTCAGATCATCGTCCGTGATGACAATATCATCAATGTATACACGAAGTACCATTGTGCCTGCTAGGCGGACCCAAGTAAATAGGGAGAAGTCTGCGGAGCTCCGAGCCTAGCCAAAATCTCGAATGACCTTACTGAACTTGTCAAACCAAGCCCGAGGAGACTACTTGAGGCCATTGATAAATTTCTTGAGCGACAGACAAGAGACTCTCCCGTGGTTTCATAACTAGGAGGTTGCTGTATGTAGACAGTTTTTACGAGATCGTTAATAAGGAATGCATTTTTGATATGAAGTGAATGCAACTTACAATGACAATAGACGACCAAGGAGATCAAGACCTGTATGATATTTAACTTAGCGACAAGAGAGAATGTCTCTCCATTGTTGTGGTCATATTGTTGAGTGAAATTGCGAGTCACAAGGCGAGCTTTGAGCCACTCAATTATCCCATCAGGGCGATGCTTCACAGTAAATTCCCTTTTACATCTCACACAAGAATGTCTGGTAGGAAGAGAAACAAGTTTCCAGGTTAGATTGGCCCAGAGGACATCCATTTCCTCATTCCGCCGCAGTCCGCCACCCCGTATGCTAAAGAGCATCATGCATAAAGGAGGGAGTGGAAACAAAAGACAAGGAAGCGACAAACAAAGTTCTGAAGATAAACGGTGAAAAAAATACATAATGAGAGAGAAGGTGAGCAGTAGAAGGAGTAACACGCATAAAATAATCTTTCTATGCAAGATATGGAGAGAGATACATTACATCAAACAAATTAGCATATGGACTTAGATGACGTCAATAATATGCTATCAAAACATATACAGCATGTTTAGCTAATTTGTGCTTCACTGTGGCAAGATGATGGACAAAACAAACATTTCCGATGATACGAGGAGTCAAGGGGAAGGGACATGTTGACGGAAGATGATGAGGAATGGTGTCGCGAAATTGAGAATGGACAAGTGCACGCGAATAATTAAATAACGCATCAGAGAAGCCGAAGTGACCTACATTTGAAACATAAGAAATCGGGCAACTTCGAGGAGGTGGCGATCCTTACGCTCGGCCACACCAGTTTGTTGTGGTGTATAGACACGAGTTGTAATTAATATATTTTGTCAAGTCGTTATGTGTGTTTTCCCCTTCAAGGGTTTTTTTGGTCTTCTGTTGTTTCCCTTACTCAATATATATGTATGAGTAAAGGGTTCCTGATTTTTATTATCAATATAATTTTCCTCCCGTTTTTGCTCTCAACTTGGTATTAGAACAGAAAAAAATCCTATCCTTCTCTCGCCTTTTCCTGTTCGAATCCTCCGCCGGCCTCTTCCCTCGCGTTCCTTCCTCCGCTGGTTTGAGGTTCCCTAGATGTTGATCCAGGCATTATTGTCGGCGGTTGCGCGCGATGAGGGAGACCACCACCCCTCCTTGGCTCCTTGTGACGTGTGATGCTTTGTTGTTGACGAATTCATCCTTTGTTGGTTGCGTCGAGGGTTCCTCATTGTGTTCGTGCTTGTCTTTGTATGCTTCCTCAACGCACCGTCGCGTACCTTCTCCGATAGTTGACGTTGTTTTCCAGATCCGACGTCGTCTGTCCTCCAGATTCGGCGTCGGTGTTATGTTGTCTTCTCCCGAGGACTGTTGACAGATGTCTTCTTGATCTCCTCCGTCTTCCAGCTCTGGTGTTTTCTTCCGTCGTGTGCTTCTGCTGCTTTCGCGATCCGGCGTCGATTGGTCTTCCTTTTCTTGTTTTCAGCGCTAGCGGGCCGCCGTAGCGGCTGCCCCACTTTCCAGATTCAGTCTCGACTATTTTTCCTGTGCCCGTCTCCTCTGAGGGACGTCGTCAATGAGTTTTCCAGCCATGGCTATTGCCATTGTGTTCTGACTGTTCTTGCTGCTAGTCCATCATGGATGATTCTCCTGCCATGGTTGACTCTTCTACCTTCTCGTCAAGTGTTGTGGCGCCTCAGATGTGTGACCCTCAGCAGACTCATGGTCACACTGGCTCTTTGAAGATCAACACCGTGTCTCTGGATAAGCGAATTACCTTGAATGGTCCCGTGCGTCTCATCATGTAATTCACAGTCATCAGCTGTTCGAATAATAGATGGGACGATCACGCCTCCTTAGGATGACCAGACTTGGAAGCATTGGGATTCTAAAAATTCTCTTGTGGTCTCGTGGCTCCTCCATTCCATGTCTCCTAAGGTATACCGTAGTTATATGCTGATGGACTCTACCCATGAAATTTGGACTCGGGCACGCAAAACTTATTCTCATATGGGAAATTCCACCTAGATCTATGAGCTTACGCGTCGTATTCTGGAGTTGCGCCAGGATCCATGACTGTGTCCACTTCTCTGAGTTCGAGCGTCTCTCTCAGGAATTGGACTACTTTGCGCCAGGATCGATGCAGTTCTCTTGCAGAGAAAGGACAAATGATTTCGTCTACATGTCTTTCTGATGGGTTTGAACATGGAATTGGATGCGGTTCGGACTACTATTCTTCACCGCACCCCTCTGCCATCTCTTCGGGAGGCCTTTAGTATGGTTCTTGGCGATGAAGATCGTCGTCAATCCTTCAACATGACCACTCATCCGGATCGCTCTGCCTTTACTAGTGTTGGTCGAGGAAGCTCCAACTATACCAACACTGTTCCTACTTGTGATTACTGTGGTCACAAGGGCCACACTCGGGATGTCTACTTCAAGCTCCATCCTCACATTGCTCCACCTGGACCTAGCCATGGACGTGGTCGTGGCCAAGGCCGGGGGGAGTTCCGACAACGTGGTTCTCGACCACATGATGCCGCCTACTCCATAGAGGTCTATGACGAGCCCCCAGGACATTTTACCGCGCATGAATTGGATGCTCTCCGCCATATTCTTCACTCCCAGTCGGACGCTACCTCTGGTACTTCTACCTCCTTTGCTACTGTCGTTATGCTCAATGCTAATACTGTCATGACTCCCTCATCTGAGTGGATCATTGACTCCGACGCCACTGATCACATGACCGGCTCCTCAGGTTTTATTTCTTACACCCTCTTGTCTGGCAAGGACAAGGTTATCTCCGCAAACGACACTTTGTCCTTTATTGCGGGCAAGGGAAACATTTCATGTTCCCCCTCAATTTCTCTTTCTTTTGTCTTATATGTTCCCCCTTTTCCTCGTAGTTTGCGGTCAATTTGCAATATCACTCGATCTCTTAACTACTCTGTAACCTTCTTTCCTGATTCTTGTGTTTTTCAGGAACTCGGTACGAAACAGATCATTGACAGTGGTAGGAATCGCGGAGGCCTGTACTACCTGGATTCTCAGACATTGTCTCATGACCTTTCTTCTTTTGTTGTAACTGCTGTTGATGCTCGACGCTGGCAACCGCGTCTTGGACATCCCTCTCCAGTCAACCTTAATAAATTATTTTCTAATTTGTTGCAGTCTATTAACTCTTTAGCTTGTGATGCTTGTGAAATGTCTAAACATGTTCGACATTCATCGTCAAATTTATCTTCTCCTAGTAACACCTTCTTTTATGTCATACATTCTGATGTTTGGGGTCTTCTCCCGTTTTATCTTTATCGGGTTTTTGTTAGTTTGTTACCTTTATCGATTGTTTTTCTCACACTATTTTGGTTTATCTCTTAAAGAAGAAAAATGAAGCGTTTTCATGTTTTCAAGCCTTTTATAAAATGGTGCAAACATAGTTCAACAGTAATATTTGTGTTCTGCGTAGTGAGAATATGATGATCGTGGAGCGTTTGGCTTGTATCTCTTCACCCATGGCATTGTTCATCAAACCACTTGCGTTTACACCTCCACCCAGAATGGTGTTATTGAACAAAAAAATCGGCATCTCCTGGATGTTGCCCGGTGCCTTCTCACCACCATGCACCTTCCAAAATCATATTGGGGTGATGCTATCCTCACTGTTACGTATCTTATCAATCGATGGCCTTCACGGGTCCTAGATTATGCTACTCCTTTAGCCCGTCTCTCCTCTACTTTTGTTGTTCATGCTTCTCATCTTCCACTCCGTGTTTTTGGTTGTGTATGTTTTGTTCACGTATATCAGTCTCATTGTGACAAACTTGACCCTTGGGTTCTTCTATGTGTCTTTATTGGCTATTCTACCACTACAAAAGAGTATTGGTGCTATCATCCTCCTTCCAGACGTGCTTTCTGTATCATATATGTTACTTTTCGCGAGGAGGAATCCTATTACCCAGATTTGACTCACTCCATTCGTCAGGGGGAGAATGATGACATGGATTCTACTGTTTATCTTCCTCTTATTCCTCCTATCCTCACCATGTCTTCCACTATAATTACTCTTCCTATGTCACCAATGCCCCTGACGTCTCTTATGCCCTCTACGTCTCCTACACATTTGTCTTTTTTCCATGCCCGCATCTCTCCTTTTTCTCATGTATACCATCGTCGTCAAACAGGTAAACAGTCCTTCGTCGTTCCCTCGCTGCCAGTGTCTGCTTTGAACTATGATTCTGGTGATGATCTACATGTTCTCTTCCTTTGCTAAAATGTAAACTTGTATGTACGCAACACCCTACCTCTAAACATGTTGCATATGATCACCTAGGCTCATCAGGGCTTTATATCTTCATTGTCCTTGATTACTATTCCAAAGACGTGGCAGGAGGCTGTTAGCATCCGGTATGGGCACAAGTGATGGAGGAGGAAATGTTTGCCTTGGAGAAGAATCACACGTGGGATGTCTCTCCTCTTCCTCCTGACAAGAAAGCCATCAGTTCAAGGTGAGTTTTTCTCTGTTAAGCAAAACTAGGATGGTAAAGTTGAGCATTACAAAGCTCTCCTCGTGGCTCGAGGATACACCCAGACTGAAGGAGTTGATTACTAGGAGACCTTTGCTCCTATTGCGAAGATGGACTTCGTTCATGTTCTCTTATCTTGTGTTGCTTGCTTAGGCTGAGGCCTTCACCAACTAGATGTGAAAAATGCTTCCTGCACGGTGATCTTGATGAAGAAGTGTATATGACATTCTCTCTTGGATTCGTGAAGAAGGGGCAAGAAAGGTTTGTCAGTCACTTACGAAAGTCGTTGTTTGGGCTGAAACAGTCTCACAAGGCTTTGTTTGGCAGGTTTCTCAAGGTTATGATTAAATTTGGCTACAAACAAGGACAATCTGATCATACTTTGTTTATCAGGAGAAGTGAGGGAAAAATTGTGGTTCTTATTGTATACATTGATGATATTGCGATCACCGCTGATGACACCGACAAAATTGCAAATCTAAAGGCTCTCCTGTCTGCAGAGTTTGAAGTTAAGGACTTAGGGAGATTAATTACTTCTTGGGAATTGAAGTGACCAGATCAAATAAAGGTATCTTCATCTCTCAACATAAGTATGTTTTTGATCTGTTAAAAGAAACTGGTATGCTCGGTTGTGTTCCAGCTAACACGCCTATGAAGGAGAACCACATGATTCATGAAGACAATGACGACGTTCGCACTGATGCCTCGAGTTATCAGATATTGGTTGGAAGACTTTTATACCTATCTCACACTCTTCCTGACATTACATATGTTGTAGGAATCTTGAGTAGATATATGCATGCTCCCAGAATCCAACATCAGGATGTTGCCTATTGTGTACTACGATACTTAAAAAAGTCTCCTGGTTTTGGTCTTATGTTTTTCAAGAGCAACCACTTAAAAATTGAAGTCTTTATTAATGTTGATTGGGCCGGAAGCCGTAATGATAGGAAACCCACTACGAGGTACTATACCTTTGTTGGTGAAAATTTGGAGAAATGACGTTGCAAGAAGCAAAATGTTGTGGCCAGATCTAGTGCTGAAGCTGAGTATCGGTCAATGTCTCTGTGAAAATTTATGACTACGTACTATTATACAAGATCTGGGACTCCAGGAGAATGTTTCCCTCTCTCTATACTGTGACAACAAAACTGCTATCAGTATTGCTCACAATCCTGCCCACCATGATAAAACTAAGCATGTGGAGATCGATCATCACTTTATCAAAGACCATCTGAATAAAGAAACTTTGATCACACCTTTCGTTCACTCAATTATTGAATTGAGTGTGGTGATAGTTATCAAACTATAAATTCTAATGATCCTTCTTTCCAAAAATATTTAAAGAAAGTCTGCTCAAGAATTTTGATTTAACCAACTAAGATTTTGTCAATCATTAAGGGTTCAAAATTTTCAAAGATCCTTTAGCTTGATGAAAGATAAAGTTCAATTAAAATTTTTAATGTGGTGTGTGGTATCCCTTAAAGTCATTTACTCCTCTTCAAATTTTTCCATTGAACTTCCTTAATTACTGAGAAGGAAAAGAATAGGCCGAGTCTTTGACTTAACCTTCACAAGAATTTAATAGTTTGTTTTGAAAAGAAATCATAAAGACTTGCGGTAGGAATGACTTTGGCTTGATTAGGAATAAGTTTAGATAATGGAAGGTATTTCCCGAGTTAATATTCTTAATAACTCTCCAAACTATGAGGTTTATTTCTCAATTATTATTATTATTTTTTAGTCCATAGTTGAGATCATTCTTAATAGATGTACTCATACTTAGGCCACATATCACTACGATATTTATCCATTTTTTTTATATGACATCAATTTTTTTAATCCATAGTTGATATCTTTTTACTAAGAGATAACTAGTAAAATCGTTGGGATATTATGCATGTCATTCAAGGTTCAAGCTCAAAGGATAAAGGGTAATCAAATCAAATATAGGCAGTAAGACACGAAATGATCAAAGGAAAGCCCTAATCATTCTTACTAATTAACTAGTCATCTCAACGCTTTGGCTTACATCTCCGACTCAGTTCTTGCTCGTCCTTCAGCCATTATTTTTAGAAGCCATTAAAAAAAATATTTTTAGGAAGCAAATTCTTTTAAAAAATATTGTGAATAAAAGAAATACTTAAAGAGCTTTTACCAATCTTACTAAATTCAAATTAAAATATGAACTTTTAGGATTGACTATCCTAGAGAACAATAATTATCAAATAATCTTGAATAACTTATTCGTTAATTATATCGAGAATTAGGATCAACAACTATTGTTATAAAAGCTCATTCTTCATCCAATTGGTAGGGGTTATACCATCCCCACCTCCAGACTTATGTCATTTGCTAGTCCCTAGCAAAGAGACCTCTTTACCCATCAAAATACTATGAAATATTTTTACTAATAAGCACCATAATTATAAGGGAGAAAGAAACATGAAATTTAAATAACTCTCCTGAAATTGATGTGTCAGCATAGTTGTCCATTACTTCTCGTTTATGTATCTAATTTACTCCTTTATGAGATGACCTTCAACAATCCTAGTAATTTGTTACAACCTGCATATCTTACATCTTCGAAATGTACAAAGATTAGAGCATGAGATGTAGTTTTGTCTGATTCTGTGTATCGTCAAAACACCACCAAAAATAATACAAGCTCAGAATGATCATCCTAAAAATATTGTCATGTCCCAATCCTAATAGCATTCTGAAACATTAAATTCAATTTACTATAGATGTCCTAGGATCAATCATAGCAGCACATAATATCATTCAAAGCAAAATCATGACACAGATAACATCGCATGAAAATCATTTGCAAATTAGTTACTAGGCAGGTATCCAAATAGTGCAACATAAAAACCATAATAAAAGTGAAGCTCGCATGCGTCATAAAACATAACATAAAATATAACACTACAAAATATCACAAACTAATAGTTCGGGTCATACCCAGCCAAATAGTCCCACCATAATGCAAATATATCTAAAAAGAAGAAACTGGAAAGAAGATAATACTACATGTCGTCACTCTCGGCCTCCTCCTCTGTCTCGTCCTCCTCATCCATCTCGTCCTCCTCATTCGTCTTGTCCTCCTCATTCGTCTCGTCCTCCTCATCCGTCTCGTCTTCCTCATCCTCAGTTGTCACCACCACCGTCGGATCAAGCCTAGACCGGTCAGAAGTCAGCAAAAAGCCCTTGCGATCAAATTGGGCCGACATGCAGAAGCTCGACACTGGTACTTGAATCTTTGTCTTCTCCATCAGCTTAATTTGGTTGGCACGAAGATCATCCAGTTTTGCATCAAAATACAGATGTTGGCACCTCTGGTAGGCCTTCATGTACTTGATGTTCTTCATCAAGATCTTGGTGGCATTATCACTATCCGCCATTGGGAGACCAATACAGATGGGTTCGGCCGCCTCCGGCCCTGTGGACTACCCAACCCCCCCCTTTAACTTCAGCCTTTCCTTCTTATCCGGGGATTCAACAGAAACCTTGATGTTCATTTCGACAACCGTCTCGTTGATGTGGCGTTTCACGTGGGTCACCATGTCACCGTCTCCTTGCACCACTCCTGCCTTGCGACATGGTTCCGTGATTAGGGTGGGGAATCAAAGTTGTCGCACTTTCTCTTCCTTGACTTTCTGTTTAATGTGGTCAGCGATAATTTTTCCCAGATTGAACCTTATTCCTTTTATGATGCTATAAATAAGAGTAATCCTGTCGAGAGTTACGTTATTCAAATATCGCGTAGGCATAATACTTGCATTGATGAAGAGGAGCCACACTTTTGCTTCCCTTGACAAGTTGATTTCAAAGCTTTTTTAAACCTTTGTGACCATGCAGGCTCGGGCGTGCAATAGATTAGGCTACCATTTCATGTGGGGCATAGTCGAATGAATCTCAGCAAAATTGTCATCACTACGACACTACCTAACTCAAACATATCGTTAACCGTAGTATAAGAAAAATCCACGTACTTGCCTCTTACTAGCACTTTTTCCCCTTGTTTCTAGCATTTGCGTAGAATTCATACACCCAGGGGAGGATGGCTTCAGTTCATGGGTGACAAAACGTTTCTCACTGCAGATCTTTGATTTGGTCGGCATAAGTAACACTCCAAGCTCTTCTCTCCATTTTGAACCCCCATTCATGGATGAATGGGACGGTCTTCAAAAATTGGAAACGATGCCACGCCTCCTCACTTACGAATTTAACATTCTTGCGGGTTATCTTTTTCCCCTTCCTTTTCTCTTTTCTCTTTGACGTCATAATGTAAACCGGGCAAACACCTGACATTCAAGAGGGGTCGCATCTTCTACAAAGGTTTTCTTATTGAATGATAAGTAGCCAGGATTGCCTCCAGAAATTCACAAATCCAAGACTGCAGATTCTCTCGCCACCTTCGCCGCAGTTCCTTTGTGTCGCCGCTCGCCGATAGCCTCTCTCGCCGCTCTCGTGAAGCCTGTCTCCCGTAACCTAGGTCGCGGATCAGGATGCGTTTTTTTGCCTTGAGCCGATTTGGGAGAAGGGAAATAATGTTTGGGCGGGTTAATTGAGTGATTAAGGAAATTAATTGGGGTTGAACCGGTATTTGGGAGTGATTTAATGCAGATCCGATTTTGGAACAATAGGCGGCCCACATAATTACTTTGTTAAAATCGACAAATTGATATCCCACACACCGGTTTAGTTGAATCGGTGCTAAGCCACTACTCAACGCTTTCTTTAAGAAGATAAAAAATAAAGTTACAACCTTTAATTTTTTTTTGTTACAACAAACCAGGGCTGGATTTAAAATCGTGCTGGTTCAGTCGAACCGGACCTTCGAAGTCCTCAACGCCTTCTTTTCATAAATAAACAGAATAATAAAAGTTGCAACCTTTTTTTTTAAAGTTGCAACAACAAAAATTACACTCAAGTTGACTTTTGTCATGTGCTTTTCTACTATTTAATATTAGTACAAACAATTAAATTTATAATTTACTTAATTTACTTTTTTTATACTATATTATATATATATATATATATTTATAAGTGATGGGTTGCCTCCCAACAAGCGCCTAATTTACCGCTCGGCATGACGGTTGTTATCTAATGGAGTGTTACGCACGACACCACTCAGCTGTCATCGCCTCTCAAATGTAACTTCAATCTTTCTCCATTTACCTTGAACTCAGTTCCGTCATTTTGATTCAGAATAATCACCGCGCCGTAAACCTTAAACAGATCCGATCAACGAGATTTGAGCTTCTCGGGAAATAATTTTAAACGAGAATTGAATAGCAGAACTAATTGTCCTGGCTCGAACTATTTTTCCTTCAGATGTCGGTCATGCCACTTCTTTGTCTCCTTATAGATCTTTGAATTCTCATATGCTTGCATCATAATTTCCTCTAATTCATTTAATTGCAGAAATCTCTTTTTGCCTGCATCCCTGAAATAATAATTTAATTTCTTTATTGCCCAGAATGTTCGGTGCTCTAGCTCTAGAGGTAGATGACATGATTTTTCGTAGACTAGCCTATACGGGGTTAAATCAAGTGATGTTTTAGAAGCAGTGTGATAGACCCATAATGCATCGTTAAGCCTTTAAGACTAATCTTTATGATTAATGCTCACCGTTTTTTCAAGGATTCTCTTAATCTCCCGATTTGATACCTCACCTAAACCATTGGTTTGAGGATGGTAGGCTAATACAATTTTATGTGTTACTCCATATTTTATTAATATTGAAGTAAATTGAGTATTATAGAAATGATTCCCTCCATCACTAAGGATTGCCCTCGGTGTACCAAACCAGTTACATATACAATTTTTCAGAAAATACAAGACTATTTTAGCATCATTTCTAGTTGTCGCGATCGCCTCTATCCACTTAGATACATAGTCTACATCCAATAGAATATATAGGTTACCATTTGTGTTCACGAATGGGCCCATAAAATCTATGTCTTATACATCAAATAATTCAACTTCTAACATTATGTTCATGGGCATCACATCATTTTTTTGAATGCTCTCATTTCGTTGACATCTATCGCACTATTTTACAAATAGATTGGAGTCTCGGAATAGGTTAGGCCAAAAGAACTCAGCTTCTAACACTTTCATTATTGTCTTAGTACCTATGAAATGGCCTCAGTATAGAGAATTATGACACTTCTCTAGTATCGATTTCATTTCCCCTTCGGGTACACATTGTCTCACAATTCCATCTGCCCCAATCTTAAACAAATAAGGTTCATCTCATATATATGAATGTACTTGGTGTAAATCTCTTTCTTTGTTGGTAAGGTAGATTGGAAAGCACAATATTGCTAACTATATAATTTACATAATCCGCATATCATGGTGTTGTACTTTCAGATATAGTTAATAACCACTCGGCAGGAATTCTCTCATCAACTTCAGAACGTAGTGATCGATGTGCGCGCTCAATCTTAGAAAGACGATCAGTTACCAGGTTTTTCGTACCATTCCTGTCTTTGATTTCTACATCAAACTCTTGCAAGAGAGGTACCCATCTGATCAGACGTGGTTTTGCTTCTCTCTTCTCCATAAGGTAACGAATTGTCGCACGATCAGTGTACACTATAACCTTCGTACACAGGAGATATGATCTAAACTTCTCGATCGCAAAGACTCACTAATATTTTTTTTTGTAGTCATATAATTGACTTGGGCATCAATCAAGATTTTACTAGTGTAAGCTATTGTGTGGAAGACCTTCCCCCGCACTTGCCCCAAGACAACTCCCATAACATAATCACTTGCATCACACATTAAAACAAATGGTTCTTTCCCTTTAAGGGTCACTACAATAGGTGCAGTGGTCAAACAATTTTTTAACTTGTCAAAGACTTTTAGACAATCATCGTTAAAATGAAACCCCATGTCTTTCTCTATAATTCACTCAACGGTTTTGCAATTTTCGCGAAGTTTTTAATAAATCTTCGATAAAAATCAGCGTTTCCTAAGAAGTTTCGCAACATTTTCATATTTTTAGGCGGTGGTAGCTTTTCGATCACATCTAATTTCGCTTTATCAACTACTAACCTATTTCTAGAAACATGATGTCCAAGCACTATCCTTCACCTACCAAGAAGTGACATTTCTCCCAATTTAAAACAAGATTAGTTTTCACACATCGTGCAAGTAGCTTCTCTAAACAATCTAAGCAAGCTTCAAATGACTTATCAAAAATAGAGAAATTATCCATAAAAATCTCAATGTCATAATCTTTTATGTCAGAGAAAATAACAATCATACAACGCTGAAAAGTAGCAGGTGCGTTACATAAGCCAAAGAGCATTCTTCTAAACGCGAAAGTTCCATAAGGACAAGTGAACATAGTCTTTCCTGATCTTCAGGATCTACAATAATTTTGTTATAGCCTGAATATACATCTAGAAAACAGAAAAAATCGTTACCTGCCAGTTTATCTTAAACTTGATCAATGAAGGTTAGAGGGAAATGATCCTTTTTTGTGGCTTTATTTAACTTCCTACAGTCCATACAAATACGGCACTTTGTAATCGTTCTAGTGAATACCATCTTATCCTTCTCAATTCTTATTACCGTCATCTCTCCTTTCTTTGAGACATACTGCACAGGTGAAGCCAATGAGCTATCCAAGATAGGGTATATGATCCTTGCGTCTAACCATTTTATAATCTCTTTCTTAATCACTTTCTTCATATGTGGACTTAGTCGACGCCTGGGCTCTATAGATCACTTAAAAGATTCTTCCAAGAGAATCTTATGCATGTATAATGAAGGGTTTATCCCTCAGATATCCGCTATGGTCCTACCTATTGTCAACTTATATTGTTTTAATAATTCAATTAACTTTTGTTGTTGTTCAGGCTGTAGTTTCGAGTTAACAATAACTGGTAATGTGTCATTCTCTCCTAGGTAAACATACGTAAGAAGATCGGGAAGAGGTTTTAACTCTAACGTTGGTGGATCAATAATGGAAGGCTTGACCGCCAAGGATTTCTCAGACATTTCTAGAGGTTCCGGTTTACGAAACCAAACAGTTTACTTCTCGAATACCTGTAAGCATTCCTGAATTTCATCATCATCATCAGATAAGTCCTTATGAGTCAATAATCGGGTTAATATGACATCTTGCTCTTCAGATTTGATACTCGTCTTATAATCACATTTAGATATATGGTTAACCTCTTCCATGTTGTCCTCCTCTCTATGGGGAAATTTCAGAGCCTTGAGTACATTAAATGTTACTTGCTCGTCGTTTACTCTCATAGTCAATTCTTCCTTTTGAACATCAATCAATGTCCTACCTTTGACTAAGAATGACCTCCCTACAATAATGAAAACCTATCTATCCTCTTTCATATCCAAAACAACAAAATTCGCCGGAAAAATGAACTTATCCACCTTGACTAAAACATGTTCAACTATACCTTTTGGAAATGCAAGTGTTCTATCGGCCAATTACAAGGTTATTGAGGTCTTTGAAATTTCTCTCAACCTCAACTTTCTATATATCAATAGAGGCATTAAGTTAATACTCGCTCCTAGATCACATAACGCTTTAACTTCGAATTGATAACCTATGGAGCACGATATAGTAAACCTTCCCGGATCTTTTAAATTGGGTGAGAGTCTTTTTTGAAGTATGTCACTGCACTCTGAGTAAGTGCAACAGTTTCACTCCAAGAAGTATTTCAAATTGAAGTGATCCAAGTGAATTTTGAAGTGTCTGTCTCAAAGATATGAAGGCTAACGTTGCACAATTTCGCTAATTCAAACACATCTTGCTCATATGCCGGCAATTGCTGGTAATGATTATGCAACCGCCGACTGAAGAAAACTACGGGGTGACCCCCTGGTGTAGGACCCCCCCCCCCCAACACCCGACCCGGATCCGTCACAATCGACTTGAAAATTGAAATTCCTGCGTAAAATCTGGCTAATGAAGTATGGTCACTACCGAGTGATCTCTCTAAAGGGCCTTAAAAGCGGACGTACTACCCCCTACTCCTTGAAATGAGTGTATCTAAAATAGATTGGTTAAAGGGGTTACAATTTCACTGTTATTGCAAATGAACCGCCTGCAATAGCCTTTAAGCCCAAGGGAATTGCGCAAGGCACTTAGTCTTTGCGGCTCGGGTCATTCCGTAATTGCTGCAATCCATCCGGATCAACACAGACCACACTTGTGAGGCAGAACTTTGAAGACCTCATTCTCAGGATTTGTAAAGTAAGTTTGTATTTGTCAAGCCGAACGAGATGACTAAGAATTCCGCTCGTGGTGCTTTCTGAATGTTTTCTTGGGTATGTCATCAGTCGTCATTCGTATCTGATGGTAACTTGAGCACATGTCCTACTTGAAGGAGTGTTTGGCTCCATGAAGTTCATCAAAGAACTCATGGACAATTGGAATGAATAATTTATACTTCATTTTTTGCCATCCATTTCTCGGAAATCCACACAATCTCCATGTTTTGTTCTTATTCACTAGCAACTTAGACGATGCGAAGGGTGATTGACCGAGTCTAATGATCCCCTTTGAAGCATAAGCCCACATTGTTACTCAATATCACAATTCTGCAAAAAAATAGACATTGATAAGGCTGCACCACAACCAGGATCGTATTCGGTGTTAACAAATATGGGGTCAAGGGGGCTGTTTTGTTAGGGTGAGGCCAAGGGGTTCATGAAAAAACTCTTCAAACTCTTTTTATAATGTGTTCAACGCCACTTGATCGTATTAGCAACATATCAATAAAATGAGTGGGTCCTCCCTGCCGTCAAAAGTGAGATTCATTTTTACCCCTTGTGGAAGTTCCGATACTTCTTGCCTAGGTGGTGGGGATTCCCCACCCCCAGTCGTAGTATCCATATTGTTCATTCTATCTCCCTTGAGTCGCACCGTCCATTCAATCTAGTGTAAGGTACACCAGAAGGAAATCCCGTCTTTGTCCCAATCAGGGCCTTCATCTGCGTAGTCCAAATGCATTGATTGACATTCATTTCGCGGTGGTTTTCTATCGGCTTCCACCAAATGGCTCTGAGGCCTAGCATCCTGGCCGCACAGGTCACCTAAAGTAGTGAAGTGTCGAAGGCCCTCCATCCGTCTAACCCTCTTGTGCGATTATTCTACTGGATTCGACAAAAACAACTCTTCAATTTTAGTGTGGGGATCTGCGTGATCGCGACTTGTATTGCCTTCGAGTCCTCTGATAGCTTCCTTAGCATCCACAAAGGATGCCTTGCTCGTTGGAACTTGCCTCCATCCCGATGGATGGCTCTAGCACCAATTTGTTGTAAGCTTGCAAAAATTGTGCCACCGATCGAGGGAGGGTTTGATCGAAATCAAGGGTGGGAACCTGTTGCCTTGATTTTCTAGATGACCCCCAGTGGTGAGAAAAAAGGGTAGTGCTGCCAAAATAGAGGAGAAAGAATGAGAATAAAAAGGAATCTCCACCTGGTGGCTGGTACAACTTCTCTACCCAGCGACCTATTGTTCGCTCGCATGTGGGAACAGAAGCGGACGAGAGGCGGTAAGAGAATTAGGAGAGAATAGAATTTAAGGCCAAAAGTTACTTTCTCATATCATTTCACTTCTTAAAGTGGAGGGCCACATATTACAAATTAAGTCTAATCAAAAGCTCTTCATACAAATGCACGGGAATAAAAAGAGATAACATGATTATTTGCATTTAATGTCATTCCGGGCATCACCTCGTATATGTGCGGCCCCATAATATATCCACAGCAAGGCATCAAGAACAATGGTAGTGGTTGGAGCAGAGTTGAGGGCTAATATAAGTTGAAGCTATGATTATCTTGTCAAAATATATTTGTTCTTTTTTCCCATTTTCATCTATTTCTTACTTGGTCTTGAAAAGGTTTGGTCCTTCAAAATGAATTTTTAGATTTAAGTTGTGTCCAGGGTAATTGAGCGACATAATAGTAGTTAATATAATTTATAACTTAAATTATATGTTAACTTAAATTAAAGTTGATTTGCATTGCAAAGCAGAGCTGTTGCACTCATTAGCTCTGGCCTGTGGAGGTGTAAGATATATAGTTCTTAGACATGCATTTTTTTTCAGATTGCCCGGGAGTTGCGTCTTAGGGATATTGGTGGCATCATTGTTGTGGATTTTATTGATATGGCTGATGGCTGTAAGTATATTGCTCTTGAACTGCTCTTGTTTTTAAGCAGTTTGTTGAAATACAACGTAATTCTTAGTTTAGATATTTCATTTAACCGTGCTTGTAGTCCCACAATTTCCAAATAAAAGAAAACATACACGTACCCATGTATATATTAATGTACAATAGAGTATATGTTGTAACCGTTTGAATTTAAATATTATAAATGATTTTTCATTCGTAAGTACTCACATGTTGGCTGTGTTTCTCGCATGTCCTTGCATGAGGGCTCATCTATACTTCTATATTGTGTTACAAAAGCATATATTGGTTTGTCATATATATGATTATTTCAGCTTTTTCATTATTTGATTCAGCACTGTGTAGATGTATCAAGATCATTGCTTCTCTGCAATGTTTCATTATTTTTCCTTCTGTGAGTTTACCCTTAGACAAGGCTGCATTTAACTGATATGTGCTAGTAAACTTGTTACCACTTGGAATGGAGACCGGTAGCAACCCTAAATCTGAGAGAAAGTGACGCAGGACGAATCTATAGGTTGTGAACTTACGATGCCCTAACCGTAGGTGCTATACACGTGAGCACGCGATGATTGCAATGTGCTGAAGAGGAACACTACGATGAATATGCAGGTGAACACAAACACACAATCCAATGAACTAACAGAGGATAATCCTAACCATCGTTGTCAGGATCACGATCCAGCGATCCTACGATTCAGATTTTGTAAATCGATCCTGATTTTGTAAAGCGATCCTCGATCCGACCCTACTATCTGATCCGATCCTACCTTGAAATGATCTCATCTAGGATCTCGATCCTGACAACCTTGATCCTAACACGATGCACATGCGTTCACCCAATCATGCAAGTATTTTCTGACGCACAATTAATTAAACAATTAATTTTAAAATTGGAGCAAACGTCACAATTTATTACAAATATTGCAATGGAAGTAAGTAGTCAACAACAACACTCAAGCCTTTATCCCACTATAGTGCACAAAAATTAAACATGAAACGATTAGTTTTGCACGTCAATAAAAAGATACGGAAATCAAATCAATTCAAGCCAAGTATTACTAATAAGTAATAATACAAGCTATCCATACAATGCAAAGAAGTGAACACTAGAAAGTAAAAGCTCACCAAGTAATGGATGTCGGTGGAGGTGGTGGCTATCCGGAAATGAAAATACTGTTGTGTGAAGGGTTTCAGAGAGGGGTGGTGGCTATTTGGTGGACTAGGGGTGGGCTGTTGGAGGCGGGGAAAATGCATATTTGGTGTTGCGGAAGAACTGGAGTGGGTACACGGAAGGAGTAATGTTGTGGAAATGGAAGAGGAGGGTTGGTGGGGCTCCATGAGGGTAAATGGGAGGGTATTTGTCACAGAAAAGGGCTGGACAATAGATTTTGACAGTAGGGAAGGATTGGAAAACGGGGTTTGACGGCGGGTAGGGGCTGGAATGCTGAATGTTGTGGCGTGGAATGTCAAGAATACTGCGGAGAGGTGTTGGGAGGCTAGGAAGAGGGACGAAATGCAAGGATTTGCAGCGGGGAGTAGCTGTGGGGCGGATGGGGGCCGGACTGGGATTGGAGGATGGGCGTATAGGGGAAGAAGAGGTGGCTGGGGCTGCTGGGGCTTGGAGAGGCGGCTGCAAGCAGGGGAAGGGAAGGTCGGCGGTTGTGCTGGGAAGAAGCGGAGGCAGCCACAGAAACGGCGGAGGGTTTTTAAAGACTCACGAGAGGGCGAGAGCGGCTAAGGGAGGGGCTGGCGTCGGCACTAGCGGCGGCGGTAAAGGCTCCTTGCATCACATCGGGAGGGGAAGGCGTCGACACCTCCGTAAGACCAAGCGGTTTTCTCTAAAACCTAATTCCTTGATAAAAAAGCTTCAAGCGGTTGCTGGGGAGTATAAAGGGGGAGATGAATTAGGTTAAGATTATTCGACGGCTACGATCCCCTGACGAATAAATTAATCTAACTTTCAAAATACAAGTCAGGAAAATAAAAATGAAATATATAAAAATATGAAATGTCGAGCCGGTCACAGTCACGGTCTCTGATCGTCTATTCGATGGCCAAAAATCGTCGATCTTCATCTATCTCCCCGACTTAGAAACTTTCATCTCCGGTGAATAGAGACTATATGCTCCCATAGCAAGCCAGTAAGACTCTCTGTCGCTCAAGGTAGGAAGTGTCTCTGCAGAAGGTCATCATATTGCTGAAGTAGTCGTGGGTTCCAAGTGGTAAGCAAGCCGCCACAAGGGTGAAGGGTAGGGATATAATGATAGTGGGTAGAGCTGTAGTGGAGGTCGTGGGGGATAGGAGAGGCTATAGTGATGATGGAAACTGATGCTAGAAGGGAAGGCTAAAGTCCCAAAACTAGGTGGCTCCACGTCTAGAGTCAAATCCTCAGCATTGAGAACTGGATGAGCACCCGTATTCCTAGTAATATTAAGCTCGAAAAATTTGACTCAAGCTCCCTCATGACAGTGTATGGACTTATTTTCCTGGCATTTAAACTCATAGCTGTCCCCAATGGGAACCTCTCAAATAATATACAAATAATCACTCAATCACCTTTGAATATTTGTTTTCTCATGTGCTTACCGGCGCAAGTTTTAAAATATTCATCATTTAATATAACTCTACGTCGGAATATGACATACAAGACATGCAACAAATGCAAATGCAAAATGACAAATTCAGCAGACTTACTGAATGCAAATTTTACTTGGCAGTGAGAGTTTCTAAAAATAGGTGGTTTATCTGGCGGTTTCTTGGGTGGGGTGTAAAAACAATCGTCGAGTGTATGGTGAACTCCCAGATACCTAACGGAGACAACAAGAGGGAGATATAATATCGTGGAATGACAAATATCTCTCAAGTGACATGAATCATCCGGGGGCTCATCGGGTGTTTGATAGAAAAAGTTCAGTATGGAAGGAATCTTCTGAAGGAGTGTCAAAGATAGCGACATAAGGATGTAAATCAGGTGGCTCACTTGGTGGTACGTATGTAAATTCATCGTGAATGTGATGATCTAAGAGGACGTGTGAGGTAAGGACACGGAGATGTAATATCGAGATCAGTTGAATGTATCCTTAAAGAAAGAACTCCTCAAGTAGCCCTCCAAAAGTCTCAATGGGAGGCTCATCAAGGAGTTTACTCATAGCAGGATGATCTTTGAGATGTATGTCATCAATAACAGTAGTGTCCTCATCCTCGAGAGGGGAATAGGCAACTACTAGACGGTCGTAACTGTGGTCTCGACCCTCACTTGGGATATGACTCGCCACTACAATATAGGGAAGCTCAGGTGAACATGCATGCAATGGCGAGTCAATGGTGAGAATAGGGGTAGGGAAAGAACACATCGCGAAGCGTACACTAAGTTGCTCAAGCTCGCTCTTAGAGGGGTCATATGTGATGAGTCAAAATGATTTATTATCTCACTGGGGTGAGATAAATCAATCTCAGACGCCATTTTTATCAAGTCTGACGGGCCACGAGTAGCCAAAGTGGTAGCCTCAGAGTAGATGGGATTCGTACTGGTGAGGTCAAGGTGGTCATCCACTCAACTACCTCTAGTGGATCTCAAGGACTGCTCATAATGAAGCCCGAGATGGAATGTCTGCTCGAGAGACTCAAAGTAATGATAGATCAACTTAGCACGTATCTCAGATCGAATCCTAGACCGAAATCGAGAAGTGGTCATAGCTGGCTCCTCTCGAATGTCGCTCCTCTAACTCATCAAAATGATCTCTATACTCAGTGACAGAAGAGGATCCCTGCTGAAGGAAAAATAAATGCTCGAGGAGGTAACTCCGATAGGAAGCAGATAAATACCTTTGACATAAAATATGTTTCGTCTTCACCCAACTAGTGATGCAGTGAAGACGTTCTCGCTCATGGGTCCTTTCAATGATAAGCCAATATGCCCTTGCACGACGATCTAGCAATCTAAGTTTCGCAAATTTTATGTGGCGTTCACCGAATAACTCAAAATGATCGAGATAATATTTCATGTCCACTAGCCAATAACTAAAGGACTCGTGACTCGATGAGCCGTCAAAATAAAGGGCAACAATACGAAACTGACCCTCGATATCTCTCTCACGACGATCCTCATAATACTCATCCCTAAGGTAATGGAGTCGTGTTGAATGATCAACACAATCTGCTCGAGTGCAGGGATACGAACGATGACAATCATCATTCTGATCGTCTCTAGCATAGTGGGATCGTGTCATTGGATCAATACAATCTCTGAAAGTGGTGTGTTGCGATCAAGGATAATCATCATAGTAACATGAGGATCTCCCTGGAGGGACTTTATGAGAGCAGATGTAATTGGGCTCGGGATCCCCAAATAGAGGAGAAGAATAACAGTGATACCTAGCCATGAAGGAACATATAAAATCTACTATTGCGTATGAAACTAAAGCCCGAATCTGGGGCTCTGATACAAATTTGACGCAGGACGAATCTATAGGTTGTGAACTTACGATGCCCTTACCCTAGGTGCAATACATGTGAGCACGCGATGATTGTAATGGGCCGAAGATAAACCTTACGATGTATTTGCTGATGAACACAAGCACACAGTCCAATGAACTAACGGAGGATAATCTTAACGCGATGCACATGCACTGACCCAATCATGCAAGTATTTTCCGACGCGCAATTAATTAAACAATTAATTTTAAAACTGGAGCAAGCGTCACAATTGATTACAAGTATTGCAGTGAACGTAAACAGTCAACAATTACAAATTATTTGAGAGTACACTAAAATTAAATGCGAAGCGATTAGTTTTGTACTTCAATAAAGAGATACATAAATCAAATCAATTCAAACCAAGTATTACTGATAATACAAGTTATCCATACAATACAAAGAAATGAACACTAGAAAGTAAAAGCTCACCAAGTAATGGATGTCAGTAGAGGTGGTGGATGTCCGGAAATGAAAATACTTATATGTGGAGGGTTTCGGAGAGGAGCGGTGGTTGTTTGGCGAACTGGGGGGCTGCTAGAGGCGGGAAAAATGCAGATTTTGTGTTGCGGAATCATTGGAGTGGGTACACAGAAGGGGTATTGTTGTGGAAATGAAAGAAGATGGCTAGTGGGGCTCCATGAGGGTGAATGGGAGGGGATTTGTCACTAAAAAGGGCTGGACAGCAGATTTTGACAGTGAGGAATGAGTGGATAGCGGGGTTTGACAGCGGGTAGGGGCTGGAATGCAATGATTTGCAGCGGGGAGTAGTTTTGGGGTGGATGGAGGCCGGACGGGGACTGGAGGATGGCCGGACTGGGGAAGAGGGGGTGACTGGGTCTGCTGGGGGCTGTTGGGGCTTGGAGAGATGGATGGAAGCAGGGGAAGGGAAGGGAAGGCCGACGACTATGCTGGGAAGAAGCGGCGACAGCCACATAAATGGCGGAGGGCGAGAACGGCTGAGGGTGGGGTTGGCATTGGCACCAACCGCAACGGTAAAGGCTCCCGACGTCACATTGGGAGGGGAAGGCATCGACACCTCCGTAAGACAAAGCAGTTTTATCTAAACCTAATTCCTCGATAAAAAGCTTCAGGCGGCTGCTGGGGAGTATAAAAGGGGGGATGAAATAGGTTAAGATTATTCGACGGATATGATTGACCGACGAATAAATTAACCTAACTCTCCAAATACAAGTCAGAAAAATAAAAAAAATACATTAAAATATGAAAAATCGGGCCGGTCGCGATCACGGTCTCCGATCGTCTATTCGATGGCCAAAAGTCGTCGATCTCCATCAGAAAGGAGGAGAAGAGGGAAAGAGGGAGGAAGAGAAATAAACTTTAGGATTCCCAAATTTCATAATACTATCCAAGATGTCAAATTACATTGCCCCGTGGGTTTATATAACATCCTCCGGTTCAATTATAGAAAGGAAAGATGCATGCATCTTAATTACTTTCCACAATCTGTCACTAGCAGGCCTTTCGCGGCGCTTGTATACCCGCCACATTGGAGGATGTCCCTCTCCCTCCGCATCCGTAACCTGTTACAAAAGCATTTATTGGTTTGTCATCTATATGATTAATTCAGCCTTTTCATTATTTGATTCAGCACTGTGTAGATGTTTCAAGATCATTGCTTCTCTGCAATGTTTAATCCTTTTGCCTTATGTGAATTTACCGTTAGACAAGGATGCATTTGATGTGTGCTAGTAAACTTGTACTCAGACGACTTCAACCCAATCACGGAGATGTTTACTATTTAGAAATATTTCTGAACAGCTTATACTCATGTGCTAGATACCCTACAATTTTCCTACGTAGCCTTCTTACCCAACTATTTATCTACAAATTTTCTTGTGATTTTGATAAAGAGAAAACCGGCAAGGGAAAGGGCCGGCGGAGGTGAGGGAGAAGAGGGTGGTTAGGGTTGAGAGGAAAGTCTTAAGGAGCAGCTCTAATTTTCATTCATCCAAGAATAATCAAAACGAGTACAACGCAACCCCTTATAGGTGCGGGGTGCGGATAACGGAAAAATAGTGTGAATAATAATAAAGCGTACAAATAATGAAAATAACATAATAAATTCAAATAAAATGATCACGTCGACGATGCGTATTTTGTCTCTCCTCCTCCAGACGGACACGTCATCGTCTCCCACCTTGTGCGGACCCTCCACGACATATCGTCGGCGTGTGCGTCCTGTCGGCATGCGTAGCCGTAACAATGTCGCCGTCTAGAAAATATGCCTTTTCCTCAAGACAGTAATCGAAGCGTGACGACAGAAGTGATCCTAGGACAATCCCGTGACTTCGCTCCAGACGGTAAGACCCAGCAATAGGGATCTCCTGTGGCCCAGAGTCCCCCTGAAGGTGGGCCACCAAGTAGCTTGGTTGGGTAGTTCGGCGCCAACTGCCATCTTCCGGACCAGAGAAAGCTGGGCTGCTGACAATCCTGTCGGAGGCTAGGTGACGTCGGCGAGCGTAGTCGAAAGCTCTTAGTGGTCCGTCGGGAAAGGAAGAGGCACAATGGGCCGGCCCGAGAAGGCCCACAACCCCACAGAGAAGCCGACGTTCGTGGGCTGCTGGATCGCGCAGAGGGAGATCAAAGAGCGTAGGAGGGCGGAGTCATCATCGAGCCGACATAGCTGATCCTCATGTAGGAACTGCATGGACATAGTCTCCCATTTGACGCATACATCGTCAAGCGTGCGGAGCCAAGCCACTCCCAGAATGGCGTAGAGGTAAGCCGAATATGTAGAAGTCTGTGATCACGGAATAGTGCCCCATAGAGAGAGACGACAGTGCAATGACCCTAAGCCAGTCCGTGGCGCCCATCTCCCATACGGACTGCAACATCCGGGGAGGGAGCCAAGGGAAGATGGAGGTGCAAAGATGAGGTTGTGGCTTGCGCCGCTATCCACCATGATGATGATCGGGCGATCCCGCTGTGTGCCCGAGAGCTGCATGGTCTGCTGGTCGAAGATTCTGCCCGTCAAGGCGCAGGATAGCTCCAACCAGTGGAACATTGCTGCAGTTGAGTCAAGAGGTGTTTCCCCCGTTGAGAGCTCCAGTGCCTCAAAGTCAGCTAGAGTAACCTCAGGGTCAACGTCGCCGATGATGGCGTGGAACTCCTTCACGAAGTACTCATGGTTGGTGGAGTACGGTTGGCGATACCAAAAACAGAGAGTCCTGCTGCGAAGGTCATTGTAATCATTGTTCGAGAGGCGCTGAGGGGCCGGTGGGTGGCCTGACCGGTTTCCCCAAGGCGGCAGCCGCGGCAGAGGAGCCGTGGCTGGCGGACGCCAAGGATGTTGGGGCTAGTGGTGGTCGGTCGTAGGAGCGAGTGACGAGGGAAGAGGTCCGCTTCCACCAGACTCGCCAAGTCCATGGTGTCGGAGACTGTGTGAGGGTGATGTGTGCGGAGACGAGAGCGGATGTGGCAGTAGACCCTGCATGAAGAAGCCCAAGTAATGATCGGGCGGCAGCCCGGGAACGTGGGAGACCAGGCGACGAACTCATTAACATAATCGTCCAGGTCGGCTGTCTGGCGGACGTCTCAAAGACGCTCGTTGCTTGATAACAGAGGAGCGGGAGTAGCGGGTGTCATACCGCCAGATCATCTCCTGCTTGAGCTCGGGCCAGGATAGACACGAGTTGGATTGGCGGTGCCACCGAGCCCAATGGATGGCTGAGCCGTCCAGGCCAACCACAGTCGTAGACACCTTGTCCTGCTCCAGTGTGTGGTTGAGGTCGAAATATTGCTTCGCTTTGGCGATCCAACTCATTGGGTCGACGCCGACAAAAGAGGAATGTCGATGGAGAGAGGGGACTGACCCGGAATGGGCGGAGGAGTGATCCTAAATGGAATGGGCGGCGCCCCCGCGCCAAGGAAAGAGCTGCCGTCCGCGGGGGAGCCGGAGGCGGATGCGGCGGAAACGGCGACGGCGGATGCCTGAAGGGAGTCAATCTTGGAGTGGAGAGAGAGGAGGGATGCGTGCATGGTGGCGACAAGTTGTTCTTGAGCCTCCACGTGGCGGCTCAAAGCGTCGACGACGACATCAGGAGGAGGGTCGCCAATAGAGCGGGTGTTGGGAGCCATGAGTCGGTAGGAGGCAGAACAGAGGGTTGTCCTTTTGCGATAGATTGCGGAATACTGCGGTCGCAACCACACGTCGCAGGAAGCAACGGATCGGCCGACGCAGGTGCGGAAGAAGCCGAACGGTTCGCTGGCCTTTTGCGACAAATTGCGGAAGAAGCCGAACGGTGAGTTGCAGTCGCATGTTGCTGGAAGCGAGGGATCGGCTGACGCAGGTGTAGATATTGCGAAAGAAGTCGAACGGTGGGTTACAGCCACACGTCATTGGAAGCGAGGGATCAGCCAACGTAGGTGCGGAAGAAGTCGATCGACGGTGGATTGGATCGCAGGTGTGGAAGCGACGAATCGTGGAAGAAGTGGATCGCGTTGAATCGGCACTTGCGGAAAAGGCGAAGCAGGCGGAAGCGAAGTGCGCCGCCCGAAATCGGGAACAATACAGACGTGGATCGTAGCGTACTGGCGGCAACGTGCATGCTGTGAGGCAGGTCAGACCAAATTGATACGATCCCGAAGAGGAAACAGACGAGCGGAAGGGCCGGCAGAGGTGAGGGAGAAGAGGGGGAAGAGGGGAGTTATGGTTGAGAGGAATGCCTTAGGGAGCACCCCTAAGTTTCATTCAACCAAGAATAATCAAAATGAGTACAACGCAACCTCTTATAGGTGCGGGGTGCGAATAACGGAAAAATAGTGTGAATAATAATAAAGCGTCCACATAATGAAAATAACATAATAAATGCAAATAAAATGATCACGTCGGCGATGCATCTTCGGCCTCTCCTCCAGACGGACCCGTCATCATCTCCCACCGCATGCGGACCCGCCACGGCGTCTTGTCGGCGTGCGCGTGTCTCGTCAGCATGCGCAACCGTAACAAATTTACGTATAATAATTCATGTGTAAGCTATCTTCATCACCAATAATTTGCAATTACATTTTCCTTGATTCTTTTCACCTATAGTGTTTTAGTCTTTTAGATATTCCCTTCACACCTTTTTTTTTAATTTTACCAGTTAAGGTTTTTTATTAATAGTGAATTTAACTTGTCCTTGGGGTTTTCCTATTCTTTTCATGTGAAAAAGGATAATGATGAGGATCAGGAACATGATTAAGACTGCGTGCAGTAGGTGTTACTAAGAGTTTATTTTTGTCACAGACAACTATAAGTTCATTATCTTGATGATCGAAGCCCTCAAACATGTTCAGCACAGTTTTCCCGTTGTCGGACATATATCTGACTCCTTGATCAATTATATGTTTTATGACATGAGACTGGTTGTTACCGGTTTTATGACTCGATTTGACAAGCTCTTCATGAGGAATGGAATCCAGGAGGAGCTAATTGGAATTGCTTCCAGATTTTGGTCTAAGCTACGTTTCAAGATATGTCAGGAGTTGATTCCCCACTGTCTAGAGTCTGCCGAGCAAATATTTTTGATCAACTTCAAGTGTAAGCATTATACGAGCTTCAAAGGGCTGAAGCAAGTTGGTTCTCAATCCGAGGGATCATTTATTAGCAAGTCTCCTGAATCCTGTCTTGATGAGATTCACTTCTATAAATGTCATGGTATATGACACGTGGTGACCCAATGCCCTATGATAAATTGACTTCTCAATGGTTAGACAAATCTCAACCATGATTAAGGAGAACAAACTGAGGAAGATGTTGTAGTGGCTGTTGTGGAAGGTTGAGAGAGTGACACTGATGGATCCCTTGAGTTGGGCATAGTGGGACACTTATTGTATACATTCAAACAAGTTGAAGATTGGAAACACTATTATATTTTACACAAATTTCTAGTACTGGCGGTGCCTGCAAAGATTTCATCCACAACAATAGTTGTGTCAATATGGTAGCTATTGTAGGGGCTTAAGCTTATGAGGTTGAAGGCTAAGCCTCAACCAATCTCTATTACATTGTTTGGTGCGTTGTAGTTCACATAATGGTGTATTGTAATTTGTACCGACCCGTCTTGTCGTTTGAGGATAGCGTTTGGTGCAATGTTCTCCTCATAAATCTCGCCTCCCGTGTCTGCTTCCCGCTGCCAGCGTTGATGGCGTCCCCCGCGACTGCCGTCTCTCACAACTGGCGTCTCCCACAACTGGCGTCTCCCACTGCTCCCACAAATGGTATCTCTTGCTGCTCCCACACCCGCATCTCCCGCGCGGCCGCGCCTGCATCTCCCGCGACTACATCTCCCACTGCTCCCACGACAGTCTTTGCGTCACTGCTACAACACCCTTCCAGTCTTCCCGTACTTTCTCGACTGCGTCGTACCCCACTTGTGGTTTCCACCGTGCTAAATTTGTTGTTTGCCGCATTTCCTCCACTGCTGGCTCTGGTTCCTCCGTTGTGGATCACGAGGATTTGTAACTGCACTCGACAATGCTTCCCTCTCTCGTCCAGCTGCACACCGTCCTTCCTCATGTGTGCATGCCACCACGACTCCGATCTATGGCGCACTCTGACACACATACATCTCAGACTCCTGTGGATCCGCTCATGAGGCATCCATTACCTCGCTCCAGGCCTTAATGTTGCGGATGGATATTAAGTTCGATGCCCTACTAGCCGACAACTGAGTGCTTCATCGTCCTCCTATATGGAGTTCCCATCGCTTCACCGGGCACACCCGGACCCTCCTCGGGACCCTGTTCCGCCGCTGACGGGCTTTCTGCCTTCACTTCATTCGTTTGGCGTGCCTTCCTTCAACGACACCGACCCCGACCCCATGGGGTCAATTGTTCGTGCGGAACAATTTTTCGGTATTCATCTTACTCTGAAGCCACAAAAGGTTGTTACAACTCTCATTGATATGGAGGAGTCAACCCTCCATTGGGCCCGCTGGCTATGAAAGAACAACTCTTAGATCTCTTGGGAGGAACTTCAACTGAACCTCATCCGCCGCTATGATGTTCACTATTCATGGGCAGTAGTTTGAACGTTTGTGTGGTGTTCGTCAATCTAGCTTCCTTGACAACTACATCGACGAGTTCATTACCTTGGAGACACACGTTCCTGTCATACTGCCAGGTCACTACTTGGGCTTTTTCATGCGGGGGTCTTCTCCCACATCCGATCCCACCTTTCCCACCCACCACCCCCCGAACGATTACTGATGTCTTAGATCTAGCCCGCTTGGTGGAAGCAGACTTCAAGGTCACCTCCATCTACCAGACAGTCACCGGGGATATCTACGCCCCCACCGATTTCCTCGCCTCCCCCGACCCTTTCAGCCACCCCTAGGTGCATATCGCGGCTCCCCCGTGTCTCAGACCACCTTCCAGGCCGCCCTGGCCATCGAATGACCCTCGAATGACCAACCACAAGTACCACGATTTTTGCACCAGGGGCCTCTATTTTGTTGTAAACAACCATTCTCCTCGACTCATGACCTCCCTTTGAAGGAGGCTGTATTGGCAAGGAGGACCATAATTTCACCTTTGGGGATTTTGAAGCCTTAGAGGACGATGATTCACCTACTGTCATGTGCCCACTTGCACGTATGCATCGTCTCAAACTTCTGTGCTCTGTGGATGGCGACGCCTCTTGATCCCCTCACTATGACGCTCACTGGTTCCCTAGTTGGCACTCCCCTACCAGTGCTGATTGATAGTGGGCCCAACCACAATTTCATCTCCTCGCACCTGGCAATACAACATGACATTCGCCCATCTCCTTCCCTCTTACTGTATGTTTGGGCGATCGCCGATGCACTACCACTGGGGGCCTCTGTACGACCCTACACATTACTTTGTGCCCTTGCCCTCTCCGCCCAGATTTCTACTCTTGTGAGCTCGGTGGTCTTGACTTCATACTCAGCGTCGCGTGGCTTCGTATACTCAGGGACATGCATCTCTATTGGGCTTGCTTGATGATGCACTTTTCTCAAGCTGTGTTCCTTCTCCTCTTGGCAGGGGAGACGTCCTTTTCACATTTGCCGACAACACCCCATCCTCCTCAACAACATGCAATAGTATATTCTGTGGCATACCTGTGGCGTGATATCTAGCCGACCCGCCCAGCCGACCCTCCGCCATCCCGGTTGCAGTGCGTCCCGACAATTACTTCTGCGTTGAGGACAACACGAATTTTCAAGAGGGCGAAATTGTTATGAAGACAGAACAAGCAAGGGACGAGGATACAAGGAGTTGAGGACATGACTCAAGTCGACGTCGGGACCGAGGTGACGACGACGCAGATCCCAATACGACGACGAACGTTCCCTAGTAACATGCATGAGCTTAGTGCTCTTATCAGCTTTATATGTTTTTATTGCTTTTGCATTTCGAGTCGCGGGTTATTCACCCTTTGCCCTTGAATATCTCAGAACTAGGCACTATATATGTCTACGCATGTATCTCATTGGGATTACCTTAGAGTAAAATTACTTTTGGGGAAGCCTTATGGGCTGAAATCCTTCTCTCTTCTTCTTCCTCCTTCTAAACTCCTCTCTCTCCTCTTTAACCCTTGCACCTAACAAAACACATACAGACTCCCTTCCACTACATTCTTATATCCTTTCCCACTCAAAACGAGTTTTCCTCTGCTCTAGTTACCATTTCCGTGACCCTCCAACACCCCATTCCACTTGCTGATTTACAACTGTACCAATTACACAAAACTTGCTGCCAATTGCCATTTATCTCCTAGACTCAACTCCAGCACCCATGCAGTCATTCTGACCACACCCCTCCTTTCCCCAACAGTCCCACCATCCTTACCTTATCATAGAAACCCTATAGCCCACCAGAGATCCACAATTACACCAAAATTCCTAATAAGATTTCTGAATCCACTGTAGAATTGCAGCAAGCTCGCTGTCCATCCCCCCAAATCAGCCTCTTACTTCCCCGGATTCATATTTCTTAAGTTCATATTTGGAATTATTATCGCTCATCACTGTTCATTTGTGAAAGAATGTATTATTTTGGATGTTAATTCGTACACGTTTGACCACAGATTGTTCAACTTTCGAGGCTTATCACTACCATTTAATTGGAGCGCTTTCTCTTCAATTTAATTTGATATTGTTTCCCTAATGCCTAATTTCAAACATGAATTCTTGCGGGCTATACTAAAATTTAGCATTTATTGTAATTATTCTTCAAATAATTATATGTACATTGCATCATTAAGATCATTAGTGTTTTATTAGAGCACGGTTACACATATTCTCCTTATTCATCCTGCATCAGTTTTGTATAACAAAATTAAATAGATAAGAGAATGTGGAGCTCAAGTTATAAATCTTCATTGAATAAATGTCCTTTATAAGATGACTAATTGGGGACATGCTTTAGTTTAAATCTCTATAATCAAGAATATAAATATCCACTCATAATAGTACTTAAAATATAACCTCAACCGTAGAGGGAACAAATTATGGTCAGAAAGCACATATATCTTGCAACAGTTAATAACATTGGAGAGGAAAAGAGGATGTATTCAATAATGATGATAATGCTAGTCCCTTACTTATACATATACTTGAGTAAGGGGAAACCTAAAAACAAGGAAAAAGACATAACTACCCCGACACGGGGTGTACATATACAAAGATAAAAAAATGACTTGTACATAACATTTCACAACTCTCCCCCCTCAAGTCGGACGGAAGATATCAGTCATCCCAATTTTTTGGATATCGTCGGTAAACACATCACATCCCAAGCTTTTGGTGAACACATCGGCCAACTGATCCTTGAAGTGAACAAACGGAGTAACAACGGTTTTCTTATCCAATTGATCCTTAATAAAGTGTTGATCCACTTTGACATGCTTTGTCCTGTCATGCTGGACCGGGTTATGACTTATGAGTAATACTAATTGCAGTCTTATTGTCATAGAATACGAAAAAGGGGGCTGTCATAGGGAAACCTAAATCCTGTAACACGGTACGCAGCTGTAATCCCTCACATAAGCCTTGGGCCATGGAACAATATCCTGCCTCTGCACTTGACCTGACCACCACATTCTATTTCTTGTTTCGCCACGTTACGAGGTTACCACCAACAAAGGAGCAGTATCCTGTTGTGGACTTTCTGTCATCCTAGTGACCAGCCCAATGAGCATCAGTAAAAACCTCAATCTTCAAGTTATTGCTCCTAGAGAATAGGAGGCCGCGACCCAGAGCTTTCTTTAAATACCACAGTAGACGATACACCGCTTCTTGATGTCTGATTCTAGGAGAATGCATATATCTGCTAAGAATACCAACTGCATACGTAATGTCGGGACGTGTATGGGATAAGTATATGAGTTTTCCGACCATTCTTTGGTAACGTGATACATCTGCATGATCACCATCACCATCTTCATCAATCCTGTGATTTTCCTCCATAGGGGTGTTCGCAGGAACACAACCAAGCATACTAGTTTCCTTTAGGAGATCCAATATGTACTTCCGTTGGGATATAAAGATACCTCGCTCCGATCTAACCACTTCGATGCCCAGGAAGTACCGTAATCTTCCCAAGTTCTTCACTTCAAATTCAGCCGATAGGAGGGTCTTGAGGTTGACAATCTCCTTTGTATCATTTCCAGTAATCACGATGTCATCCACGTAGACAATGAGAACCACAACACGCTATTTATGTCTCTGGATGAACATGATATGATCCGATTGGGCTTGCTTGTACCCAAACTTGAGCATTGCTGTGAGAAATCTTCCAAACCAGGCCCTTGGAGATTGCTTCAGGCCATATAAGGATTTCCTTAGGCGGCAGACAAGCCCTTCAGTTCCTTTCTTCACAAAACCAGGAGGGAGTTTCATGTACACCTCCTCAAGCTCACCGTGGAGAAATGCATTTTTCACGTCCAGTTGATGAAGTTCTCAGTCCAGACAAGCTGCACATGATAACAGAACCTGAATAAAGTCCATTTTTGTTACAGGAGCAAAAGTCTCCTGATAATCAACTCTTTGAGTCTGGGTATATCCTTGAGCGACAAGACGCGCTTTGTACCGTTCCACCTTGCCATCTTGGTTTTGCTTAACAGAGAAGACCTATCGGGAACTTATAGCTTTCTTTCCTGAAGGGAGAGCGGTGATATCCCACGTATGATTTTTGTCCAAGAAGGACATCTCATCACGCATAGCCTGTGTCCAAGTCAGTATTGTCGATGCTTTCTGCCATGTCTTAGGAATAACAACTAGAGAAAGAGATGAGACAAAAGTCTGATGAATCGGAGTAAGATGACTATAAGCCACATGATTAGAAATCGGATGTGTGGAAGTATCTTTACCCTTTTTCAGCAAGGCAAGAGGCATATGCAGGTCGACATCATCAGAATCTGAGTCCGAAGTCGGCACTGGTAGAGGTGGAGTGGCGGTGACCTGCGTACCTGAACGACGGTGGTATACATGGGGAAAAGGAGAGATCATAGTAGAGGAGTCTGGTATCGGGATAGGAGGAGCTCTGGGTACCAGAGTGGAAGGAGGTGAAGGAATGGAGGAAGAGGATGGAAGAAGATCATGAGTCGAGGACGGAAAGTAGGACTCCTCCTCACGGAAGGTAACATCCATGGTACAGAACATGCCCCGGAAGGGGGATGATAATAGTGAACCCTTTGGTCGAGGAGGAATAGCCCAGAAAGACACAACGTTGAGCCCGAGGGTCAAGTTTGTCACGTTGAGGTTGGTGCACATGCACGTAACAGACGCACCCAAAGACACGGGGTGACAAATGGGAAGTATGAACCACGCCAGAGATAGAGAGACGGGCTAGAGGAGTAGTAAAGGAGAGAACACGAAAAGGAAGACGGTTGATAAGATGTGCAGCAATAAGCACCGCATCACCCCAATATGGTCTAGGAAGATGCATCGTCAAGAGGAGACAACGAGCAACCTCGAGGAGATGTCGATTTTTCCATTCGGCCACTCCGTTCTGAGTAGATGTGACAAGTTTTCTGGTGGATGATACCATGAGAGGTAAGGTAAGCGCCAAAGGAACCACGATCGTCATACTCCCCTCCATTATCATTTCGAAGAACACGGATAGTGGCATTAAATTGATTTTTCACCATGTTATGAAAGACTTAAAAACACGGAAAATGTCACTTTTCTTTTTTAATAGATAAACTCATGTAGTACGCGAGAAACAATCAATAAAGGTGACGAACCAGCGAAAACCAGTCAACAATTCAACGGGAGACGGCTCCCAAACATCAGAATGTATAACATCAAAAGGAGTGCTACTAGGAAAAGAAAGATGTGACGTGGTCTGTCGCACATGTTTAGACTGATTACAAATATCACAAGAAAATTTCTGAAGAAATGGTAAAAAAACAGGAAATATTTTTTGCAGGTAGACGGAGGACAGATGTCCCAAACGCAGATGTCAACGGTGAACATCCTCTGTAGTAACAGTAGAACTGGAAAGGGCCTGAGAACGGGAAAGAGTGTCCAGGTAGTACAAGGCGCCACTGCACCTATCACTGCCAATGTTCCGCTTCGTACCCAGTTCCTGAAAAACACAAGAATCAGGAGAATGTTACATAGCAACTAAGAGATTTTGTAAGATTACTGATGGAAAGTAAATTGCGTGGAAAAGAGGGAACGTGAAGAACAGAGGTAAGAGATATGGACGGAGAACAAGAAATGTTGCCCTTACCCGCAATAGAGGACAACGATCCGTTAGCAGAAATAACTTTCTCCTTACCAGACAAATGAGTATAAGAGAGAAAACCTGAGGAGGACCCAGTCATGTGGTGGGTAGCACCGGAGTCGAGCACCCATTCAGAAGGTGAGGTGGTGGCCGCATGAGCACTAGGCATAGCAACAGTGGCAAGAGAAGTAGAGCTTTCAGTGACTGAATCAGACTGAGAGTGAAGCAAGCGGCGAAAGGCATCCAACTCATGAGCAGTAAGAGAGGAGGAAGCCGAAGACTGAAACTCATCATAGACATCAGTAGTGTAAGCATCGTCATGAGAACGGTAGCCACTGTACTGTGCCTATGGCCCCCACGACCAGGTCCACGACCCCAACCATGACCGCGGCTAGGAGGTGCCAGATGTGGATGAAGTTTGAAGCATGCCTCCCGAGAGTGTCCCCGTCGACCACAGTAATCGCAGATAGGCACTAAAGATGCAGGAGTAGGGATGAGGCCACAACCAACACTCGTCAAGGCAAAACGATCAGGAGGAGACATAACACTGAGAGACTTGTGGTGGTTTTCATCACCCAGAATCATGTTGAACGCCTCCCGAAGGGAGGGAATAGGAGAACGGTGGAGAACATGTGTCCGGATCACATCAAATTCCATATTCAACCCCATTAAGAAGACATGAAGACGGAAGCGGTCCTCCCGTTGCTTTAACAGGACGGCATCCGTTGTACACGTTGGAGTGAAATGTGCAAAGTAGTTCAGTTCTTGATACAAGCGCTCAAACTCCGAGAAGAATGATGAGACAGTCATCGACCCTTGACGCAACTCCAAAATGCGGCGAGTGAGCTCATAAATCTGGGTGGAACTACCAATATGAGAGTATGTTTCACGAGCACGAGTCCAGATCTCGAACGCAGAGTCCATCAGCATATAGCTCCGATAGACCTTGGGCGACATCGAATGCAGAAGCCAAGACACAACCAGAGAGTTGTCAGAATCCCAGCGTTTCCAGGAGGG
The DNA here is from genome assembly GCA_039513925.1 of Platanthera zijinensis. Classification (NCBI taxonomy): domain Eukaryota; kingdom Viridiplantae; phylum Streptophyta; class Magnoliopsida; order Asparagales; family Orchidaceae; genus Platanthera; species Platanthera zijinensis. The sequence continues at coordinate 113,941,188 of CM077098.1, read as the reverse complement.
ATCAGACACTGGAGGCCCCGTAATCGACCCATCGATATAGCCAAACATCTGTTGACTACGGATGACATGTTGAGCAGCACGAGACCATTCCAGGTAATTCGTGTCATCCGGAGGAACCGTGGTAATCTTTAAGGAGCTCGAGGGGCCATGGGGCCACGGGGCCGCTGAGGCTCAACCATCGGTGGCTGGAGCACGCCCGGAGAAGAAATAGATGAATCAGATTCATCCATACCAACACAAGAAGCAGCACCTTATTTTGTCATGCAGATCAACAGATCGGCGCATAGGCAGCGGCACAGGAGCGGCACAAGAGCAGGACAGCGGCCCGGGGCAGCAGCACGGGGAGCGGCACGATAACGGCACTGGAGCAGGACAGTGGCACGGTAGCAGCACAGACGGCACGGATCGGCGCCAAGAGGGCTGCGAGAAACTCATTTTTCATGAAGAAGAGGGAGAGGCGGGCTGCTTCATGGAGGAACGACGACGGCGTTCCTCTCAGCAGCCGGCAAGAGTGTCGCCCGACATCACGATGAGGAAGAAGCGCGACAGGAGAGCTGTGGTCGTGTGCAGAAGAAGCGCGACGGGACGGCGAAAGCGATCCGAGCGACGACGAGTTCGGGGAAGGATAGGGCACAGTTTTTTTTTTGCTCTGATGTCAAGTGGAGAGGAAAAGAGGATGTATTCAATAATGATGATAATGCTAGTCCCTTACTCATACATATACTTGAGTAAGGGGAAACCTAAAAACAAGGAAAAAAACATAACTACCTCGACACGGGGTGTACATATACAAAGAAAAAAAAATGACTTGTACTTGACATTTCACAACTATAACTACAGTCAAAGCCTCATTTTCTTGTATGTTGAATTTCAATCTCGGGCTCCGCTTGGCACGGCTTTTTTGCTCTGGTGAGTTTGGAGAAAAGCTCTGTCATAGAATGCATGTTTGGCGCGACAATGGTTATTACTGCCACCAAGAAAAGATTACTAGTTTTTAACATAAAAGTGAATGGAGTTCCTTAGGTGAGGTGGGGGGTTCACGAGCGATGGTTCATAACCACCGCACTGCGCTCACGACCGCCACGCCAAACAGAGCTTTGGTCATGTTAAATGTATGCTTTATGACCTCATTACTATCTTTTATAAAGCGGTGTTTGTTCTTGACACCATTTATATAGTTCCACAAACATATTTTCAGGTTCATGCACAAGTTGTACTGCACATAAAGACCCCAGTCTCGGTCCGGGACCGGTCCTGGGCAGGACCGGTCCTTTGGGACACCGATCCCGGACCGGTCCTGCCCAAACCGGTCCCGGTCCGAGACCGGTTTTTCCTTTGAAAACTGGGACCGGTCCTGACCGGTCCCAGACCGGGACCGGTTAATTAAATTAATTATTTTTATTATTTTTATAATATATTATTATATTTTGTTTATAATAATTTAATTAAATAACATGTAATAATTTGAAATGCAAAATTGCAAAGTAAATAAATTTTTTTATTAAATTTGAAATAAAACTACAAAATCAAAATGCAAATTACAAATTATAATACAAAATCAAAATACAAACATTTTATTAAATTTGAAATTATAATACAAAATACAAATTCAAAATTTGGAGTTGAGTCTTGGACTCGTCTTCAACTCCGGAGTCGCTTTTGATTTTGAACTCGTCTTCAACTTCAACGTCATTATTCTGCGGCGCTCCCCAGATTTAAGTTATTAAGCTCGTCTTCAACTTCAGACTCACTGTCTTCAATTGACGAGACGTGTTGTCTCCTCCTCAAAGCGTTCTTGTAGCAAATGCAAATCTCCAAAGATTCTTCGGTCAAACGGCTCCTTCGCTCGTTCAGAATCCTGTCACTCAAAGAAAACGCAGACTCCGAAGCTACCGTACTAGCTTGGATGATTAGTAAATCACGGGCAATTAAGGCCAAAATAGGATAATTATTAGATTTAATTTTCCACCATTTTAAAATATCAAAATTTTTTATTTCGTACGCGGTCATAAAATCTTGAAACTGTGTTTTGCTATATAAACCTAATTCGTTTAAAGTACTCGAAGTTCGTTGTTTTTTTTTCGAAGCTAATTCTAAAAATCTTTTATAAAAAATATCTTTTGTTCGAGGGGCGGTGGATTCTTCGCGAGGTCGCAATCCATATAGTTGATCGTAATAATTATATAGGCGAGTTAAATCAGAATTAAATTTTGAAACACTAACGTTGTGAAAATCACTAGAAGATTCGTTTAACTCTAAATTTCGATTAATTTCCTCTATAAAATTTTCAACCCCGTCTACACCCATTAAAGGGTTTAAAGCCGCCGCACAAGAAAACATAGGTGACATATACGTATAATATTTTAAAAACTTTGCCTCTATTAATAATATTAACGGACGCCACATTTGGTTAATTTTGTAAGTTTTAAACGTTTCAGTAATTAATAAAAAAATTTCAATAACAAGCGAGCTAGTAGGATAATAAACTTCAGATAAAATAGTTGTTGCCCGATAAAAACTTTCAAATAAATTTATGTAATCTTCGATTATAGCCCAATCTGACGCATCTAAATCATGTGATTCTTCTACACTATTATAAAATTCTATCAATAACGATTTTTGTGACAATGCCCGCTTTAACATTTTGTACGTGGAATTCCATCGTACCGACATATCATAAGATGGACCCAAAAATTTTTTACCCTGTGCTATAACAAATTTTTTTATATCTTGTTTTCGTCGTTTTGAACTATAAATAACTCGTAACATAGTGCGTATTTTAATAACATAATTTTTCATAAAAGTTAAACTATCTTGCACAATTAAATTAAGAACGTGACATACTCAACGTGTATGAAAAAAATACCATCTAGCATAGGTTCCAGATCATTAATCTAATATTTAATAGCCATATTATTATTCGAGGCGTTATCAAACGAAATACTTAAAATTTTATCTTTTATTTTAAAATCTCTAATACACTTAATAATCACCTGATAAATAGCTTTACCGGTGTGTGGATATTCAAAACCTTCTAAACAAATTATACGTTTATTTAATTCTCAACTATCGGGATCGACCCAGTGACAAGTTATACAAATATAAGAAAGTCCGTCAACTAAACCGCTAGTTCAAACGTCGCTCGTTAAACTAACTCGACCGTCGAATGTTTCAAAATAATTTTGTAAATATAATTTTGATTGCAGGTAAGCTTGTAAAGCGTCACGTCGAGTTGTAGTACGACTTACCTGTTGATATTTTGGTTGGAGTGCTTCGTGTATGAAAGACGTCATTTCGTCGTTGTCGTAGTGGTTGAACGGAAGTCCGCTTTTGATGACATTCTCCATTTGTCGCTCCCGTTGCCGAGCTTGGTCATACGTCCAAATGTGCCCGGTCGTCGAAATTTGAGCTTGGTTGGCCTCCGACGGGGCTTGTTTGGAAAGACACGATTTGTTGTGTCGGGCGAGCGTTGTGTTAGCGGCCATAAGCTTCGCGCAAAGTTTGCACTTTGCCTTAATTTCGCCGCCGATCCGCACTTTATCGAAGTTATCACATACCGCCGCTTTATGTCGGTGCTCAACGATCTCATGATCGACGGACGCTGAGGAGGACGCCGGCATGGAGGAGGAAGCCATTTAACACGAATATGAGTGAGAGAGAGAGTGAGAGAGAGAGTGAGAGAGATAGTGAGAGAGAGAGAGTAAGAGAGGGAAATGAGGGAGAGGGGGGGGGGGGGGTTTTATAAGATTTAAATTAAAAAATATTTTTTTTTATTAATAAAACTATAAAAGAGCCAAACGGCTTTTAATGAGCCTGCCATGTGTGGCAGGCTCATTAAAAGAGCCGTTCGGCTCTGTTAATGAGAGCCGTTAACGGCTCTGTTAATGAGAGCCGTTAACGGCTCTGTTAATGAGAGCCGTTAACGGCTCTGTTAATGAGAGCCTTAAAAGAGCCGTTAGGCTCTCATTAAAAGAGCCGTTAGGCTCTTTTCCGGCCCCGACCGGTCCCGAAACCAGTCCCGGATCGGGACCGGGTTTTACCCTTAAAGGGGGGACTGCCAGGGACCACTGGACCGGTCCCAACCGGGACCGGACCGGTCCCAACCGGGACCGGACCGGTCCCAACCGGGACCGGACCGGTCCCAACCGGGACCGGACCGGTCCCAACCGGGACCGGACCGGTCCCAACCGGGACCGGACCGGTCCCAACCGGGACCGGACCGGTCCCAACCGGGACCGGACCGGTTTTTATGTGCACTACTATGCACAAGTATTATTATAAATAACTTCCTCCTTTTAAAAATGATTTCTTCTTTACTTTTCAGCAAATAAGAGGTTGGTGTATGAAGAGATGAAGAGGGCAGTCGAGAGGGATCATTCAATGGTCAAAGTATCCGAGCTATCCAAGCATGGGCTGATGGAAATAACCAGAAAGAGGGTAACTGTTTGTCAAATTTTCAAATTATCCTTCTCTTTTTCTGTTTTGATCATGCTCATAGCTTCGAGTACTGGTGTTCTAGAAAAAAGTATTGGTGCATAATACTTAGATACAGAAGTTTGTAACAAATAAGATTAATGTAGCGTGTTCTCAGAATATTAACATAATCTATCAAATGGATTATGCACATGTGTTTGCTTGTGTCTCTGATATGAGCCTTCGACTGCAAGTGAGTGTGCAGCCTTTAGAGAGAGAAATCTCGGAGTGGATCGTCTCAACCCTTCCTCGACCTAGCCTTCCCAATGACAGAAGGTACAATGGAAACCAGACTCGACCGAGAGAGAAGGGAAGTGGGGAGCCTTGCTCAACCCTAGCCCTATCCAAGAAGATGAAAGTATGAGATTCAAGAGAATTAGGGTTTTATCTTCATAATCCTCAAGGCCGCTCTCCCTACCTATATACAGTGAGCGGGAAGAGTTTAATAAAATTTACCAATTATTCCTCTCACGGTCTACATAATACGCGAGAAATAGAAATGTGTGGTAATAAAGAGAGAATAACATTGCGCGACAATAAAGATACTATGCAATAGTAGATACACATCATCCCGGGCACGTCATCACCCCCTATGTTGGCCCATAACAGTTTCATGCCTCTTTTTGAGGAACTTCTATTAATTAGTATATTAACCAGAAAGGTTACTAGGAGCCCTAAATTTCTTATGCCATTTACGATCTCCCTAGCTTGATTCTATTTTATGTATATGCTTCTATGTGTTTTTTTTTATTTTGTAACCAGATTGGACTATGTATATGCTCACATTCTATAGCTGCTGATCTTCCCCAGGTTCGTCCCAGCGTGGCGTTCATGATTAGCGAGCCGTGCTCCTTTTGTCATGCAATTGGGCGTGTTGAAGCCTTGGAGACGTCATTTTCAAAGATTGAGCATGAAATATGTAGATCACTCGTGAGTATTAAACTTGCTTTATCTTAGATTTGTTTGCCATAAGAAATATGCTCGCTCTAGCAATATGCATCTTCTTAGAGGCCTCGTTAATTTCCTTAAGAGTTTTTTATAAAATGCATTTACGCGCCAGTTGTCATTCAACTTGTTGCATAATGAATGAATAGGCGTTTAGTACCTCATAGTTGCAAGCCAGTTATCTAAGTATCTGATAAAATGGCTTAATTCTGCAATTGGAGATACTACAAGGGAGAGACTGCATGATTAGAAAAAGAGGGCTATTAAGGCTCTGTTTGGTGGTTGTTTTTGCTCCCGTGAGTTTGAAAAAAAAAATATGCCACCGTCATAGAATATATGTTTGGCGTGACAACGGTTACGACCGCCACCAAGGAAAAAAAACTATTTTTGGACATAAAAGTGGATGAAATTCCTTAGGCGATAGCGGGAGTAATACAGGCTTCCGCCTCCTTTCTTATTAATTAGAGCTATACTGTGGTAGTCATTGTAAATTATAGCTGAAAATCTCTAAATCCGGTTTGATGGAAGTAAAGTGGTTGTCGTCAGCTGGAATGTTTGAATTATTTTTATATATGATAGCACTAAAAAAACCATTTATAGATACTACTTCACAGCGGCCCTATACACATGGCCCTTCCATGGGCAGTGCGCCGGTTGTAGTACTTGGCCGTCGCTTGAGAGACGTTTCAGTAATACTGTGATCGCACATTGCGCACAATGAAGCCAGTGCATGGACGCTAGTGCGCATGTGTGTGCGTGCATTGCACATGCTTCTATTTGGAATTGTATGCAAGATGAAAATTATTTTGGCTCACACGTTCTTTTTTCCTCTATGCCATGTATATGTAAGGCTGCTATGGACCATAAACCAGATCCAGAGAATGCAAAATCCTGGCCACAGTTTGTTCTGAAGGTGGATCGATTCATGTGCAATTATCTCACCGCTGGTAAACGCACCAAACTGGCTGTCCTGAGTAGTGCTCTAAAAGTCTGGATTTTACTCAAGGTGAGTAGTGCTCTCTTACTTTAGAAATTACATGTTGCACCCCTCGTACTTTAGAAATTACAAAAACCTTCCCTGAAGTTTACATTTCGTAACATTAACCAGCCCTAAAGATTAGAGGGATATTTTTGTGCATAAATGTTATGAAATGTAAACTTCTGGGAAAATTATGTAATTTCAAAAGTAAAAGGGAAGGAACCTGTAATTCAGCAAACTCAGGGGAGTGGTCTCAGTGTGTGTGTATATATACATACACACACACAGATATATATATATATATACATATATAGGGTTTAGAATATATAAGCTCAAGTTTTTTTAATCCTAAAAAAATATAAGTTGATTCTCCCACAATTAATGTCAGAATTAGGCAAATAATATATGCATTTTATAGCCAAGAACGAGATCTACAACTTTCATGTTGAACATTTTTCCAAAATTTGCACGGCTTGGCCAGAATCTCGCCCGAAAAGTTGCTGGCTCGAAATGAATATAATAGTAATAAATTTCAAAATTCGAGTCAGCAACCTTTCGGGCCAGATTCCGGCCAAACCGTGCAAATTTTGGAAAAATGTTCAACATGAAAGTTGTAGATCTCATTCTTGGCTATAAAATGCATATATTATTTGCCTAATTTTGAGATGAATTGTGGGAGAACCAGCTCAAATTTTTTTAGAGTTAAAAAAGCTTGAGTTTATATATTTCAAACCTATTTTTTTAATATAATTATCAAAACTTTCCCTCGAAGATAGCATAATTACAGCTTGCACCCCTTTTATTATGGAAATTACAAAAACCTTCACTCAATGTTACAAAACATAACATTTACCTCCCCTGAAGTTTACATTTCATTACATCCGTGCACAAAATTCCCCCCTTGGAAATGTACTCCGAGGGGGGTATTTTTGTGCATGGATGTTATGAAATATGTATTTCAGGGGAGGTAAATGTTAGGTTTTGTAACATTGAGAGGAGGTTTTTGTAATTCCCATAATAAAAGGGGTGCAGTTTGTAATTTTTCAGAGTTAGAGGGGAGGTCCCGGTAAATGCCCCTATATATATAGGAATAATTATATATATATGGTTAATTACCAGGACCTCCCCCGGGAGTTTGCATAATTACAGTGATCCGGAACCGCTCCGCTCTGGTTCTGCACCAGAGAAACACGTCTGGTCCCACCACCGGGCTGCTGCCCAAGCACCCCACCCATGACCGCACCTATTCTCAGCACTGCGGGATGTTGAGGCGGAGTCTCGAGCCCAGCCCCCTTGATAAATCCCTTTCTTAACAGGGACTATCACCAACTGAGCTTGGATTGTAGCCCGGTGGTGGGACCAGACGTGTTCCTCTGGAACAGAACCAGAGCGGGGCGTTGCATCAAAAAAGTGTAGCTCAGTTGGTGATAGTCCCTGTTAGGAAAGAGATTTATCAAGGGGGCTGGGTTCGAGACTCCGCCTCAACATCTCGCCGCGCTGAGAATAGGTGCGGTCATGGGTGGGGTGCTTGGGCTGCAGCCCGGTGGTGGGACCAGACGTGTTCCTCTAGTGCAGAACCAGAGCGGGGCGGCTCCGGACCACTGCATCATACAGGTTGCACCCCTCTTCTTTCAATATTACATTTACAATCCCTTTTAAGTTTTCCTAGTTTACAAAAATGCCCCCTCAGATAATAAAATGAGACATTGTTTTATGATATTTCAATTTTATCTTTTTGTAATAATTCTAGATTCATTACAAAGAGTAAAATGTAATGCACCATTTTCAACTAGAGTTATTACGAAGGGTAAAATTGAAATATCATAAAATATTTTGCAATATTTGATCATTTTTCATTTATATTTCTAAAGAAAAAGATCACGTCTTTCAATGTAGAGTCATTACAGAGACTAAAATTCAATATCATAGAATAATTTGGCTGATTTTATCATTTTCCATCCATATTTCTAGCAAAAGGGGCATTTTGTAAATGTAATTTCGAAAGATAGTTGGGTGCAACCTGTAATTATGCAAATTCGAAGGATATGTTCCTATAATTAACCCTTTATATATATTCTTCCTGTCTCTTTGAATGAGCCTAATGAAGTTTGGTTCATTGATGTGGGGGATCAGGTTACTAGAGGATTTTCAAGAGGTACATTTGAGGTGAAGCCCTTCACAGATCATGAGAAGGAAAACGAGGGCCAGAGGGCGGCTATTTCTAGATTAAGTCGTCCCACGGAAGCCGCGCATTTCACCCCAAACACCAAATTAACTTTCTTTCCAGTGAAGAAGTGGAAGGGCCGTCTAAAATAATATTTTTATCTACTTTCTTCTTCGTCGCCATCTTCATCCGGTGGGGCATTTAAATGTAATGATTTTGAAATTATTGTTCAAGTCTTCTTTTAATAATCAGTGTTTGATCATTATAGTTTTATAGTGTTTTGGGTAGGCGTGGACAATCCAATGATTTTAAAGCACTTGGATGGGGAACAGGGGTGTAAAGTGCAGACGTTGTACTTTACGGTACAGTGCAACCATCCAATGGCTAAAAGTGCATCATATCTCGCGCGGAGATGCGTGCACATCTCAGATCGTGATGTGATGCACTTACAGCCGTTGGTTTGTGCACTGCATTGTAAAGTACATCACATTCCCCGAATCCACTTGGACGGGTTTGTTCTCAAAATGAATTAGGATGGGAGCACCTATCTCTCTTCTAGGAAAACATTAAGGGTCTGTTTGGGATGTCGTTTTGGGTCCATTCCAGCTAAACCGGGCCGGTACTGTTCCTTGCAGTGCTGTTTAGTTGGAGTCGTTTTAAACCGATCGATTGAAAAGGGCAAAACTCCCACCCTTTGTCGTTGGAGGAAGGAGCTCCAGCGCGCCGTCTGCAACCCGCCGTTCTCATCTTTTCTCCTCCTTCGCGGGAAACAAACCCTCGATCCTTCGCTCTTCGCCCTTCCGCAACCTCCGCCGTTCATTTTTTTCGGCATTGTTTAAGTTTTTTGTTTTTTTTGCATTGATTTTTTAATTATTATTATGTTTTTCATTTTTTTACGTTTTTTTTAGAAAAAAATGCACGCACTCACTGTTAGGGTTGTCGTCGGCGGTTTGCCCGGAGCCCACCGACGTGTTTGTCGGGCCTCGACGAATCTATCAGGGGTAGTCTGGTGCCGCTCCGGCAAGGCCACCGCTGGCGGTGGCCCTGACCATGAGGTCCAGAGTTGATCTTATGGTTAAGGCCACTGCCGGCGGTGGCCCTGCCGGGAGCGTCGTTGGACTACCCCCGACGGGTTCGTCGGGGCCCGAAGAACCCGCTGGTGGGCTCCTTGCAAGCTGCCGATGGCAACTCAGAATAGTGAGTAGGTCGCAAGGGCCTTGTGTGATCAGGTTTTTTCAGGAGCAGGTCGTGTGGGATTCGGGAGAAAAGCTATTGGCAGTCCTCTACCTCCCTTAATCCAACAGCTCAAATTTTTTCTAAGGGCCTGAGGCGAGGTTTAAAAATTGGACCGAACTGATAGGTGCAATCCGTCGAACCGCCGTTTGGTAACCCAGCCGGTCCGATCAAGCCCAAAGAATTGATCCCGCCACGGACAGGCTAAAACCAAGAGAACCGGGCGGGCAGAATGTAGAACCGGGGATCGACCCATTATCAAAGAACCCTTAACCTGAAATGCCAAAATTAAGTACTCAACTACGTGAGGCGCCAAAGCTCAATCAAATATGAGAACTTAGAATATATAAATATAAATAGATTAATAGAATACTACTAATTTAAGAAATGACTACATAAACATTAATACATAGGTATAATTTACATTTTAAAATTGTAGATTTTTTCAGTTAGTCTACTCTTAATAAAAATATTAAATTTAAAATTAAATATTTATTTGTTTATACATTCAGATTTCAGCACACTTAAAAAATATTTTTTAAAAATTATGAATATTTAATATTTTATAATGTTTAATTTATATCTAATTTCAATATTTAGATAAAATTTCATTTTGTATATTACATTTAAATATATTTATTTTATGTGTGGAGAAAAAAATGTAATAATATTAAAATATGTTTTATAATATTAGGCTATTACGGTTCAACCTCGGTTCGACCGATTCAACCTTGAACCTCTCTTTCTTTTGGTTTAATCTTCTGGTCCGATTCTCAAAACCTTGGTCTAAGATGTAATATCATGCAATCACAACGACTCTCGATAAATTTTTATATATGTAGTAAAGATATATAGATGTAAATATTTTGATAATTTTATTTTGTGCCTACATCAACATGCACAATCTCACGTAAGAAAATTTTGTGAGTTACTCTCACTTATTTTTAGGCGCAGAAACAAATACTGATCATTGATCTGATATCCTACGAACTATACGGTATTAAATACTGACCGTTGATCGTATTTGGATAAATTGGCTATTTCTGCAAGAAATCAACGGCCAGCATTTGCTCCTGCACCTATTTCTAAGAGAGAGTAACTCACGCAGTATTTTTTTTTCAATCTCACAGATTTCTCGCAATCTGGTCGTTGATCACAGCAGCCTCCGAGAGCATCGAATTACTCCAATTTCCCGTATTTCACTCTTTTTTTTTTTGCATGCCACGTGGCTAAATTGGACGTGGTTTATAAAAGAAATCTTTTGTATAAACAGCAATATACAAATTTCAAACATCAAAAACAGAGTAGAAGAAGCATGGGCAGATGGAGGAGACTACAAGCTCTCAAACCTGGAACCAATGCATTTGAAGAAAACCAAAAGACAAGAAAAGCTCAGCTGAACTCTTCACTGTCCAAGGCGGCATTTGTGTGCCGCATACTGCTGCTCACTGACCTGGAGCCTGCTAATATTGTCTTCCATATTTCGCCGAACCACATCTCGCAGCATATTCTTCGCCGTCTCCTCCGCCTGGTCCGGACCATCGACTTTAGCAGCTATATCGTGGACGATCGTTTCTAAATCCTCGGATTCGATTCTCTTAGGCCGGGAATCCTTCCTGAGGATCTCGAGAAGCTCGCGGGCGCTGTCCCCGGCCTTCTTCGTTCCCTCGACGGTTAGTAATAACAGCCCTGGAATAGGACCTTCATTCAGGACGAGTTCTCTACACTTCTCCTGGCTGCTCCGGCACAACGAAAGGAGGATTCCCACGGCATTTTCGGCTCCAAGCAGCGAGCCCTCTTCTACGGTTTCGACAAGCGTCAGAATCCCACATTCGAAGTCCAATATAGCACGCCTTCCTTCATCGGATTTGCAGAGTATTTTGAGGAGGGCGGTGGTCTTATCGGCAAACTTTGAGTGTTTCTTGTTGTCCTTGAGAAGGGCGAGAAGTGGTTTCGCTCCCTCTGCGGAGGAGGAAAGATCGCCGTAGCTCTCGACGCAGCTCGATAGGTTGTATAGAGTGGTTATGGCGTCAACCTTGCCGTGCATATTTCCAGAGACAATGATCTTGACAAGCGGGGGTATTGCGCCGGAGGCAGCAATGATTGGTCGGTTCGACTTTGACGCGGATAGTGAAAGAAGTGCTGACGTGGCTAACTCCCTTAGATTGCTATCAGATCTCAGAATGTCAAGGAGAGGAGGAATGGCCCCACTTGATGCAATCTTCTCCTTGTTTCTAGAACAAGATGGATAAAAGAAATTTTTTTCTTCACATAAGCATAGGATTGAATAATAAGATAGGAAATAATTCTAACTAAGTGTAAATAGAATAATAAAATCAAGAAATTGATTAAATTAGAAGTTTTTATGTACTTTTCATCAGCAGTAGTTCACAAAATTATATATAGGAATATTTACAATGAAATCTTGCTTGTTTATAACCAAGCATTTAAAATAAATTAGCAAAACCTAATATGTTTGTTGGAATATCCAGAGAGATTGATTTCAAAGTGATCTTCCCACACTCTCGCTTGGGGCCTCAAATGATCCTCCCACACTCCATTACATTGAACCTTCACTTGACACTAGTGGAATAGGCACGAGTCCCCCGTGCAAATATCGAGCTGACTGCACCGATATCAAGGTCGTATTCCTCAAGCATCACTAAATATATGATAAGATGATATCAGGTCGCATTCCTCAGGCACCGCTAAATATTTCTACTTCGCTCCTCTCTCGTTATCTTATTAAACCTCATACGATGAAATGATATTAATGTAAAATACAAAACTAACTCCCAGACTTCCCATGCTTACACGGACCTCCTCATCACTTTTGAAATTACAAACCGCCCCCCCCCCCCCCCCCCCCCCCCCCCCCGCCGCCTAGATATATTATAAGAATACATTATGTATTTTATTAATACATGGTCACGTCTTTATTAATGTCATCGGGTCTAGCATAGATTACTTTATTTCATGTAAGAGTATTTTGGTATTTGAGTCCAAATGTTGTAATCTTTGTTGAAGCCGGGAAAATCCCTACTCCAAATGTTTGGACCTAGTTGTAGCCTAAGGTTACTGATGTTGCGGTCAAATATCACAGCTCTAATGGCTAGAGCAGGAGAGAGAAATGTCTACAAGTACACCCCAGGTGCATCAGTAGGGAGATCCCACCACGTATCCGGAAGTTTGGAAGAAACTTGCCCTCTGCAACCAAAAGGCTGGGCGAGGCACGAGGAAGTCACGGACTTGGCGAGTATCAAACTTGGGGAGTCTCAGCCTCTTCCAACGTGTCATTCTTGGTACCCCTGGGGGTCTATTTATAAACAAATCCTAAGGGGGGGAATGTAAGAATACCTCTTAGGGCTTTGGATACTTTCCCATATTGGCGAGTTACAAGGGTTGCTCGCCCAAACTCGCGAGGTACTCGTCCAAGCTCGCCTCTGCTCGCCCAAGCTCGTCGCTGCTCGCCCAAGCTCGCCCATGCTCGCACCTGCTCGCCTCTGCTGGCCTGGTGAGGTCTATGAATAGGCGTCTTCATAGACATTTCTGATCTCGACGAATTACGGGTTATACAATCTTATTTAAAGGTCTTTTGGGCTAGTGGAATATCGTCGAAGAAGTAACTCTATTCTCTTGTCTTTCTACGAGATATTGGTAGCTCTATCCTCCCGAGCACGCCCCGGCTAGGCAGTTACAATTTCGGCTCCACCGTATCCCTCCACCTCTGGCCATTGATCCACTACTCTGGCAAGCCCATAACACATGCCTCCTAATGTTTTACTATGCTGAATTCAGATAAGGGAAGGAAGGTATTTGTTATTCTCCAAGATTCTTATCCAAAGAAGCTTAAAACACATTGCATCTAACAAAATTCATCTTGCTCTAATGTAAGTCGGTAAAATTATCATTTTTAAAAACTAACAACAACAATTCCTCCATGTGACTTCAGGCGTCCTTAAAGCCAGAGGGGAAAAACAATAAGAAAAAAAAAATCTTTAAAATGTACCTATTCTCAAATAATTCAGTAAGGGAAAGTAATCATATTTAGTTATAGCAATTTAATGGTAACCTCCACAATGGAAGCTATCTTTTATAAAAAAAATAGCACTAGTAGCAGAAGAGAGAGAAACCTATAAACTTGGTATAGGTTGTTGAAGAAAGAATGAATTCAATAAAGAAGAACTCTAATTTTGAACATAAAAGTGGATGAAGTTTCTTAGGTGAGCTCGGGCGTTCATGAACGACCGTTCATAACCACCACGTTCATGACCGTCACCACTGTGCCAAACAGAGCCTTAATCATAAGTCTTGCTCTATCACAATAAACGAAATAGTAACAAAGCTCAATTTAAATAATTTTGACGGATCAAAACAAAACTTGAGCAACCGCAAGAACACACGGGAGATCCGCAGAAGAAGGCAACAAAAGGGATTTTATTTCTTGCACACCAAATTACAGTACAAAAGAGTATTCAAAACTAATTTTCTTTAAACCATTTATAAACAAACAATTACACAGGTAATAATCATGTCTAACAGGTATGCATGTGGTATGAAAATTAAACTAAAAATACAAGACTTGCAATTTTTCAGCCTTCATTTGGGCATGACAGTTTTAATAGCCATACCAGGCAATGTCAAAATATATTACTTAAGTGTCATAGTAACTCGCCAATAAGATGTGCGATAAAACTTGCATTTTTTGGTAGAATGGCTCTAATGATAATTAAGAAAACATATGGAAACACCACAATTTCTTCATTTCATCTGATTGTCAATTCATAATTTTTCAACTCCAAGTTTACAATCAAATATGTAAAGAAAAGTCTCTAATTTTTCGACAGCGATGTTCACTTCCACAGCTTCTTTAGTTGACTAATACCAAGAGAACATATTTTTGAATGTCTCCAACTCATAATCACATCATAATTAGCATTTACTTTTTAAGTTCTTTCAACTTGTAATAATGCATTTTTAAAATCAAGTGGTTATTTTGCAACCAAAAGAAACACAGAAAGAAGGCCCATCCTCTCCCACTTCATGATCTTGCAATTATCCAACTAACTTTACTGAAAACACATCAAGTTATGCTGAATTTTTTTACCCGTATTTGATTTTCTTTTCTCACAATAGTCAGCTTCAATTGTTTCTCTCTGTGTTAGTGTTGTGTGTTGTTGAATGATATATGTAAAGGCCCATTAGTAAAGTCTCATTTAGCCTCTTGACTAGAATGTTCAGTCTCACATCTTGTAATAGGGATTTCTCTCTCTCCCTATATATTTGTACTCACACTTGTAATTTGATATACAATAAGTACATACAAGGTTTACTCAATTCTTCTACATGGTATTAGAGCTAAGATTGATCCTCCCGGCAATTAACCTCTTTCCTGACCGCCGGCCTGGTCTCCTATCCGCTTTCTGCTTTCTGATTTCCTAACTGCCATCCTTTGGGCGGACTCCTTTTCTTCTTAACCGCATTCCCTTGTGCGGGCTCGTTTTCTACCCAATCGCATTCCCTTGTGCGGCCTATTCTTCTTAACCGCATCCCCGAGTGCGAGCTCGTTTTTCTCCTCCCTCCATCCCGTCTCCTCTTCTTCTCTCCCTTTTTTATAGGAATTTGTCTGGGCCAGTGGGCCCCACTACAACCCTGACCGCTACGGTTTAGTTTCTCTTCTCGCGTGATCTACACATTTGCTTTCTCGTTGTTGTTCATTGCGACCTGACGATTTCTCATCTACTCGCAGCGGCCTCCTACGGACTCGTGCGGTCTTCTTCAGCTTTCTTTTCCGCCGACGACCTTTCTCTTCTTTCTTTGCTGGCCTTCTGCTCCCTACCCGCTGTCTGATGCGGCCTAGTTGTTGTTCTACTCGCTGCTGACTCGGTTATCTACCCACTGCGGGCTTGGTCCTGTTCTAATTGTTGTGAACATGGCCCCGTTCTCTACCCGCCGCGGACTTGGCTCTTTATCCGCTGTTGCGGGCTTGCTTCTCTATCTGTTGTGCTTCTCATCAAGCCGTTATCGGCCTAGTTATGCTGTCCTCCAAACTTTTCTACTTTAAGCCGTTGTCAGCCTTGTTTCTTGCCATTGGCAGACTCTCCTTCTGTCCGCCAGGGTTAGTCGTTGCGACTTCTCTGGAAGCTGATCTCTGGTCGTCGCGGCTCTTCCTCTAGCAGCAGTTCTTCTTCAGGTCGCCTAGTCTTTGGCCGCCTTGTGTCTGCTTGTCTACCCGCTAGTCTGATGCTTCTTCGCTGCTCCTGCTTACCTGCAGGCTCTAATTCCCGCTGAGGCCTGGCCCTGTTTGCCGCCTCTGCTTTGTCGCCTGTGATTTGCTAAACAGTCGCCTCGGGGATGGTTTGATAAATTCAGTCAGACTGTTAGTGTTGTTGGGTTCACTCAGAGTTCAACCGACTTCTCATTATTCACTCGGCATCGTCCAACAAGCACAGTGATTCTCTTGGTATATGTTGATGATATTCTGATTACGGGAGACGATCTTACATGAATACATATGATCAAACAACATCTTGCAACTATGCTTCAAACAAAGGACCTAGGAAGCCTCCATTACTTTCTTGGTCTCGAGGTGGTTCGGCGACCTGATGGACTGGTGTTATCTCAAAGGAAGTACTGTCTTGACTTGTTGTATGATGCAGACTACTCTGGATGCAAGCCTGTTGAGACTCTCATGGATATTAATCACAAGCTCTACGCTCATACCTCAGACTCTGATCTACTCCTTCCAAACCCAAAGTATTATCGTTGTCTTGTGGGAAAACTGATATATCTCACTGTTACAAGACCTGATATATCATTTGTTGTTGGGATTGTCAGTCGATTCATGCATGAGCCACATTTCTCTCATCTCCAAGAAGTTGAGTGCATTCTTCGATACTTGAATACTGCTCCTGAACAGGGATTTGTATACAATCCTTCTTCGTCTCCCTTATCTCTGAGTGCTTATTATGACGCTGATTATGCTAGTCCATTGGATGATCGACGTTCCACAAATGGATACTGTACTTATTTTGGCGGACATCTCATTACATGGCGTAGCAAGAAACAGTCTGTAGTTGCTCGTTCGTCCGCTAAGGCCGAGTATCGTTCAATGGCAGTTGTTGTGTCTGAGCTTACATGGCTTGAGGGTCTCCTTGATGATTTAGGAGTCAAGCTTTCTGCACCGGACACCCTATTTTGCGACAGTCAGACTGTCATACACATTTCCAAGAATCCTGTTTTCCATGAACGGACGAAGCACATTGAGGTTGATTGTCATTTCATTCGAGAAAAGGTTAAATTAAAGAAGATAGAGTTAATGCATGTTCCAGCTACCGAGCAAGTTGTTGACATCCTCACCAAGGCCTTACCATGATCTATGTACTATCAGTTCTTGTCCAAGCCCGGTGACTACAATTTGTACGCTCCAGCTTACGGGGGAGTGTTGAATGATATATGTAAAGGCTCATTTAGCCTCTAAACTAGAATGTTTAGTCTCACATCTTGTAATAGGGATTTCTCTCTCTCTCTCTCCCTATATATTTGTACTCACACTTGTAATTTGATATTCAAGAAGTATATACAAGGTTTACTCAATTCTTCTACATGTGTTAATCCTTCATGACAACCAAAAACACTTGGTCCTTGTTCCATTAGATGGAATTGGGGAGTGAGAATTGGAATTGACCCCATAATTTCAATTCTGCAGTTCGAATCGCATCATAATAGAGAGAAATTTGAAATTTCCACCCAATTCTATGAGAATTATTAAAAGCCTAAGTTCTTTCCACATCAATTCTGACCTAAAGAGGTCGAACTTCCTATTTCCTTCCCCCACCTTAGTTTTAGATGCCTTCTTCCTTCTCATGCAAGACCATTCCAATTCGCAGCCACTTGAAACCCACCAGCGACTAGATTCCTCCCCTACGGCGGCATCAAAAAATCCCTACAGTCGATAGCTTCCACTCTCAATTAACGCAATCTTTTTTCGGTTCTGATTTTTTTTTCTAGGAAGTTTTTTTA
Organism: Platanthera zijinensis; assembly: GCA_039513925.1. Lineage (NCBI taxonomy): Eukaryota > Viridiplantae > Streptophyta > Magnoliopsida > Asparagales > Orchidaceae > Platanthera > Platanthera zijinensis. The sequence continues at coordinate 113,923,372 of CM077098.1, read as the reverse complement.
AGTTCTTTGAAGTTTTTCAAGCATTTGAAATTGTGTCAAATAGATGAATGAAATTATGTTTCATGATTTTTTTATTTTTTATAATCTACCGTATGTATGTATGTATGTGTATTTGACTGCATTAGGGTTTAGGGTATGTGTATGTGTTTAATGGTAGATGTGTGTGTGTTCGTATTGTTGGTTTATATGTAAAGAGGTGCTTGCCTTTGTGTATGTGCGAGTGTTTGTGTATTTTTTGTTTATCTGTGTTTGTATGTGTGTTTATAATGATGTATTTGAGTATGTTTGTGTGTTAGTAATGGTGTATTTATGTATGTGTGTGTTAATGGCGGTTGTGTGTTTGTGTTCATATTGTTGGTTTGTGTATGTGTCTGCATTTGTGTATGTTTTTGTGTTTTTGTTTAAGTGTGTGTTTGTGTTTATAATAATGTATTTGTGTATGTTTTTGTGTGTGTTTTTTGTTTGTGTGTGTTTGTGTTTGGTTTGTTCACGTACAAAGGAGACCATTACAGGCACCTGTTAGTCGTTGTGAGAGTCTATTCACTAGGCATGTTAAACGAGGGAGGGGTAGACCAATAAAGACTTGGAATGAAACTATAAGGAAAGACATGATGTATTTAGGCATTAGTGACATTATGACACAAGATAGGGCACAGTGGCGACAAAGGATCCATATAGCCGACCCCACTATAGTGAGATAAAGGCTTGAGTGTTGTACTGTTGTTGTTGTTGTGTGTGTGTTTGTGTTCATAATAATGTATTCATGTATGTGTGTGCTAATAGTGGATATGTGTGTTAATGGTGGATGTGTGTTTGTGTTCATATTGTTGGTTTGTGTACATATGTGTGGTTGCATATGTGCATGTTTGTATTTCGAGATGTCATTGAAACATATTTGCGTTTAATTGATATGATTAGTAGGCATTTCAATATTGTGCTTGGAGCAATTTTCAATTTGACATAATTTATTATTAAAGATGCATTTGTATGTAGCATTGAAAAAATGTCTATTCTTCTATTGTAGGGCCATGTTGGCGCCATAAATGGCACAAAGTGACAGCCCTAGTTGGTAAATACTATCTTGCGGATGTGGGTTACACCACTGTGCCAGGTTATCTTGCTTCATATAAGACGATGTGTTATCATCTCAAAGAATGGTTTGACAGAGTAACTGAGATTAATGTTGCGACTGGGTGTGAAGCCATGAATGAGGTAGGGATAGAAGAATCGGAGGGAGACGACATTGTTGAAGAGGCCAAACAACGACCTAAAAAGAAAAGAGCTATTGTAGTTGATGTTAACGCTGAGGCTATTTCTGTGATTGCAAATAAATATGGAGCAAGACAGCACCACAATTGTTCAGCCAGGACATCAAATGAAGAGAGACGATAAGATATATGCAACCCTGGAAAATATGATAGAACTGTCTGAATACAAAATTATCAATGCCATAGATATGCTTAGCGTTGACGAAAGGAAGTGCGAGATATTTATGGCTTTGTTAGAGTGCATTAAAAAGAGCCGGCTTTGCTTACATTTAGAAGATTAGATGTTTTCTGGATTTATCATTGTCATGTTGTGTTTGTTATGTTTTCATTTTGGGGACAATATAATTGCTTTTCATTTTGTGGACAATATCATGTTTTCATTATATGGATTTATCCTTGCTAAAGGTTTCAAAAATCAAATTTTAAATTCTATCATTGCATTCATATTTCCAACCCAACAATAAAATTAGAGCAATTATATACAACAACAACACTCAAGTCTTTATCCCACTATAGTGGGGTCGGTTATATGGATCCTTTGTCGCCATTGTGTCATATCTTTTGTCATAATCTCACTAATGCCTAAGTACATCATGTCTTTCCTTATAGTTTCATTCCAAGTCTTTATTAGTCTACCCCTCCCTCGTTTAACATGCCTAGTGACTAGACTCTCACAACGACTAACATGTGCCTCTAATGGTCTCCTTTGTACGTGGACAAACCATCTTAGTAGAGCTTCTCGCATCTTCTCTGCAATTGGTACTACTACTGTCTTATCCCGGAGACATTAATTCCGAATTTTATCCAGTCCCGTGTGACCACACTCCATACATCCACCTAAGCATTCTCATCTCCGCAACTCCCATTTTTTGCTCATGTACACAATTCACTGCCCAAAACTCAGAACCATAGAGCATCGCTGGTCTAATTGCAATACGGTAAAACTTGTCCTTAAGTTTTAATGGTACTTTACGATCACATAAGATACGATCACATAAGATCTCTAACGCGCCTCTCCATTTCAGCCAACCCGCTTGGATTCTATGTGTCATATCTTTATCAATACCTCCGTCTTTTTGAACTATCGATCCAAGATATTTAAAACACTCACTACGAGAAATATCTTGATCACTCAACTTAATAACAAAGTCATCTGCCCTTCTTGCACTGCTAAATTTAGGCTTCGTTTGGGAGGACTTATTTTCACCGGTCAAGCGGTTACGACCGCATGAACCGGACCTTAATTAAGTTCCGGTTCATGCGGTCGTAACCGCTTGACCGGTGAAAATAAGTCCTCCCAAACGGAACCTTAAGCTCCCTATTCTCCGTCTTAGAGTAATTATATATGCAAATCAATTTTGAATACGTGCAAACTACAATTATATGCAAATCAAAAAAAAATTAAGTGCAGACAAATTTATTAGCTGCAAACCATTTTTAAAAAATAGTGCGTGACCTCGGCAAATAAAGCTAGCAAATCTCCTTCATTCTCTAACTTGTTCCCATCCTCTCTCTTGCTACTAATCTTGATCAAAACAGTGTCAAGAACCTCATTGATGGTGGTTTCGTCTTCACCACCTACTGATTCTTCATCAGTAGCACCATTAGAAGTAAGTTATTTTGGGGGGGAACATTTAGATCCGCTAACAGTGAAATAAAATAAATGATCATAAAATTAAAAAAAATTGCTAATTTCATCGGATCATAGATGTTTGAACAGAACAAACGCTCCTCTGTTTTGGCACAGAGGAGGCATCACCTAAGTCAATGGCGTGAAGAAGCTTCAGGATTCGTGGGACACAAGGCAGATGGCTAAGGATGCTAGCTGCCGATAAATAGGCTTTCCATGTGGCAGAAGGCAAAAGACAGGACAAAAGCAAAGCAGGCGGAACGTCTTGAAAGAGGAGGTGCGAGCAGAGCTTATGCGAACTTCAGCAACATGCTGAAGGCTGGGCTGATACCAGTACAGCTAGTGCTAACTCAGACTGGGCGAACTCAGTGAGAAGAGGCGAGGCAGTGGCCATGAGAAGGAGCTCAGTCCCTGTGGTGTGCTAACTTAGCAGAGAAAGGTGAAGGAAGTGGTGCGATCTTCAGCTTAGGCGAACTCTTCAGGTTGTTTAAGCTTGCCGAAACTGTTGGTGAAGAACACGCCTAGAAGGAATTGCTGTATCCAGTTGTGTCGAGCAGGAACCCATCACGAATTGGGAGAAATTCTGGGGTACCAGTTTGGTTTGCACATAAAGTTTTTAAAGAAAAAAAAAATTAAACTTTTCATTTTTTTTACAGGTTTGAACCTAGCCATATTGGATTTGCAATCAACATACACTCTAAAATTATCAATCCCAATTTTTAATGAATCTTAAATTGTTTTTAATGTTTATTGTTCACAATTTCAAGGCATCTACCCCCATCACAACCCATTAGCACAAGAGTAATTTGACCCGCATAAAACCGGACTCAGGGGAGTAAAGTGCACCCCTGCGCTTTACGGCAAAGTTCGGGCATCCAACAGCTTACGTGGATGCCCGCACACATATCAAAGCGAGTACATCTCAGCTTGCTTTGAGATGTGTGTGGGCATCAGATACGGACCGTTGGATGCCCGTTCTTTACGGTAAAGTGCAACGAGTGCACTTTATCTCCCTTGAATCGAAAACCCAGTGTGAAGACATGATGGCCCTGTTCGGCCGGATGTGTTTACTCCAATAAGTCTAGACAAAAAAGGGACAAGTCATAATATGTGTTTGGGATGACAGCGATTATGAATAAAATAAAACTAGTTTTAAACATTACGGGAAAGAAGTTCTTTAGGCGAGGTCCGAGAAGAGGGGATAAAGTGATTGGGTGAATGCTTGCACACATCTTAAAGCGTTTTGAGATGTGTGTGAGTATCCACATAGACCATTAAATGTCCACACTTTCAGCACCGGCCCCAATCGAGATATTTACTTCGCCAGAATCGAACCCTAAAAAAGAAATGTTTGCAAGTTTTGGCAAAATACACTCTTGAAATATAGGCTTTTGGCAAAATGCACCCCGAAAGTTTAAAATTGGCAAAATGCACCCCTGAAAATGGTTTTTTTGGCAATGTGCATCCTATAGTGTACATTTTGATCATTTTATTTTTTGCCTATTGAGGGTGCACTTTGCAAAAAAAATCATTTTGAGAGGTGCATTTTGCCAATTTTAAACTTTTAGAATGCATTTTGCCAAAAACTAATATTTTGAAGATGCACTCTGTCAAATGCCCTCCAATTTCCGAATAGAATAGGATGATGGGCAAGGAAAAGGGGGTGTCGGAGTCGATTCACTCACCGTTCGTTCCGAACGGCGATGTTGAGGAGAGCAAGGAGAGCAGATTCCATTGAGCGGTGATTCGCGGAGGGAAGCATGGCCACGAGAGGCTGGATGACAGCGGAGACAGCGAATGCCGATCTCGCCTTCGGCGATCGCCGGACGATCTTTCGGACGTTCCTCGCAGCCTGGATGCGTGCGGAGGCATCGCCATTTGCGAGCGTCCAAGCGACCTCCTCCACCTGGGCTTGCATCTTGGCCTCCCGCGCCTCCTCCTCCGGGCTGCGAGGGCTCGGGGGCTCATCGGGATTCGTCCCCAAGCTACGGTGAGGATTTTGGCACATCTCCGCCGGGGTCGCCTTCCTCCTCTCTTCCCCTCCGCCTCTCTCGCCCTTCTCCTCCTCCGCTCTCGATTCTACTCCTCGATTTTGCGGGAGAGTGGAAAGATGGGAGAAATTGAGCTTCTTATTCCGTTATCGCTCATCGGAAATCGCGGGGTTTCTACGGCGGAAGGATCCTGAGTCGGCCGAGCTTGACCGCTTTAAGCAGCGGTTTGCCGGAATAAGCGATTTGAGACGAAACGATTAACAACGGCTTCGTCGCATTTTGGATTGGCATGCCAACTTCAGATCCTAATCGCGACTTCTTATAAAGCCCCCACTACGTTTGGGATTGCGTTAGGTTTCCCGGTGAAATAAGTAATAATATCAAAAAGATTTGTTTAGATATTTTGGAAATCAGGAAACCCTCATTTTCGGTAAAAAAAAATCATGCACATAGCATTCCTACAGGAAACAGCGCGACGAAAAATCAGTCGTCCAATGGGTCTTTAAAAAGAATGCATTGCTTGCTTTTTTCTTTTAATTTTTTATTTCGGCTGACGGCTAACGTTGGATTTAAACCTAAACGACTTGGATCTCACCCGCTCCTTCCTCTAGAAATACTACCCGTACCTAACATTTTTTCCATTTTCGGACGCGGCGGGCTTCATCTCGAGATTTGGAAACGAGCCCTAATGATTGTGCCACGTGTGATTTGAGCAAATAAAAAGTACGCCCAAGGTGAAAAAAGTGTGCTTCGGGCGAACAAAAGTGCTCGCTGGCAATCAAAAGTGTGCTTCAAGCGACGTAAGTACTGTTAGAGTATTTAATATATGTCTGCGCGTGTCGAGACCGACTCGAAACCACTCGTTGGGTTTTGTGTCAATCTAGGGCATGACTCTATGCTGGAAATACTATATAAGTCATTCCACATTTAATGAGTCTTAGTATTTAATTTACACGAGTTTGTTAGATAAGGCTGACATTTCCTTCACAACCGAAAACGGCAGAATAACCTTAGCAGTTAATTCACATTATTTTGATTATGCGTATATGATCAATGATATGTATAGACTTAACCTATATAACGAGTGCATTAATCCAATAAGTTCAATTGTTATTAATCCTAAGTTATTACACATAGACTTGTACATGTGCACTATAAGAAAATGTGAGATGTAGCTAAGAGTAACAATATCTCGTTAGATCTTTCTATTCGATTAATAAGTGCGAGGTTTGTGCTCAAATTAAGATTACTAAAAATCATTTCAAGTCAGTATCTAGAAGCACACAATTTTTTGAATTGATACATTCTGACCTTTGTGATTGTCGTAGTCATGGCACTAGAGGGGGAAGGAAGTATCGTATTATCTTCATCGACGATTTTTTCAGATATTGTCATGTATACCTATTGAAATCGAAAAATGAAACATTTAAGATCTTCAAGATCTTTAAAACTTGTGTTGAGAATCAGTTAAACTTAAAAATTAAGAGATTTAGAAGTGATCGAGGGAAAGAATACACTGCAACTAAGTTTAAGAACTTTTGTGTCTCTAAAAGTATAATCCTAGAAACCACAACTCTTTATTCATCTCTATCGAATGGTATCTCTAAGCGTAAAAATAGAACTTTAACAGAAATGTTGAATTTTATGATCCTCCCAGCTTGCATGCCTAATTCCTTTTGGGGGAAACAGTCTTTACCACAAATCACATTCTAAATAGAGCGTCTCACTCAAAGCTCAACTATAACTTGTGTTTACTTAGGTAGTGCAGAAGATAGTGCAGCTGACAGATTTCTGGATCTATCCACTAATATAGTGATAGAGTCTAGAGATGATTTTTTTCTTTGAACATAAATTTATCAAAGTTCGTGGTTTGACCGCCTCCGGGTCTACTTACCTGATTTCAGAATCTACTGTAGAACCTGAAGCTGTTCTCTCTAGCACTGCTCCCCAACCTCTAGAGGTGGAACCTGTTCATCTTAGAATATCTTCAAAAGATAGAATCCCTAAGGTTTTTGGTGAGAATTTTGTCACCTACCACTTAGATGATGATTTATTCTCCTATTAGGAAGTAATAAGATCTAGATATGCGTCAATGTGGGCAAAAGACATCGATGATGAGATGAACTCGCTGCTACAAAACAACACTTTTCATCTAGTTGACCTGCCGAAAGGAGCTAAAGTCATATGATGCAAGTGGGTACTGAAGAAGAAATTGCATAATGATGGGTCTATAGTAAGATATAAAGCATGTCTAGTAGCTAAGGGTTATAAACAACAAGGGGAATTGACTACTTTGACTTCTATTCACCTGTATATTATAATATTTGAGGATAAATACATAATATTTGATCTTATCAAAAACATTCTCATTCGTTATTTCTCTTTGACATCTAGTCATTCTTATGGCCCAAATCCTATTGTCCCATGAGGTTGGGATGTAACGGCCTCCTCAGCCCATAGCTCGAAAGGATGCTCGCCAGCACCCCCAGCACCTCCAAAATCTAGCTCAAAAGGATTCCGCCTCAACAAGTCTGCAGACCATGTACCTCAACCCCTCTTCATCCATGGGCAGGTTATTGTAGGCTGCAACCTCCTTTTGATGAGAGAAACTCAAGTTAAGCGTGCAATACAAGAACTTTCCAGGAGGTCACCCATCCCGTGACTAGTCCAGCTCAAGCACGCTTAACTATAAAGTACTTTCACCTCTCATCACCAATTGAGTTACAACCCAATTAATGATGAGAGGTGAAAGTACTTTATAACTAAGCGTGTTAGGGCTGGAGTAGTCACGGGATGGGTGACCTCCTGGGATGTCCTCTTGTTGTACACCTAACTTGAGTTTCCCTCATCAAAGGGAGGTTGCAGCCTCCAACAACCCACTGGTGGGCATGGAGAGGGGTTGGGGTTGACGGTCTGTAGATCAGTTGAGGCTGAACCTTTTCGAGCAGGATGTTGGGGTGTCGATGGTCATCCTTATGAGTTGTGTGCATGATGTATTTCATGTCTCTTCATTGAGGAGCGCACTACTATGCCCCAAGCATGTTAATCAGGAGGCCTCCAAACCGGTAAAACCCGATCAATATGTATCACTCAAGCCGATGCAGATCATGGATACTAAGATAAATGTCCTACAGCAAAAGAGAGTCCCCCTTGTCCGAGTGCAATGGGATAACTACGGGACAAGAGCTGTCACTTAAAACCGAAAACCGTAAATCGAACCGGAACCGCAAAGAACCGGACCGAACCGTTTGTTAATTATTCGGGTTCCAGTTTGAATATTGGAACCGTGAATAACATTGGTTCGGATGTGGTTCTTTCATTTTATTATCCGGACCAAAACTAGAACCGGAACTGTGACATACAAGTCTCAAGTGGTTTCAGAATTTTTAGATTCGATCAGAACCGGACCGAAGCAGAACCGAACCGCGACTCATTTATTATTATTTGTATATAATATTTTTTTTATTATAAATATTATTATAATATTATTATTGTTTATAATCTATATATAATATCTATATTTACTATTAAATGTGAAACTGACCGCAATCGCACCAAATGAGGGCAATTTTGAATTGAACACAATCACACCGCACCAAAAACGTGCAGTGTGGTTTGATATTAGTGTGATTTGGAGTTGGTTTTTGCGGTGTGATTTTAGTTTTTATACAGTTATATAATGTATTTTCAATTTTACTCACATATTTATTTGCAATATTTTGTTTTAAAATATAGAGGGTATATAATGATTATTTAATATTAATCATAAAAAACAAATTTAATTGTAGCTGATAAATTAGTTAAATTAAATTAAATAATATATTATTCAAACAAAATTTTAATTGTAAAATAAGATTTCAAGAGCAACAAATCAAAGTTCTTAATATATTATACAAAAAAGTACTCTTTCTTGGTATAATGTAAAATTCATGCGTCAGGTCCCGGGACTTCGAAGTCCCTCTTGCAAAAAAACCGAACTCGTTTACTTTTCCTCTACGGTGCTTTATTTTTGACCTCCTTCATTCATTCTACCAAGTTTAGTTTTAGTTCTGGTTGGAACCAATTGGAACCGGACCGAACCGCATAGAACCGGACCGAACTGTTAGTGGATGGTTTGGTTTTGGTTCTTGTTGAACAATAATCGGAACCGTTGACACGATGGTTCCAAAAATTATGTTGGAACCGGACAAACCTAATTTGAAGAACCGTTACCTTAGTGGTTCGGTTCATGATTTTAGTAGAACCGGAACCGTGACAGCTCTATACGGGACTGAGAAATCTACCTGGAAACCTGAGGATCAGATGCCAAAACTTTACCCCGACCTCTTTACTTCAGGTAACACATAACAAAATTATATCTATTATTTAAAATATAGTAACTTTACTCTTTTCGGAAAGGCTACAACCCATTCGAATTTTTCAAGAAAATTTTTTTTGTTAAACTTGTTGGATTTGTAACATCCCAATTCCGACCTTCTAGACCCCTTTCTGTTATTTGATCCACTAGTGTATTGTGAGCTTGGTTAGCACCCGAATAGTATAAAACCGAACTGAACCGCTTGCAGGCCAGCGATTGAGTGACTTATTGGGTCATTGACACCCAAAAGGCATCCATGAATCTCGTGCACACCACAAAAATGAGTGACGAGCAGATTATAACACTCATGAGTTTGCGAGCGGTGGGAGTGTCGTCGCGTCGGGAATGTCGTGGTCGGGATCATGTCGCACGGGGGTCCCCGTGCACTATTGCAGTTAAGGTACTGTCGTTATTGGTCATAGAGGGAAGTCCCGTTCCTGTCACTCGTGTGTGTGTGTGTGTGTGTGTGTCTACGTGCTGGTTATACGTGTATCACGTTTATCTCATATTTCTGCGCAATCAACATCTTTCGTAGGATCCAGCCAGTGACTGCACTTTTCCACTCGTTGTCCGCAATCTGATCGACGTTAAGGCTGGCGGCGACCACAAGTGTGGTTGTCGTAGGTTGGCTGGCCTCCGGCAGCCATTGGTCCCGACGAAGAGGCCGGCGGGTGGCTCCCAGGCATGAAATTGGTTCCCCGACATCCGGCGGCCATTGGCTCCTTACTGTTTTCCACTCCCTTGGTCGCCGCCTGCAACTCTGTCGCCTAGGTTGCCGCCTGGAGCCACATCAACATAACCCAAAAATCTATCGTATGACATAACATTGCCGCCTGGATTGCCGTCTTGAGCATATATTAACGATGCAAATATGGAGGCATTGTTACTACATATCAGAGAATCTTTCCTTGTCAATAGCAATTCACTGTTAAGGGCATTTCACTGCAAATATAGAGGTATTTCACTGCATATCAGAGAACATTTCATTGTTAAGAACATTATGTAGAAGCTCTAACCGTTAAGAGCATATATTAACGAAGCTCTAACTATTAAAAACATTTCACTGTTAAAAGTGTACATTCAGGACATCTCAACATAATTGCTTGATAATGCAGTATAAAAATGATGATCAGGAATACTTTGTTTCTTCTCCAAGTTCAGTGGCATCCAGAGTTCTCCTAAACAAAGAAAAATTAACCAAACAATCAAATTACATTAAAAAATTATTTTTGAGTAGAAAAAATTTACTTTTTTTTTGACATGTTGTAACATAATGTCCTTTATCTCTATGATGTCTACAAGTTCTTTTTTTTTATTTAATCTGAGACTCTTCAATGCCGGAAAAGATCTGTGATACAATTATATTCGGAAGATAACCGCACAACATAAGATTTTGTATCATCAATACATCTAACTTTTTCATGTAAACATCATAACATCTCTTTGAATTCACTTTGAAAAAGTTTGAACATTGTCATTGTGTAACTTTGAGATGCATGAGTTTTCAAACTTGTATTGCCAAATAATATGACTATTGAATTCAGTCATAAAGTCCTCAACTTCCTCCATATGACGTCGACTCTCCAATGTTTTTTCATATTGTTTAAATAATTCTACCAAGTAAGTGTTTGAAACGACAAAACCATCAAAGAAAGAGTTAATAATTTCACTCCTACCTGTTGATGTCATTCCTGTACAACCCCATATTCGCTGGGTAGGACCCAGAAGCTTCAGTAGTCTAAGTTGGGCTAGCCTCAGGCTAGCCCAAGGGCAAATCAACAGAGTTCCCGCTTCTTAAGGGGCTCCTGCCTAGCTGTAGGCGAGACCCTTCGTGCCAGGCTTCGGGCTTTAGGCTAGACGAGCTTCTGCCTTGAGGGAGCTCCCGCCCAGAGGTAGGCGAGAGGGCATTGGGTGAGCCTTCAACGACAATGGCATTAAGACCACCAAGGGCGAGAACCTTTTTGGCCAGAGCTCTCGCCAAGGTTAACCATAAGGGACCCGGCGAGAGCCTTCTCGGCCGGAGTTCTCGCCAGGTGGGTCCATGTGGTAGGGCCTGGCGCCTAGGAAAAGATTATTTTATTATTTCATTATCCTCGGGTAAAATTACATATATGCCCATGAGATGACAGCGGAATTCGGCTATTAGCAGACCCGTCAGGGGTATTTCAGTATTTTCAGGTCAAGGGAAGGCTATAAATAGACCCATAAGGGCTCTTTGGAAAGCAGGCTTTCATTATTCTCCAACTCTAGTGCTTTCTGAAGAGCTCCCAGCCCAGCATTTGGCTTTGGAGGGGAAGCTCTCAGAGATCTTCCGGGTATGAGGTGGGACCTCCCTGCTGAGGCTTTGGGTCAGTCTTAGGAGTCAAGGGTCGAGGTTTGAGAGAAGTAGGTGTCGACTACACCCTGGTTTATGAACATTCGTTGTGGTCATTTTTTGCTTCAACAGTTCTGGTGTGGTGAGCGTGGAAGCAGTCGGTACAAGAAAATCTTGAGTCAAGTCCCATGGCAGGAGGTGAAGGTGAAGGATCTGGCGCAGGAGGATCCCCCACCCGGGGAGAGGAAGCAACAAGAAAGATGTTAGAGGACTTCAGGCGAGAGGTCCTGCATACGATCAGCTTGGCCTTCTCGGCAAGGAATGAGTGGGAGACGCCGCAAGTTCTAGTGGAGGTGGTCCCGCTGTTAGGCGAGAACGCCCCAGGGCAGCGCCCCGGGAAGGAAGTCCCGGTGGAGGCAGGCGAGAGGGATGTGGCAGCGCGAGAGCTCTTCCCAGGCCAGCATCCCGGAAAGGAAGTTTTGGTGGATCTGGGCGAGAGGGAGGCGACAGTGCGGGAGCTTTTCCCCGGGCACAGTCTCGCGGATCGGTCCAGCCAGCCGAGGTCGCGGGACGTGCCCTCTCGCCAGGCAGGGGGCGAGACCCCTTTTAGTGAGCTCATTATCTCGGCTCTAGTGCCGGAGGGGGTTCCGGGAGCCGGATATGACCTACTACACCGGGAAGGATGACCCGGTTCAGCACGTGCAGTGGTTCGAAGATGTGGTGTCGATCAGGCAAATGTCGGATGCCTTCAAGTGTAGGCTTTTTGCCATCACTCTGAAAGAGAAGGCCAGGGACTAGTTCCACCAGTTACCGGCGAGCTCAATCTACAGCTTTGAAGATCTGCGCAGGGGTTTTCTGTTGAGGTTCTCGACTTTGAAGAAGCAGAAGAAGGAGGCTGAGTGCCTGTTTGCAGTAAGGCAGAGGCCGGAGGAGACGTTGGGTCATTACGTCGACCGGTTCCAAGAGGAGATTCTCCTGGTCCAAGAGGTCCCGGGGTACGCACTGATGCTTGCCTTCACCCTGGGGCTGAGGCCGGGATTTTTTAGCATGGAGTTGAATAGAGTGCCCCCTCTCTCTCTTTTGAGGAGCTCATGGAGAGGGCGGCAAAGGAGATAGACTTCGAGAGGGCAAACCCTGCGTTTGCGAGGAAGTTGGCCAGGTTGGCAGAGGATGATGTGAAAGAGCCGGCAGCGGGAAGACAGAGAGAAGTGAGGGAGCAGAGGGAGCCAAGAGAGGATAGGAGGAGAGAAGAACCCCGAGGGCAGGGGCAGCAGCATGGGGGGCCAGGGAGCTGAACAACCGATTGAGTTGGAGGCCTCAGGAAGGTCGTCCCCAGGGCCAAGGGGGTCTTCAGGGAAGAGACAATTACCGGGAGCAGAGAAGGCTTGAGCAGGGAGGATGGAGGCAGGGACCGAGGGGTCGCTTCCCACCACCGCAGGAGTCCATGGAGGTGGGAAGAGGAAGAGGAAGAAGAGTTCGAGGAGCCGGGAGAAGGGGAGGAGGAGAAGGGAGAGGGGGCAGGGTGGCGTTGCCCTATTGTGACTTCCATCGGGAGGAAGGTCACGCAACGACCACCTGCCCAGAGTTTTTGGAGATGAGGGAGGCAATATCCGCCTGCAAAGATCGTTGAGGTGCAGCACGGAGAGGCTGAGGATAGATGTGAAGATAGGGTTGATGTGGGGACCCGGGGGGGATCGGAGTGATCCATGGGGGAGTAGGGATCGAGGCAACCCGCAAGGGGAGCCTTCAAACCATATTCCGCAGAGGGGTCGCCTCGACCTCCTTAACTCCCCCCCCAGAAGAAAAGATCACCTTCTCATCCATGGATATGCCAGACTACGAAGACCCGTTCTGCGACGCGCTAGTGATCCAGGCGGCGGTGGAGAACTTCACAGTCTCCCGGATACTGGTGGATAATGGGAGCTCGGTGAACGTGATCTTCAAAAAGGCCTTCGACGAGATGAGGGTGGAAGGGAAAAGGGTCCTGGCTTCTGATGGACCGCTTTTTGATTTTTCTGGAGAGAGGAAGAAAGTAGAAGGAGGAGTGGGCCTACATGTGACTATGTGAGGCTTGGGGGCGTCTCACGAAACTGTAGGTTCGTGATCGTAGACGCCCCAAGCAGTTACAACGCCATCTTTGGTCGTCCCCTCATCAGTGCCTTTCGCTGCGTCCCCTCCTCGTTTCACCAATGCCTCAAATTCAGTAACGGAGGGGTGCAGGTTAGGATCAGGGGGATCTGAAGGTGGCGAGGCAGTGTTATGTGACGGCAGTAAACACTGTGTCGTGGATGGCTGAGGCGGAGGAACTGGAAAAGGAGATGGCTGGACAAGAAGGAAGTGTCGAGGAGGGGGAGACGAGCCTGGAGGAGGCGTTGGAGGTAGCAGGGGAGCAAGTGGTAGAAGTGGAGGAGGCAAACCCGCAGGAGGCTGAGGAATTAGTGATGGAAGAGGTAGTGGAAGTAGAGGAGATAAGCCTGAGAGAGGCAAGGGAAGAAGAGCAGAGGCAAGGAGAAGGCCTGGTGGAAGCGATGGAGGTTGACGAGGCCGGAGGAGAAGAGCTTGAGCAGGATGAGGCAAGGGCAGGTTGGGAGCGGTCGAGGCTGGAGCCGGCCGAGGAAGTGATAGAGATGGAGGTGCTCACCAGAGCTGGGCAGGTACAGAAGGTGCGGGTCAGCGGAGGCTTGAGCCTCGAGGATCAGGAGCGGATGCGAGCCTGCATCCAAAACAACATCGACATCTTCGCTTGGAGCGCGACAGATATGCCGGGCATCGACGCGGACGTGGCTTGTCATCGCCTAAACCTGGACCCCAGCACTCGCCCCATACGCCAGAAGATGAGGGTCATCGCCACCAAGCTGGAGGAGCTCATCCGAGAGGAGGTCAAGAAGCTCCTAGAGGCAGGCTTCATCTCAGAGATCCAGTATCCAGGCTGGATCTCCAATGTGCGCTCGCCGGAGCATTCGCCAGCTCCTGCTGAGCACTCGCGAGCTCTTTCTCCAAGGCACGCGCTTGTGCCACTGCTCCCTCCCTCGCCTTGTACATATCCGTGAAATTCTTATTTATGTTGATGCTCCGGCGAGCGCACATGTGCGTGAGCTCGAACCCGCGCAGCAGGGCCCAGGTGGAGTCGAAGGCCAAGAGCCGGGTGGGCATCTGGTCGTAGACGCTGGCGTCCTCTCGGCTGTAGAGGTCGTAGCCTAGCGAGAAGGCCTCGCCAGTGACCTCGTCTCGCTCCGCCCAGCTGGGAAGGAGCGTCGAAACCTTGATCAGGTTGGACGCGGGGTCCCACTGGAGCTGAGGCTTCCCCTCAGCGTCGAGGTACTTCACGCCGAAACCGTAGTTTCTGTGCCCTTTCGGCACCTCCTTGGGCGGAGTCCGGGCAGAGGTCTCGGCAACGGCCCCTTCTCCCCCAGCCTCGCTTGCGGCCGGTGGGTTCCCGGCGGAAGCCTCGGCATGGCTCCTGGCAGCAGCATCCATCTCGCTGGCCCTCTGTAAAAGCCCTTCGAAGGACCTGCCCGGGGGGGAGATTGGACGGGCGAGACTGCCAAGGATTTCCCTTCTTGGCAGCAGACGGCTTTGGCCTCTTCAACGATCGGATGGCGGGAATGGTGCCTTTCCGCTTCTTGGCTTTTGGCGGCAAGGGCTGAGCCGGTTCATCCCGACAGGCGTGAGGCTAGCTCTCGCGAGAGCGAGAGAATCTCTCGCGGCCCGACTCTCGGCACCCTGGGCCTCAGCGAAAGGTTGGCGCAGGGGGACCTCCCGCTCTCCTGCAAAGTTGCAACTATTCAGCACAAGAAGATCCTGACAAGGAATCAAATCTAGGGCAAGACCATACCTTCTCCCGGGTGGGCGGGAGGAAGGGAGTCGACGTCTAGCCGGAGGAAGTGGACGTCAAACTCCTTCGTGCCAAAGAACTCCAGAATTGCGCTCTCGCGCGACCCCAGAGCGGGCGGCTTATAGGCGGCATCCTCGTACTGTACAGGCTGGAGCGGGACGTTTCCGAAGTCGCCGGTGACGTAGACGAACTTCTCGCCCCAGTGGTGATGTTTGTTGGCGAGACCGGTGGTCTTGAGCAGCTGCCCGGAGAAGAAGACCACCCCTCCTTTGGCGCGGAAGTTGAACAGCTTCCAGAAGATTGACAGGCTGAACTCGATCCTCTCGGATCGCATGTAGCATATGAACGCCACAAGGATCGCGACGGAGTTCGGGTTCAGCTAGGCGGTAACTACCCCGTAGTAGCAGAGAGCTTGGCGAATCTCCGGCCAGAGGGGAAGGCGGAAACCCACCTCGAAATGTTCGAGGGGGATGGCAAGCTCTCCCGCCCCCGGGGTATTCACCTTGTCATGATTACCCGGGTTCCTCGCCGAGAAGCCCGCAGGAATGAAGCGGTTGACGATCATGTTGTACTCGTCCAGGGTAAGGGTGCAAAAAGGAAAGAGATGCTTTCGGAACGCTTCCGCGCAATGAGCGCGACCCTCGTTCTCGCCCGACATTTTGGTTTATGGGTAAGAGCGAGAGCTATAGAGAGGTAGAGGCGGAAGCAAGAGTGCGAGAGCAATGAAAGGGAGTTGAGGTTCCGGATCGGAGAAGTAAATGCGGTTGGTGGACTTCCCTACTTATAGGGAACCGTGATCATTACGGCTCCGTCCGATAGAGAGAGAAGATAACGGCGGAGTACAGCTGTCACGATCTGGGCCGGCGACGCCTCGGTTTTCCCCCTCGGGATGACAGCAATCAACACTCGTTTCTAATCAGCGCAAGCATCCTAGTTTCGGCGCAAGCATCCCAGTTTGCGCCATCGTTTCTAATCGGCGCAAGCATCCTAGTTTCGGCGCAAGCATCCTAGTTTCGGCGCAAACATCCTAGTTTCGGCGCAAGCATCCCAGTTCGCGTCATCGTTTTTAATCGGCGCAAGCATCCTAGTTTCGGCGCAAACGTCCTATTTTTGGCGCAAGTATCCTAGTTTCGGCGCAAGCATCCTAGTTTCGGCGCAAACATCCTAGTTCCGGCACATATTCTTAAAATCGCAGCACAATAAAAGAAGAGACGGATAATGGCATGCTCTCACTGGCGAGAGCTGAATAAAATTGATAATAATAATTGTTATTACAAACAAGCATGAAGGTACATTGGCAGAAGGGGAGGCTACGAAGAGAGAAGAGGCGAGATCGTCCTCGTCCTCGTTCTCGTCCTCGTTCTCGTTCTCGTCCTCGTTCCCGCCGCCTAATTCTTGGAGGCACCAGCGGGTTGAAATAGGATGACAGGGTGGTTCACCCTAAGTTGATCCGCCGAGCATGATCCCGGATCTGCGCGATGCATCTCCCTGGCAAAGACTCGGCAGTAGGTCCTCCCGGTCGATCAATCTCGCCCAAGAAGAAATCTCGCTCCAGAGCTTCCAGCCTTTGCTCCACGGATTCGCGGAACACTTTCGTCGCGGCGGTATGAGCACGGTCTCGCTGGATGAGCTTGGACAAAATGGTCGAGATCTTCCTCCTTCGCCCCTTCGCGTTCCTGGCGCTTTTCAAGGTTTCCTCTATCTCGCCAGACAAAGGGAGGGGGGAGCCCTCGCCATCTTCTTCTTCTTCTTCCTCTTCTCCCTCGTTGGCTCCCGACCGCAAGCTGGGGTCCCCTGCAAAAGAGCGCCCAAGGATTTGATTAAGGCGTAACGATTAGCTGACAAGAATGTCTCGCATACCTGCAGTCCGGCGAGAACCGTCGACTGACGTAGGACGAGAACCGTCGACTGACGTCAGACGAGAAGGCCCGACCCCCCCCCCCCATCGGTTCCATAAAGGAGGTGAAGAGGTTTGCCTCGCCCCGGGCGGAATGGCTTGCGCACGATGATCCCAGCCTGGCCGGAAGCATGGGGGAGTTATCTTCTCTCAAGGGATGATCGGCATCCTTGGGAGTAACGGAAGGTTCAGAAGCCACCCTTCCCGCCTGTAGGGTGGGATTAGCCGCTGGGGGAGGCAGTTCAACAGTTCTTGCCTCATCTTCCTAGGTGACGAGACCCGGGTCGGCAGAAGCTGGCACTACGAGAAGACAGTTCAAAAAAGAAAGGACATGGTTAAGTATTGAGAAGTGACAGAAAATGTACCTATCATCCGGGTCTCGACCGAAGGAATTACCTCTGAGACCCTCGTTTGATCCTGAGGAGGGGGAGCTGACAAGTCTGGGGGAATCGGGGAAGACCCGGCGTTGTCATTTGGAACAGACTCCTGCGAGAGGTCACGATTAGCTATTGGTCCTATAAAGCAATCATCTCGATAGGCATGGTCGGAAGGCGTACCTTTTGCGGGGAGTGGTCCCCCGCGGGATTTGGAGTAGGAGAAGGTGGATCCCTGTTTTCGCGAGCAAGGTCTCGCCGGACCACCTTCGCTTTTCTCTTTTCTTTTTTCTTCTTCGGCTCAGAAGGATCAGCGGTTGGAGATTTCCTCGATAGCCAGGGTGCTACCGCAACACTATTATCCAGGGCTCGCGCCTGAGCCGCGATTAACCGATCTTGAAGGTCCTACGGAAGTGTCTTGGCAGCGCGTTTAGCATACATCGTGGTCTAGCGCAAAAAATCCCAGGCGAGAGCTCAGTCAAGAAACAGTAGTTCGGAGGCAAGACTTATGGTCGCCTGTCAGCGCGTATTTATAGCCGCAGTATGGCCCACCGAAAGATTCTCTTGGCTGACAGGCACGTGTCCAGCGAATATTTTGGGGTTGGAGTTGTCTTGTCGAGCGCAGGGTTAGCTCAAAAAGAGCGGAGATTGTGTACAACCCCATATTCGCTAGGTAGGACCCAGAAACTTCAGTGGTCTGAGTTGGGCTAGCCTCAGGCTTGCCCAAGGGCAAATCAACAGAGTTCCCGCTTCTTAAGGGGCTCTCGCCTAGCTGTAGGCGAGACCCTTCGCGCCAGACTTCGGGCTTCAAGCTAGACGAGCTTCTGCCTTGAGGGAGCTCCCGCCCAGAGGTAGGCGAGAGGGCATTGGATGAGTCTTCAACGACAATGGCATTAAGACCACCAAGGGCGAGAACCTTCTTGGCCGGAGCTCTCGCCAAGGTTAACCATAAAGGACCCGGCGAGAGCCTTCTCGGCCGGAGTTCTCGCCAGGTGGGTCCATGTGGTAGGGTCTGGCGCCCAGGAAAAGATTATTTTATTATTTCATTATCCTCGGGTAAAATTACCTATATGCCCCTGGGATGACAGCGGAATTTGGCTATTGGCAGACCCGTCAGGGGTATTTCAGTATTTTCAGGTCAAGGGAAGGCTATAAATAGACCCATAAGGGCTCTTTGGAAAACAGGCTTTCATTATTCTCCAACTCTAGTGCTTTCTGAAGAGCTCCCAGCCCAGCATTTGGCTTTGGAGGGGAAGCTCTCAGAGATCTTCCGGGTATGAGGTGGGACCTCCCTGCTGAGGCTTTGGGTCAGTCTTAGGACCTTAGCAGCCAGTCAAGGGTCGAGGTTTGAGAGAAGTAGGCGTCGGCTGTACCCTGGTTTGTGAACATTCGTTGAGGTCGTTTTTGGCTTCAACAATTCCTGCCACAAAAACATCTTTAAAAAAGTTGGTGTCCAATGTCTGCTTAAATCTCACATTTTAGATAATCGTTTGTTATTTTGTAATTGATACTTGGATATCAACCCCTCCCATCTAGTCTCACTTAAACCAACATGTCTGCTATTGTAAAATTTTTTATAATATTTTGCAAATTCTCTTTGTGTGTCGCACATCTCATAAATATTTTCAAGTAAATGTTTATTTATATGCCAAGAACAAAAACAATGACGTGTATTTAGAAAACCTTTTTCATAGAATTATACATAGTATGATCCATATCTGTTATTATAGCCGAAGGTGTTTTATCAAACATACACATGAGTCATTACTGAAATAACCAAGGGAACGTTTATTCAATTTCCTCAGAAAGCAAAGCACGACCTAGCAGTATTGATTGTCTATGGTGATTTACTTCAGTAAATAGTGCAAATGACAATAATTGGTTATTTGTTTTGTAAGTTACATCAAAAATAATAATATCCTCAAACATAATATAATCATTCCTAGCATGTGAATCTGCCTAAAAAATAGATCTTAAACCCTCATTGTTGTCCAACTCTAAAGAAAAGTAGAAGTTGAGGGCTTTAGCTTGTTGTGTTGTAAATGATATACATAAAGACCTGGAACCAACTTGATTTTTTTGTTGATGTCTGACATAATCAGTAACATTCTGTGCACTAATGCTATTATCCATACCTATAACATTTAATGTTTTAGCAATAGTAGATGGACCTATTCCAGATTCATGAAGTTGTTTCATCAATGACTAATTAGCTATGACACGTTTATGGGATATATAATGAGATCTATGTTTTATCGTCCTTCTTGGAGTATCCAATTCATGGTTATGTTCTTTGATGAAGTTTGTAACAATTCATTTATCATCATTTGATTTTCTAACATCTAACTTTGCAAGACAATCAAGTCTAGTCTCACGACGATGTTTGATTTCTTTTGATCTATCATTAGGTCTACTCAATTTTACTCCAGCTTTATCACAAACATAAGTTTTTCAAATACAGTCACCAGATACCTTTGATATTGTGCTAGAATTGTTTCTCACTCTAGAGCCTAATTTTCTAGCATACACATAGTAAAAGTTGTAAGTTGCATCCAAATCATCAAAACATTGTCCAACAAATGGTTCATTGAGACTTACATAATTTTGAGTCGACCCCTCTTCAACTGGTATTGAGCTATCATAAGTGTTGGGTACTATTGAAACCGAAAAATCGGTCTTTGTGGAGTTCACCCTTGGGAAAGGGGTGATCGTGCACCTACTTCTCTCCTGCAAGCAAAATGACAAGGAAAAAAGAACAAAGAATTGACCCAAGGGCTCGGCGCGGAGGTCCCACCATACACCTAGAAGATCTTAGAGCGCTTCCCCTCCCTAGCCAAGAGTCGAGCTAAGGCAATCTCAGAAAGCGCTAGAAGACTATGAGACAAGTAAGCATGCCTTCTAAGGTGCTCATTGGGTCCTATTTATAGATTTCTGGAAACGGCATGCAAATAGCCAACCTCCGCTGTTCTAAACAGCTATGTGCAGCCCAACTGGGTCTGCCAACTGCGTGACTCCGCTGTTCTAACTAGCTATGGGCAGGTCAGCGGTGGCAAAATGGTAAAAACGCATCCTGCCCTTTATCTGTTGTTCTAACTAGCTATGGGCGGGCCCGACTTGCGGGTCACGGTCTTCTTAGCGGTAGGAGGGACAGATGGCTCGCCTCCCTCCTGCCCTTTATCTGTTGTCTCCTTCAGCGGACTCCCCGGCGATCCATCCGGGGTGGTCTCGGGCGAGCTCATGTATTTGGGTCTTTGTTGTTGTTATTGTTGTTGTTGCCTCGCCCGAGGAACCACCACCGCCTTCAGCTTCTTTTGCGTCGGGTGACGGCGAGGCGACCTAGACCCCGCAGGGTCAGCCCGCTTCTTACTGGATGAGGGCTTGGATGAAGCCACCTCATCTCGGCAGGCAGCTGCAGCCGCCTTCTCGCGCGTGAGGGGGTCGGGGAATAGTCCCGAGTCCGCGAAGGGGGGTTCTCGGGAATCAGTCGCTCCCCTGCATGAAAAACTTAGTTAAAACTCCGATGGATTTGGCGAGATCGGGAAAGGGGAAAGTTGAAAGGTATACCTTCGCCGGGAAGGACGGGAAGGAGCAAGTCGAGGCCCCTTCGAAGGAAGGCGACCTCGAATTCCTTGTGGAGGAAGAACTTATGGAGCTCGACGTCGTTGTCGGACACGGTGGGGGGTCGGTACACATCCTCGCCCTTCTGCTGGGGTGAGTAGGGGACGTTGCCGAGATCACCCTTGATGAAGACGATCTTGGTCATCCAATTGTGATGTTTGTTCGCGATCTCGCGAACCTTGATGAAGGAGCCCCCAAAGTAGGCGACGCCATCAGGAGTCGCCTTGTAAGTGAAGAGTTTCCTAAAGACAGTCACCTGCGGAGGAAGCATGTGAACGTCACCATCATGACGATGACGTTCGAGTTGAGCTGCGCGGGCACCGCGCCAAAATATTTCAGGATCTGGCGGATTTCCGGTCAGAGAGGCAGGCGCAACCCCATCTCGAAATACGAGATGGGAAAGGCGAGTTCGTCGGGGAAGAAGGTGTTGATGGCCTCGCCTTCCCTGGGTCGGCGGGCCTCAAAACCTGGGGGCACGAAGTCGGCAATGAACTCCGCGAACTCCCCCTCGGAGGTGTTCCCCTCGAAGAAGCATTAGTCGGCGAAATACTTAGCGCATTTCGAGCGGCCGTCAGAATCGGGATTGGTCTTACCCATGCTCGCGGGAGGTTTGGAGCACGAGTACGGGTAGGAGAGAAGACGAGAAGGGGGGTATGAAAGCAGTAAAGATGGTGGGCCGGGGTTGGTGAGGGGGCTATTGATAGGAAAAGAAGTTCAAGGCCGAGCAGACCGATCAGTCCTGCTCGCCAGGCTCAGCTCGCCAACCCCAGCTTGCCGACTTCCGAGACCTGCCCTATCACTTTTCGAGCTGAACATGAAGGTTATTACATCTGAATAGCAATCATTGAAATCTAAAAATATTTTGAGTTATTACAGATCAGGAAAAGGATATTGATCAGAAAAATCAGAGGCAGGAGGAAAAAACAACAAGTTCAGTACATGTGCGGGCTGAGGGGGCAGGAGGCGAGTGCCGGTAGGCTCTGCGATGGAGTCGTTTCTATCTACCACGGCCTCGCGTCTCCTTCCCCACAGGTCGTTGCGGGTTGTGGAGCTCGCGAATCCGCCCCAAGTTCCTCTGGGCAATCTAGAGGCTCTCCTCGACCTCGTCCAGGAGCCGAGAAGGGGACGTTGCCTCGCCTGTCGGGCTGCCCCAAACCTCGTCAGCAAGCCCAGGCGGGGTAGGATGCTTCTAGGAGGCGAGCTCATACTCGCCAAGCCCCGCTTGTCGAGCTCTGGGCTGTTCGACGAGCTCTGGGCTGTTCGACGAGCTCTGGGCTGTTCGACGAGCTCTGGGCTGTTCGACGAGCTCTAGGCCTTTCGTCGAGCTCTGGGCCTTTCATCGAGCTCTTGGCTGTTCGTCGAGCTCTAGGCCTTTCGTCGAGCTCTGGGCCTTTCGTCGAGCTCTTGGCTGTTCGTCGAGCTCTGGGCCTTTCGTCGAGCTCTGGGCCTTTCGTCGAGCTCTTGGCCTTTCGTGGAGCTCTTGGTTGTCCGTCGAGCTCTGGGCCTTTCGTCGAGCTCTGGACCTTTCGTCGAGCTCTTGGCCTTTCGTCGAGCTCTTGGCTGTTCGTCGAGCTCTAGGCCTTTCGTCAAGCTCTTGTCTTTTCGTCGAGCTCTTGGTTGTTAGTCGAGCTCTGGGTCTTTCGTCGAGCTCTTGGCCTTTCGTCGAGCTCTTGGCTGTTCGTTGAGCTCTAAGCCTTTCGTCGAGCTCTGGGACTTTCGTCGAGCTCTTGGTTGTTCGTCGAGCTCTAGGACTTTCGTCGAGCTCTGAGCCTTTCGTCGAGCTCATGGTTGTTCGCCGAGCTCTTGGTTGTTCGTCTCTAGGCCTTTCATCGAGCTCTGAGCCTTTCGTCGAGCTCTTGGCTGTTCGTGGAGCTCTGGGCCTTTTGTCGAGCTCTGGGCCTTCTGACGAGCTCTATCCGCTCAACGAACTTGCGGCAGGCGAGCTGGTCAGGCCAGGCTCGCACTCGCCAAAGCCCGAGCAGAAGCAGCGAGTGCCAGCTCCTTCGAGCACTCGTCGCCCCCGCCGAGTATAGATTGTTGAGGGCTACTCGCCATGTGCTCTGTGATGTGTTTTTATCATTTTGCCCCCACTGGCCTGCCCATAGCTAGTTAGAACAGCGGAGTCACGCTATTGGCAGACCTAGTTGGGCTACACATAGCTGTTCAGAACAGCGGAGGTTGACTATTTGCAGGTCGTTTCCAAAAATCTATAAATATGACCCAAGGGGATCCTCAGAAGGCATGTTTACTTGTCTCCCAGTCTTCTGACGCTTTCTGAGGTTGTCTTAGCTCGGCTCTTGGCTAGGGAGGGGAAGCACTCTAAGATCTTCCGGGTGTGTGGTGGGACCTCCGCGTCGAGCCCTTGGGTCAGTTTTTTGTTCTTTTTTCTTGTCATTTTGCTTGCAGGATAGAATTAGGTGCGCGATCACCCCTTCCCCAAGGGTGAACTCCACAGAAACCGATTTTTCGGTTTCAATAAGTACATTGACCGCAATGTATCAGATTTGAAGAAGACCCACAATTCAATAATATACATAATCATGTATTTGATAACTGTCTAAGTTTACATATGCAGGGTATTGGTAATTATGTGATTAGACAGACTGAGAGTATCAGAAGTATGGTTGGAAAAAAAGTCAGCATTGTCAAGGCAGGAAGTATTCTTAGTATAAAAGCATTGAGTGACTACACAACACTGAATGCCAAAGGCCAAAAAGTGTTGACAATTCAACTCTCACTCAAAGTCTCAGTGAAGAAGCACTAAACTCTGGCTAAGTACAAAAGCGTTGAGTGAGAGTACTCAGAGAAAGGTTGTTAAGTACAAAAGTGTTGAGTGAAGGACTTACACTCGACGTCATCCCGGTAAAAGGCGTTAAAGGATAAATGTTGGCTAAGTACAAATGCATCGAGTGAATTCCATTCATTCAACACTTCTGGAGTTAACTGTCAAAGCTCTTGTTCGCCAAGACATATGATATCTCTTAACGCATGTACAGAATTAGAAATTATTCTATGTCAATTGGCACTGTGTCAAGTCTCCTAACGTCATCCTTAATTCAAATCGACGCAAATCACGCGCTAAAAGACAGAAATCGCCGTAATATCATACAATGTTATCCTGAGATAAATCAACAATTAAATCCGGTCATACTGCTTACCAAAGAGGAAAAAGTCATTGTTGATGCCGAGGTATAAAAGCGAAGTGGGTGACATTCTTACAAGAACTTTTTGCCTAGAACTTTTGTCAATCTCTCTAAACCCTAATTTCGTAAAAGTCGGCCAACGGAGTAGAGAAAATTTCTCATCATCTTCAAGCCTGCTATTTTACACAAAGGACATCTTTCTCAAGCTTGAAGAAGAACTCTGCTAGATTCAACATAGTTCAGGTTGAATAAAATCTGAAGAATAATCTTCCTAGAGCTGTGCTGAAGAAGGGTTGGTAGATTAAGCCAAAGTAGAAGACTCAAAAATTTTCTTTTGAGCCAAATTTTTCAAACACTTATTCTATCTTGTAGGATCTCACTGAGATCTGAGTGTATGCCTATTTTATAAAGACTGAGTGTAAGACTGAGAGCAGTCTGAGTTGTAGGAGTGTGAAGCACTCTGAGTTGTAGGGTCTTGGGAAGGATCTAAGGTAAGGCTTATGTCTGAGGTAGAGTCTTTGTGAAGATCTGAGGTAGGAGACCAGCTGAGTCTCTAAATTATAGGAGTTGGAAGACTCTGAGTTGTATGGTTGTCTAGCCTGTGGTAGAAGACTGGTGATTGTCTTTAAGGTAGGACTGTGATCAGTCTGAGCTGTAGGAATGGAGAGCATTCTGAGTTGTAAGATCCATGATGGGATTTGAGGTGTAAGCTCTATTTGATCTTAGTTCTGGAGGAGTTAGCCAAATCTAGCTCACTGCTACATAGGTGAAGGGGAAAGTGGATGTATCCTAAATAAGATCTGAGTGTATGCATATTTTATAAAGACTGAGTGTAAGATTGAGAGCAGTCTGAGTTGTAGGAGTGTGAAGCACTCTGAGTTGTAGGGTCTTGGGAAGGATCTGAGGTAAGGCTTATGTCTGAGGTAGGGTCTTTGCGAAGATCTGAGGTAGGAGACCAGCTGAGTCTCTAAATTGTAGGAGTTGGAAGACTCGGAGTTGTAGGGTTGTTTAGCCTGTGGTAGAAGACTGGTGATTGTCTTTAAGGTAGGACTGTGATCAGTCTGAGCTATAGGAGTGGAGAGCATTCTGAGTTGTAAGATCCATGATGGGATTTGAGGTGTAAGCTCTATTTGATCGTTGTTTTGGAGGAGTTAGCCAAATCTAGCTCACTGCTACATAGGTGAAGGGGGAAGTGGATGTATCCTAGATAGGGGAACCACTTTAAAATTCAGTGAGTTATATGTGTTTTTGAAAGTTAACCTACTAACATAAACACACAACTAAATCAACTTCTAATAGAATTAAATGATTCAAAAGAAACATATTCACCCCCATCTAGTTGTTTAACTACCCTTAAAAGGCTTTCAATAAGTTTCACAATTTTAAGGCTGTGACAAAACTTTATCTTCATCACTGTCCATTATCTATAAAAAATTTTAAAAGCATTTTGATTAGGGTGCCAGATTTGAACATTTTGATTAGGAAAACTGCATTGTGCAAACTGAACATTAAGAAAACTGGATTAGGAAAACACCATTGCTGCAAACCAAGCCTAATAAACTGAATATAGTACAGATGAACCGCAATTTATTAAATCAAGCCTAATAACACAGTGCAGATAAACCCTAAACCTTAATTGTTGGAGTTAACCTCGCCGGGAGCAACGGGAGCATCAATGAAGACAAACAGTAGTACAAGCCAAATTAGTATAAATAATAAATAAATAGCAAGTGGACCGATTAGATAAAAAGTATGCTGTAAAAGTAATGAGTACTTCTTGTAAACGGTGAGGTGTAATAAATGCCACCGAGTAGATGTATGACTATAAATATATATGTGGGTCTCTGTACTGTAGGATAGATATGACATATAAATATATATGAAGAAAGAGGGGAGTTTGAAGGTTCTGAAGCTTTTATACAAGTGTTTTTCCTTAAATTTTATGTAACATTGGTATCAGAGCGACGTTACCATCAGAGTAAAGTTCTATCTGTTCTTCCCATCAGAGATCACAATTATCTCTTCATAATTCCCTTTAAAATATGTTACTCATCATATGGCTTCCACTTCTACAATTGTTCCTTCCAATTTCACTTACTCACAAACTGGTGTTCCTATTTTTAATGGAGAAGATTATGAGCTATGGCATGTCCAAATGAGGACGTTGTTTCAGTCTCAAGGACTGTGGACTCTAGTCACTGACGGTTTCTCACGGCCAACTGAAAAGCACCCACTAAATACCTGGGATGCTGCTGCTGTAAAAGAATATACAAATAATCTGAAAAAAGACGCCAAAGCGCTTCTCAATATCCAACAAGGAGTAAGTAAACCAATTTTCCCACGCATTATTGTTGCTGCAACTGCACAGGAAGCTTGGAAAACATTACTTACGGAATATCAAGGAACCGACAAAATAATTGTCATAAAATTGCAAACAGCATGGACAGAATTTGAAAACATGCGTATGAGCCAAGGTGAAACAACATCTTCTTTCTTTTCTAGAATAAGCATTATGGTCAATAACATCAGGACACTAGGAGATGTTATTGAAGACAGTAAAATTGTTCTAAAAATCCTGAGACGATAACCTCCAAAATTTAATTATATTGTAGCTGCTATAGAGGAATCGAAGGATTTACGCTCATATTCATTGATTGAGCTAAGAGGTTCTCTTCAAGCTCATGAAGAGAGGTTTTCATCTTCTGAATACTCAAAACAACAACAAGCTTTGCAAACTAAATGGCAGAGTAAAAAAGAATCTGAATCTTCTGGAAAAATGGAGAAAGAAATCCCTGCAAATTCTGCTTTCCAAAGATTTCCTAGAGGAACTCCAAGGGGCAAAAATAGAGGGACTGGTAGAGAAGCAAGAGAAGGAAGAGGAAGTATGCAAGAGAATTACTCAAAGCAACAATATTGTGTGTTGTGTAAACGCACTAATCATGATATGACCACTTGTTTCTACCGGTGTAAGACGTGCAAACGACCAAATCATCTTGATAGAGACTGTTGGTCTAAAAACAAACAAAGCCAAACAACAGAAGTAAAGGTTGGTAATATTCATCCACCTGAACAGATGTTCTGTGCATATGAAGAAACAAACTCCCAAGATCATGATGTCTGGATACTAGATAGTGGTTGTTCAAACCACATGACCCATAACCGTTCTATTTTTCTTCACTTGGCACAACAGTCAACTGAACAAGTAATGATTGGAAATGGTAATACTATGACAATCGAAGGCAAAGGAGATGTTTTGGTAATAAGTCCTCAAGGAAATCAACAGGTTATAAAGAATGTCATGTATGTACCCCACTTACAACAAAACCTGTTGAGTGTAGGGCAGTTGATAGAGAATGGGTATACAGCTATATTTGACAAAGGTCAATGCCAAGTTATTGAATCCTCTACACAACATCATGTAATGACAGTGTTAATGGCAAGTAATCGAATATTCCCATGTCTGCTAAGACATCATGTCACATATTTTTGTGCCAAAGAACAAGAAGTAACAGAACTTTAGCATAGAAGATATGGACATTTAAATATACCTGATCTCCACAAGCTTCACAAATATTCATTAGTAAGAGGATTACCAAAAATATCAAGAAGGCGTGAAGTATGTGAAAAATGCATTCTTGGTAAGCAATTTCAACAAGGAGTTCCAAAAGACTCAAATTGGAGAGCTTCAAAACCCCTACAATTAATACATATGGATCTTTGGGGACCAGCCACCACTCCATCGTTTTCAGGTAATACCTATTTTTTATTAATAGTAGATGACTATTCAAGAATGCAGTGGATATACTTCTTACAACAAAAATCATAAGTATTCAACACCTTTAAGGCCTTCAAAGTGTTAGTAGAAAATCAAAGTAATTGCAAAATTAAAACTATAAGAAGCGACAGAGGAGGGGAGTTTCAAAATAAGGAATTTAACCTATATTGTCGCACTGAAGGAATACATAGGCAGTTTTCCACTCCTATGACACCTCAACAGAATGGTGTTGTAGAACGAAGAAATAGAATAGTATTAGAAATGGCAAGAACTATGTTATTAGCAAAACAACTACCAAAAATATTTTGGGCAGAGGCAGTGAATTGTGCTATTTATTTGTTAAACAGAGCACCAACTAAAGCAGTAAATAGTACACCCTTCCAAAAATGGCACAACAGAAAACCTTTTGTTGCCCATTTTAAAGTCTTTGGCTGTCTAGCTCATACTTACATACCAAGCTACAAAAGAGATAAATTAGATGCCAAAAGCGAAAATCTTATCATGATTGGCTATAACGAAGAATCCAAGGCATACAAACTTTTTAATCCAGTTACTCAAAAAGTTGTTATTTCAAGGAATGTTATATTTGAAGAAGGAAAAGCTTGGGAATGGGATAAACCAGTGAATCAGAATCAAATTTTAGAGAATATACCGACGGTTGAGGATGAAGAAATCACCCCTATTGGAGCAGATTCTCCTCCACCTTCCAGTCCGAGTTATTCTCCACAGTCTCATAGAGTTTCTGATGCTGATGATTCATCACCTCCAAGAAAATACAGAAGAGTAGAGGAATTGTATGCTGAACCATATTTGGCATATATGGTAATTGAGCCACACTCATATGCAGAAGCAAAAGACAATCCAAAATGGGTTGATGCAATGAAACAAGAAATACAGATGATAGAGAAGCATGGGACCTGGGAATTAGTAGATAAGCCCTCCAATACAGAAATAATAGGGCTAAAATGGATCTTTAAAGTAAAGTACAATGAAACAGGTAGCATAGTAAAACATAAAGCAAGAGTTGTTGCAAAAGGATATACACAAGTATCAGGCCGTGATTACACAGAGACGTTTGGTCCTATCACAAGAATGGAAACAGTTCGATTGTTCATTGTCACAGCTGTTCAACTCAAATTACAAATTTATCAGTTAGATATTAAATCTGCTTTTCTAAATGGAAAATTAACTGAAGATGTTTATGTACATCAGCCAGAGGGATTCGAGAAAGAAAATTGTGCTGGAAAAGTATATAAACTTAAGAAGGCATTGTATGGACTCAAACAAGCCCCACGGGCTTGGAATGCTCACATTGACAATTATCTTCACCAAGAGGGATTTGTAAAATGTCCTTCTGAACCAGCATTTTACATGAAGAAGAATGAAAAAGGTAATTTTCTTATTCTAGCACTTTATGTTGACGATATAATATATGCAGGATCTTGTCCTGCTGAAGTTCAAAAGTTCAAAGAAAAAATGATGCAAAACTATGAAATGTCTGATCTCGGCAAGATGAGATATTTTCTAGGACTTCAAATCCTTCAAGAAGCTGATTATATATTTATTAATCAACAAAAATACATCACTGATGTATTAAAGAGATTCCACATGTTTGATGCAAATCCAGTAAATACACCCATGGTGACATATGAAAAATTATGCAAAAGAGATGCCTCACAGCCAGCAGATGAAACAAACTATCGTAAAATGGTTGGATCACTGATTTACTTAACAGCAACCCGTCCAGATATAGATAATGCTGTAAGTATTGTATCTCGTTTTGTAAGTAATCCTTCACAAATGCACTTAATGGCAGTAAAACGGATAATGAGATACTGAAAAGGCACATCTGATATTGGATTGTATTATCATCATGAGAAAGATAATACAATAACTGGGTATTGTGATAGTGATTGGGGAGGTTCGTTAGATGATCGGAAAAGTATGAGTGGATATATATTTTTCAGCGGATCAAAACCTATCGCATGGAGTTCAAAACAACAGCAAACTGTAGCATTATCTTCTGCAGAGGCAGAGTATGTTGTTATTGCTCATGCCGCCACAGAAGCTCTATGGCTCCAACGAATGCTGAATGAAATAAACTCACAAACCTCAGTCAAAAAAATTAATAAAGAAGTAGAGGAAGAAATGAAGATGCCTCTTATTTTACATAGTGATAGTCAATCGGCTATCGCTATAGCCAACAATCCAGTTCAGCATCAAAGGACAAAGCACATTGATTTAAAGCATCATTTCGTTCGACAACTCGTTGAAGAGAACGAACTTACTCTAAAGTTCTGCAAATCGGAAAATCAACTTGCAGATCTTTTAACAAAGCCATTACCTCAAGCTCGATTTGAGAAGCTGCGAACCCAAAGCAACATAAAAACCCTAGAGGTTAAAAGGGGGAATGTTGGAGTTAACCTCGCCGGGAGCAACGGGAGCATCAATGAAGACAAACAGTAGTACAAGCCAAATTAGTATAAATAATAAATAAATAGCAAGTGGACCGATTAGATAAAAAGTATGCTGTAAAAGTAATGAGTACTTCTTGTAAACGGTGAGGTGTAATAAATGCCACCGAGTAGATGTATGACTATAAATATATATGTGGGTCTCTGTACTGTAGGATAGATATGACATATAAATATATATAAAGAAAGAGGGGAGTTTGAAGGTTCTGAAGCTTTTATACAAGTGTTTTTCCTTAAATTTTATGTAACATTAATAACAAAAAATCCTTCAAGAAATGTCGGAGTAACAAAAAAAAAGCAGCAAACATGCCTAGCATACATCAAGAAATCCTTCCTCTAGTTGATCAACACGGTCTTAGCAACGGTATGAATCGAGCTTACCTTAGGTCGCTGCTTTAGGGTAGAAGAGCTCGGGAGGGATAGAGGTCGTAGGAGGTCGCGATGAGCGGAGCTGCGGAGGCAGTATCCGGGTGACAGTATCCGGACTGCGACAGTATCCGGACTGCGACAGTATCCGGGCTACGGCGGTATCCGGATTGCCCTGCGCGATAGTATCCGGGCTGCGGCGGCGGGCCTCACCCACCCCTGATATGATTGCAAAAAAATCCTACGGGCTGCGTTGTAGGATTGCAAAAGAAATACTACCTCAACAGTCATGGAAATGAGTCGACAACAATAATGAAAAAAATGCGGTGAAAATGTGGAAAATATCACCATTATTTGTATTAACTTTGTAAATTTTACCGAGGAGCGGCCGGCAGCTGAGGGCTCGCCGGCCACCGGCCGCCCTGCGCTCGTCGGCGTCCAAGAGGACGAGCCCAGGGTGGCCGATGACCGGCGAGCCCGCAGCCGCCGACCGCCCCTTTGTTAAAAAATTTTGCATACACATTTTATTTAATAATCGCTGGATTAACTCCGACGGTTATTAAGATAGCGTGGAATTGATTTACATGCGCATAACGCTGATATACAGCGGACCCTATATATATAGTCTGACTTGAGAATAATAGAGAGATTAGTTTTCACTCTTTTTCTTGATCCTTCGTATTCAAAATTTAGGCTCAATTTGTTTGGGCGTTTCGCTGCTCCGTTTTGGGCAAACGCCGCCGGAAGGAGGGTAAACAAATGAATCTCCGGCGGCGTTTGCTCTGTTTCCACCCACCCGCCTTGAGAAATGCCCCAAAAAAGCTCCGTTTGGAGCAGCCACCTCTATTGGAAATTTTTCGTTAAGTGGACTTGGCTCATCGAGACGTCCCGGTGAATTCGTACGCGTATATTTGGTCTATTCGGACTCTTACGAGTGCGCGTTAATTTAGTCGCACGAACGGTCGAAGCCCTTTGATAGGTGGGCAAGATCGTTTTGTAACTTCAGTTGCGAACTCGGTCTCACCCTTGCACAAATTTTTGGCATAATCATGAAATTTAATTGATTTCATAGGGGTTTCATTTTTATTTATTTTGGAGATTTAATGGGATTTATTGGCCCCCTTTAAATTTTTGGTAACTCCAAAAGTTTGTGACTTGCCCTATTAGAGCCCGGTTTTGAAACTCCTCTAGTTATTCTAAGCCAAACACTGTGAACTAGGGCTGGAAATCTCCCGAGCTCTCTCTCCCTTTCAACGGTCTGAAACCGCCGGCGCTAGGTTTTTTCCTTGCTTCGGTCCTTGGAGAATCTTCATCTCGGCAGCAAGAACCTGGAGAACCTTCAACTCTAGTTCATCGCCGACGCTCTTCTAGAGGCGTGAAGTACCCGATCGCCAATTTTAGAAACCGATGCCCGCTCCTCCTTCATCCATTCATCTTCATTGAGTGAAACCCTCTGGCCGGCGGCTCTCCATGATAAGATCTTGCTCAATTAACTAACAGGAAGATGAATGCTAGCATCCAGATGCAGAAAAAACAACTTTACTAATCATAAGAACCACCAACAAGAAACAAGACAGTTCTAACAGGAAGAGACAGATAAAAACAAGCAGCCTAAGGAGAAGGAGCTCTCCTGAACAGTCGGCCAAGCAGGGGAGGGGAAACAGCCGATCTCTACAAGCTTACACACACATTAAATTCCAGATCTTTCACACCTCAAACCCTACCAACAAAATACATTTTATACTAGAGCAAAAGCAACATAAAAGGACCGAAATGCCCCCAGCAATGGGCGGGGCCCACCCCCACCGAGAGGGACGTATCAAATGCCCTCTCCAGCAGAGGTTCCTTCTCCCCAAGGAACAAAGTGGGGATATTTGTATATGTCAAAGGTATAGGTGAGGGTGGTCAACACTCAAATTTCAAGTCATTTGGATGGCTGGATTGAATGGAGCACTCAATTTAGTCTCTGGTTAACCTTATGTATAGACTGCACCATTTTGAGTGATGTGGTCAGACCACTGACCCGAATGGTTGAAATTAATTTAACATAGATTAGACTTCGAGGGCTACAATTTTGATGTTGATCATTTTTCCAGAAAACACCTCTAGATATTTTTAATAATTAAAACTATCCACTGCATTAAGTTTGACAGAAATCAAATAAAATTAATTGTTAATAATCCTAAACAATTCAAGATTGCGGCACAAATCTTGGCGCGATCCAGCGACTGCCCATCATCATCCCCAGCATGCCAACATTCCAGATCGACCCATCCTGGAGCTACTTCCAGCCTAGTTTCCCAGCAACCTCCCTGGCCGGCCACCGACACCACCACCTCCGTTGAGGTGGGGATTATCGATGGGCGGCGACACGGCCGCCAGAGGGGTTGCTTTCAGCGAACCCGCAACCTCTCATTTCTCATGGAATTTCTTCAAAAACTCTCACTATATCGGGCTCAATTTAGCCCTATATCACGCCTTGTCGATCTAAGAGGCTAGCACAGAGGGAGAGGGGGAGAAATCGACCTTTTGGGAGGGCTGAAGCCTTACCGATCGACGTGACGCCATTGCTGGTGGTGGTACTGTCGGGTGCTCTGCAACTTCTATACCAAAGGGCTTGAATTCTTCTGGTGAGTGGAGGAAATGACTCATCTATCAGGGGTGCTTATATAGGATTTCCGAGGTGGTTACGGTGGTTAATCGTAGATCGGAGAGCCGTGATTGCTTGTGGTGATCGGAGGGCCGTAATGGCCTGCCACGATCGGACGGTGGAGAGAAGGCCGGCCCACGATGGTGGTCGGAGGAGGCGCGCCGGCCGGCGGCCCCCCGAGGGAGGGGGAGACCGGCCGCGGACGGCCGGTCCTGGGCGGCCGACCAAGGTCGCCCGACCGGAGGGAGGGCGGCCGACCAATGCCGCCCGACCGGAGGGAGGGAGGCCGGCCGCGAGGAGGCGGCCGACTGCGACCGCCGGCCACACAGAGGGGGCCGGTCGGGGCCTCCGACCGCATGGGGGCGGCCGGCCGCGGCCGCCGGCCGCAAGGGGGCGGTCGGCCAGGGCCGCCGGCGGCAAAGGGGGGCGGCCGGCCATGGGCGGCCGGCCGCCGGCCGCCCGTAACGGCGTCGGTGGCGGTGGCGATTTGGCACGCGGCGGTTGCGATCCGGTGTGCGGGAGTTGCGATCTGGTGCGCGGGAGTTACGATCCGGTGCGCGAGAGTTACGATCCAGTGCGCGGGAGTTAACATAATTTTCTATAAATTAGGGGGTACCCATCAAACTGTATATTTATTTTTCACACTTCAGTTACCGTTCGTTCTAGCTCGCTTCATTTTGTGTTCTAAACTTTAGAAAGATAGATTTGTATATTCACTTCAAATTCAGATCAGTAGTGTATGGTTAAACGATCCTATAGGTTTATGTGTCGCTGCGTTTGCTAGAAAACTTTGATAATTTTAATTCGCCGTAGCGATGCATACTCCTAAATTTTCATGACAACCTTCCCCCTCCGATTTGAACACTCTATTTCCACCAGCCAAATCAATCCACCACAGCTAAACCAAATGAAGCCTTAGGCTCTGTTTGGTTGGGCTGTTGCTGATGGAAAGCTGCTGATGAGAAGCTGCTGATGGAAAAAGTGCTGATTCTGGAAAACAGAGTTTTATTAAAAAACTGTTTGGATGAAATGGAGTTTTGAAAATAGAGTTTTGAATAAGTTGTTTGGATTCAAAATGGAGTTTTGAATTAATTTTTTTTTTCCAAAAAAAAATCACCAGGCTAAATAAACACATAACACAAGAAATCCAGGTACACCCGCAATCTCGAGCTATGCTCTCGATTCATACAACTGATCCGCTATACTATCGCGTAGTGCGATCATCTCCTCTACTCCACCTGCAGTGTCAGAGCAGGTTTCCTGTCTTCCTTGTGAGGCCACCCTATCAGCTTGACCCTCCTGCTCGCACTCATTGAAATCTATATCGTTGCGGGAAGGGTGTCGGCGAATAAAATTATGTAAAGCCATCGTTGCCATCACAATATCTGCCTGCTTCGCAAAACTGTAGCTCGGCATGTCCCGCAGTATGGCACATTTCTTCTTCCAAACGCCGAACGATCGTTCTATCACGCTCCTTAGCGATGAGTGAGCATGATTGAACATCTCTCGACGTCCCTCTGCTCGACGACCACCGCGTGCGAAGTCTGGCAAATGATACCTTGTATCTTGATACGGTTTCAAATACCCTCTTTGCAAAGGATATCCAGAATCGACCAAGTAATATTTTCCTGTTAATGTGTTAAAAGTTAATTAACCACTCAAATAAATTAAAGTAAGAAATAGATAAACATATTCGTTCACATTACCTCGAGGCGGATGAGGAAAATTATATTGAGGATCATTTAAGGCATAATTGAAAATGCGGCTATCGTGTGCAGATCCCTCCCAACCCGCCATGACGAAAGTGAAGCACATGTTGAAATCGCAAGCAGCCATGATATTTTGAGTTGGATTGCCCCGTCTCCCAATATAGGGTACCTGCTGTCCAACTGCTATGCACGCGTCCACATGTGTCCCGTCTATAGCCCCAACGCAATCTTTAAAGAAAGGCATGTAACGTCTGTCGTACATAATTTCAGGTGGAGTGCTCCCGAAAGACCTATCTAATGGCTGGATAACTTCCTCCCCTAGCCGCAACAAAGCACGAATACCCTGAGAGAAAAATCGGCTAGCTGTCTCCGTTGAATGTTGAAAGCGCTCAATTGTTTTTCTCATCGATTCATTGTGCGACAGTATGTATACGGTCAAGGCTAGCACTTCTCTGGAGGCTGTCCTTCTTGTTCCTTGGAGTTCACACCTTTCCTCCAGATAATGCAGTAGATCGAGAAATATTTCTTGACTCATCATGGAAGAGTCATGAAATCTCACAGTAGATCCACGAAGTATCTCTCCAACCCATTTATCATCTGTCTGCTTCGAAGTCATGCATGGGACTCGACTGTTTAATAGAGATGTGTGTGTAGAGGCCAAACTTGATGCTGTTATTATAGTGTGTTGTTGAACAATAACATATTTCCTTCTAGCTATTTCGTACTGCTCGATGGCATTATCAGAGTCCTCGCTCGACATATTCTGGAATAAACAAATGTTGGATTAAAAAACTAGTAAGCATATAAATCATCCACATATCAATGTCCATACAAGCGCGGTAAAAAACATAATAAAGCAGATAACATGTTAATGTCCATACTAGTGCACTTCATAAACATAATAGCATCCACTGACAAAACACACACATAAATAAAGAAGATAGGCACAACTACACGCCACTACTATAGCGACTACGAAGCTAGTGAACATTCAGACTTTCTGGCAGACACATGAAGGTATCCCTATGATTTTTGTCCATCAGATAGGCGATGGCAAAGAAATGGAATTCCCTATCTGATTGCACTTCATGGTAAGTTGCTAACTTCTCAAGTGCTTGGGCAATGGTGAAGGAAGAATTGCTCTTTGGTGGCTCCTGTATGAATCGACACATGCTCCTAGAAGATTCTGCCATATCCTCTAACACTGATGTAATATCTTTCTTCTATCCTTTTCTCCTTTTTTGGCCAACCTCGGATGTAGCTGTGTTCTCGGTTACAGGAGGAACTCCACTGACGTCAACGTCTTCTTGTCCACCGTCTGACAATGTTATATCACCAGTAGACTCGGGGCCAACATTCCTCGAATGAGGGGTGCAAGCATGATGTCCAGTCGCAACAACAGAGCTGAACATCATGTTCAGTTTCTCCTCTAATTCTGGCTGTATTCCGGAATAACGAAACTTCTTTGCGGCAGGGACAACCTGAAATATTATTCAATTATTTAAAACGGGCATACAATAATTAATTAAGGGAAATAACATAATAAAAAATTAAATACCTTCAATCGCTCGTCCCACCACTCATACGAGACGTCTATAGTTTTTCTTGATGTGTTCCAACCCAAACCGGTCTCACCTCGTTTCAACTCCGTCCAAAGTTTTCACTCCTTCTTCAGATGATCCCATTTGTTTTTGAATTGCACTTTATCGTATTTCTTTCCAATCGACTCTTCAAATTTCTTCGCTATGTTGGACCACCCCTCTTTACTAAAATGTGTTGTAGGACGATTCCCACGTTCTATCTCTTTTATGCAGATATCACAAAAGAGGAAAACATCGGAATTGTCCCACATTGCGGCCACCCCACCGTCTTTTGTTTTGCCCATCTTTATAAGGCAACACATAGAAATGAAAACAATATTCAAAAAGATTACAAAAAAAATCTTAACACAATATACAATCACACACACACACAAACATAAACACACATACACACACACACATACAATCACACGCACACACTAACATATACAATCAAACATATACACACACCATCATAACACACACACACACACAAAAACTTTCAAAACATCAACCTCTTGAGCTTTTAAGCAATGTTTTATATACAAGATAGCATAGGTTTATGTAAGGAAAAATTTCACACAAAAAAGTTCACCAACATCACAATGAGAAATTGAGGAGAGCTACATATGTTAAATTAACTTGAGAATATACAAACATTACACGTTGGGCCGTTGGCTCAGGTAAGTTGGAGACAATGAGTAATTGAGGAGAGCTACATATGATATAAAAGATTACAATTAGTAAATTTGAATAAGGCATAAATAGGTAACTCTTGTACACTTGGCAAGCTGTTTAAAAAAACCAAAAATTTCAAACAGTTTTAAATAAAATATTTTACTATTATTTAAAATTATTTCAAGTGACCAAAAAACATATTTTTCATTCAAGATTTGCATATCACAATTAAGAAACATATACAGAATAGAGAAATAGATGTGTATGATAATAACCCTATGATTGAAATGGGTAAAAGAGAATAAAATAACGAATATAACCACAATTTAAAATTAAAAAAATAAATGTTTTTCTCATGGCCAGTCCCAAAAGATAATTGGAGCAATGCCACTTCTTCAGGTAATGGAATATGAGACCTATCAAGGAGGGTGGATCTTAAATCCTCAACCAATTGAATTCTATATGCATGTTAACTTTGGAATATAAAAACATAACAAGCTTGCTCCAAAAAGTAGAGAATTTCACTTCTCCGTCACAATAAAACAATGTATAAATAGACAACCGTTTAACTCTTACAATGCTAAGCTTTAGGTAAAATTACTAATATTAAAAATGAAATGCAATATCGTAAATTCATTTACAATTTCCAAGTAAAAAAATATACACATTTACAATCAAAATTAAGAAATATATAGAAAGCATCATGAAAACAGAGAGGTTACAATTTAATATTTGAACAATAAATGCATGTCACATGGCTAGTCCCAAAAAAAACTGCAGCAATGCCACTTCATAAGGCAATGGAATATGAGATTGAATTCTATATGCAACTTTAACTTTGGAATAACAAGCTTGCTATGAAAAATAAAGAAATTCACTTCTTAGTCACAATAAATTGATGAAAGCTAAAGATGGTATTTTTAAATTCCAATTATGAAAATGAAAATGTATAAATAGACAACCGTTTAATCCTTAAAATGCAAAGCTTTAGGTAAAATTACTAATATTTTGATTGAAATACAATATTGTAAATTTATCAACAATTTCTAAGTACAAAAATATACACATACTCACACACACACATACTCACATACTCACACACACATAATGAACTCACAATCACACATATAAATACAAACACACACATACACAAACAATTTCCAGGAAGCAAAATCATGGTGATAAGAAGGAAAAAAATCAATTTTCAGGAAGCAATTTTGATATAAAATGAGCAAAAAAAAATTTGAGAAGGTTACCTGCGCTTCGGATTTGAGGCGTGAGGAGGACCGTGAAAAAAAGTGAGGAAGAAGTACGAAGAAGAGGCCGCTGTGAGGAAGAAGAAGAGGCCGTCGGAGAAGAAGCGGCCGTCGGAGAAGAAGCAAAGCCCTAGACGCTGCTTGAAGGGAGAAAAAACGTCGGCGTAGGGTTGCCGACGCAAACCCTAGACACGGCGAGAAAGGTTAACCGCCGTCGGAGAAACACCGCCTGATGCCGTCGTGGATGGGGTTGGAGAAGAAGCGGCGGGTGGAATGGCGAGGGAGGAGCGCTGGCGAGGGAGGAGCGCTGGCGAGGGAGGAGCGCTGGCGAGGGAGGAGCGAAGAGGGGTTATCGCGACTGCGGCTGGACGGATAAAAAAACTGCGGATCCTAAACCTTATAAAACTGCTGTTTACTAAAAACGGCGGTTTTAAAATAAGCTGCTCCAAACACAGCTTATTACCCTAAACTGCGGTGCGTTTCCACCGAACCGCAGGGCATAAGCCCAACCAAACGCCACCTTAGTTGTGGGACCTCCGACGATCTACAAACTCCTATGTTGTTATCTATCACAAGTGAGTAAACGTCGGCCCGAGTTCCTTGAAGCGGCAATTTCAGCCTCCTACATTGTTATTTTGGAAAAACACATTCTCTCTCTCAATTTTAATTTAGTTTTCTACTCAGATGAAAAAATTTGTAGAGACGTCGAATGATGAGTATGCTATTGTGTCGGGACATCAAAGAATCTCGTGCTCGTCTGCTCATATTAATAAATGCTGAAATTTTTTAGTTTTTGAGCGGTGGTTGTCACGCTTAAAGTTTCTTCTTCTCCTACTATTACTGTAACAAGAGACGATTTGTCATCCTCGATTTCTCTACTAACACTTATAACACACCAAGAAATAGTGAAGTTACTCCGGCACAATCCCGGCCTTGCCTGTGTTTTTTTCTTCTTCCACTTTTCAGGAATTTCACACATAAAAAACTCTCTTGCCAGTCGCCAACTTTTTTTCTGTAATTGTTTCTTACCCACAACAATTTCTAATATTTTAATTTGCTTAAACTATTTGTATTTATAAGATAAATGTACACTTTTTTAATTTGCTTAATCATTTTCTTTTGTACACTTTTTTTTCTAAAAAAGTCAAGTTAAAAATGAACTATTTTACACACGAGCCTAAATTCAATTTCACTCGTGTAGTCGTGTTATATATTCTAAAAATAATAAAATATACACCATAGAATATAAATGATTTTTTGCTGGTCACTGTTTTCCGCCACTCACACGAGTGACGAGACTAGTCATTTCTTGCTCCACGTAGTCGTTTCTTCGTCCTCCTCCCTTCATTGGGCGAAACAAGGCATGGCGGAAGAGAACGGACCCAAAATCACTGAGCCTGAAGTGGCGGCGGCCACTGAAGACGGGAAGATGATTGATAATGGTGCCGGGAAGGGTTCCGCGCATCGCGAACTTACATCCGACGGCGCCGCGGATCTCATCCGTTCCATCGATGCCTTCCTCTTGGATTGCGACGGTTTCTCTTCCATTTTCTTTCTGATCTCCTCCTACAATCCATTTCCCTGTTTAATCCATTACAGTCTTCGGTTTCTCCCAGGAGTCATCTGGAAGGGCGATAAGCTCATCGACGGCGTCCCCGAGGCGCTGCGAGCCCTCCGATCCATGGTAATCTCGATGTTTTCCCTCAAAATTACCGTTCTGGAGCTGCATTGGGCTGGAAATTGGATCTTGATTGCGATGGGGATGACTTGTATGCAGGGAAAGAGGCTTGTTTTCGTGACCAATAACTCTACCAAATCGAGGCGGCAGTACGCGAGGAAATTCGCCTCTCTGGGTCTCGACGTCAACGAGGTTTTCCGTTGATTTCCTTCTGCTCACCCTTCGTTCTGAGCTCGGATTACCAGGCGAAGCATTAGGGTTTTGATGTTGCTTTCTTATATTGATGATGTATCAGGATGAGATATTCTCGTCGTCGTTTGCGTCGGCTATGTTCTTGAAGCTGAATAATTTTCCTCGAGATAAGAAGGTGAATTATTTTGTGTTGGATGCGTATTCTTACTGTTT
The DNA here is from genome assembly GCA_039513925.1 of Platanthera zijinensis. Taxonomy (NCBI): domain Eukaryota; kingdom Viridiplantae; phylum Streptophyta; class Magnoliopsida; order Asparagales; family Orchidaceae; genus Platanthera; species Platanthera zijinensis. Next base: position 113,882,374 of record CM077098.1, on the reverse strand, counting down.
ATATTCACTAGACGATCCCTTTTTTTGTATTCAGATTTATGTCATTGGCGAAGAAGGGATATTGGAGGAGCTTGAGCTTGCTGGTTTTACAGGAATTGGTGGACCAGTAAGGAATAAATGCACATTTTTTCTTCTTCTGCTGCTGCTTAATAATCTCAAGTCTCATCAGCTTTGGCTGCGTTTTGCGCTGCTTATCTTGACTTATTTGCTCCAGTGAGATTGGACAAAATTGTCATTGTCATACCAAAATCTATACCTCAAACTAATTTCTTCTTTTGTAACATTTGTGATACTAAACATACATTCTATGACAATGACGCGCCAAACGCAACTTCATCTGCTTCTTCTTCTTCATCAATTTCATCACTATCTTTATTCTAATTATGTGGTATCTGAGTTGCTAATTCTCAATTATTTTTTTCATTCTTGGCTTGGTGTCGCACAATGTGTTAAACCCGCACCAAACTAAACAAATTATAAACAATTTTCGCATGACGTGTGCGCGGCGGTTATGAACTGACGGTCGTGAATGCCCGACCTCACCTAAGTAACTTCATCCACTTTTATGTTCATAACTAGTTTACTTTTTTTGGTGGTGGTCATAATCGTTGTCTTGCCAATCGTTCATTCTGTGACTATGGTGTTTTCTATCCAAACTCACCGGAACAAAAACGTCGCGACAAAGGGAGCCTAGGTCTGATCATTCTCGTATCAAATCCTTTGATATCATTCTAACCGTCTAATTTGTGCACTTTTTAAACTTTCTTGCGCAAACCACCAAATTCTATTGTTTTATTATGTTATTTATTTTATTGATGTTACTTTCACTGCTTCTATAATACGATCATTTCTTTTTTTTAATAGTTTTATCACAAACCTATTGAGTAATTCCATTTTTAACGCATTCAACTTTGGCTATGTTTGGGGTGGCGGTGACGGTGGAAAAGGTAGTGATGGGAAAACAATGGTGGTATTTAAGTTGTCTAGAAAGCTGTTTGAAAAAATTGTAGACTGTTTAGAAAATCTTCATTTTACTGCTTTTCAAAAAAAATGTTTTACATTTTTCTGTTTGGAAAAACAACTTTTTAATAATAATTGTTCTTTTTAATAATAAAAAAGAATTTTATATTAATCATTTATCACATAGATAAGTAAATATTATATAAATCCTTAATAAGTTGGTTACAAAAGGTCAGTGGCGAGAAACAAAGATAGTGTATGAGCAATGAATCACGAATGAGAGAAGAAAACATTTGCAGCGGTGAGAAAAAAGAAAGACAGTTAGCAAATGGTTTGGGTGTGACTTTCGTAAACCCTCGAATAATAGAGAAAAACTTGAAAACAATTTTTAGAAAGCCCCGTTGGACCGGCTCCTCAAAAAAGCTCCCAAAACACCTTTCTTGAAAAATGTTTTTGAAAAAGCTACTCATCCAAACTACCTACGAAGGGCGGTGGTAGTGGGAATAGAGCTTTTCCCACAACCACCACCGCCCCAAACAGAGCCTTCCATATTAATAAATTTTTATTTCTCAACCATTTAACATCATCGTCCAGTAGCAGTTTTATAATACTGCTCTTTAATTTTCAAACACTCATTACGCATAGTATTTCCAATGCACTTCTCCATTTTGCTACTCAACCTTAGAGGTTGCATCCTCATCTACATCCTCTTTTCTTAAAAATCGATGTGTGGATTTAAACCTATGACATCTAGGTATCTTTTATCTTCTAACAGAAGTTACAAGTCTCACTTTATAAATTTGAGATTCACTCTATATCTTCTAGCAAAAGTAATGCACAATGGGCACCTTTACTTCGGTACATGAAATAAGTGAATGCACTATTCAATGTATAAATCTTATAAGCTTTGCTTGCTTTTCTATGTTGGTAAAATTTGTTGCAGGAAGATGGAAAGAAAACCATACAACTGAAATCAAATTTTCTCTTCGAACATGATAAAAATGTAACTTCCCGCCTTTTTTAATTTTATGAAGAAAATGAATATGTTTTTTTAATATTCAAGCAGCTCTTTTGACCTGAAAGAATTCCTAAACTAGTCAACTATTGACTCAAAGAAATACCTTTTCCAGGTTGGGGCGGTCATTGTTGGACTTGATCAGTACATAAATTATTACAAACTCCAGTAAGATCCTAAACTTTCTCCCAAGTAGTTTCTCTTCTGGTGGAACTTTCACAGCTTATTTTCTGGCGCATTGATAAAGTTCAGGGTAACTTTGACTCGTCTATGCGAAATCACCCATTTTGAAAGATTGTGCTAGTAGGATGTACATCAAACCTACAAGCTTTTAACTTCTACTTTGTGGTTTTTCCCTTCGTTAAGATATTGTAGCCTTACATTTCAGATTTCAAGTTTTGAAAATACATAGCAGGAAGTCCGAAGTGCTAACTTTCTTAGTGTTTTGATTGTTTACTTCTTTTTTCCTTGGGCAATGACACTAGCAAGATTGTATTCACACTTTTGAAGTTCATGTTTGTTGTATGTGCGTCCTAGAACCATCGTGTATGTCGTGTTCGAGACTGGGAAGAACAATTCACACTTGAGAAATTTTTTACTCTAATATATGACATAGATTATACTGACTTTCATTCTTGTTGCAAAACTGATTTCAGTTTGTTGCTACCTTTCGTTGCTTCTGATCCTGGTTGGTCTATTCATTGACTAAGGGCAGCCCGGTGCACAAACGATCCCCACACAGCGAGGGTCCGGTGAAGGGTCCCACCACAAGGGTGAAATGTAGGCAAATCTTACCATACCTTTTTGCAAAGGCTGATTTCAGGACTCGAACCTGTGACCTCAAGGTCACATGTTAACACCTTAACTGGTGCGCCGTGGCTCCCCTTCATTGATTGATTGTAAACAAATACATTTTAAAATGAAGATTTGGAGAAAGAAATATATATATCAATCTACTTTAGGGTTCAAAGAAGAAGAAAAGGAAGGAAATTAGTTTATAGATTGAAGAAATACCTTTTAACAAAACTCATGAGGTTTTGGTGATAGGTATGCAACTCTTTGTATACGCGAGAATCCTGGGTGCCTTTTCATTGCCACAAACCGTGATGCTGTTGGTCACCTCACCGACCTGCAGGAATGGCCAGGTTCTTCTTTGTTTAAAAAATACATTTATATTCTTTTATTATGAATTTTAATCTCATGGCATTACTTTATTTATAATTGTAGGTGCTGGATGTATGGTTGCTGCTGTATGTGGAGCAGTGCAAAAGGAACCTGTTGTTGTTGGAAAACCATCTACTTTTTTGATGGACTTTTTGTTAGAGAGGTATGCCTGGAGAATAGTCTCACATTGAGTAATCAAGTATTCTTGTGAACTTGGTATGGATGATGGACCCTTCCACCTACAGCTAATTGTTTTTTTGAGGTTTTAGTTCTAATATGGTTTCAGAGTAGACAAGGCTTAAATACCTACTCCCACTTCACCTCAATTTAAAAGAAAAATCTAAGGGTTAAAGAAGTTACATGTGAGAGAGTTTGTTGAGAATATAGTCCCACACCAGGAAACTCATGGATTGTTGTGCACATGTATAATAACCTGGACCACTTCATCTACGATCAATTAGTCTTAAGTTGAATACTCAGATGTTCGAACAAAAATACAGGGTGATGCAGTCTCTTGCAAAAATGTAGGGTAAGGTTTGCCTACATTTCACTCTTGTGGTGGGACTCTTCCCCGGACCCTCTCTGCGAGGGGATGCTTTGTGCACCGGGCTACCCTTTTTTTACTCAGGTTCTAACTGTATGATAAGCATGTATTCGGGAAAGAATCATTAGATACTATGGCTGAAATAATTTTAGGATTAATTGTTCAGAGATTTGTAATCAAAAGGCTGTTTCTTTATGATGGTTGTAAAACTGAATTGAAGCTGGAGCTTCTGTTGTAATTTAGTCGGCTTATATTTCAAATTTGCGTGTCATGTTCAAAAGTTTAAGTAAACTTTATACATCTCTAGCACAAGAAATACATGTTCCATGCACTTTGATTAGACGGTAATTTCAAATCAGTGTTTGAGATAGTTTTGTATGAGAAATACATTGTAGCAAGTTAATATAGTGACATCATTTTGATAAAGAATTTAACATTATGTTCCAGTGGAAGAATGTATTCTTATCCTTAAAATTTCTAGTACAGAAAAGAGAGTCTTTTTTTTTTTGCTTCCTTCCATGGAGAAGTGGTTTGCATCAACAAGCCCATATTTTTCCTTCTACATATCCTTGTTTGGTCTGGTCTGGTTTGCCATGCAATTATTTTGTCACATTCTGAGTTTAAAACATTTACAGATTTAAATATTTGATATTCAATTCTTTCACAATCTTTACGGTGAAGCTGCCAATGAGTTTCGGCGAATTTTTATGCACGAAATCTTGAACTAACCGTTATTATAATATCTACAGGGACTGATTTTAAGTGCTTTTATAAAATTCAGAGAATTATTTCAATTAAGGTTTTGTTTGGGGTGGCATTGGCGGTGGGAAAAGCTCTATTCCCATCTTCACACCCTTTTTTAGATTATTTGAATGAAGAGCTTTTTCAAAATAGCCTTTTCAAGAAAGGTGTTTTGAGGGCTTTTTAAGCAGTCGGTCCAACGTGGCTTTCTAAAAACCGTTTTCTCTACTTTCAGCTTTTCCTCTTTTATTTGAGGGTTTACTAAAGACGCACCCCAACCATTCACGATTTACATTTCTTCCTTCTCGCAAATGTAAAGGTTTTCTTCTCCCATTCGCAATTCTTCATCCATTCACGGTCTTTTCTTCTTCCCGTTGACCTCTTGTTACCTACTTATTTATGATTTATATAATATTTACTTATTTATGATTAGCATAAACAAATTTTCTTAAAAGGTTAAATGGAAAAAAACTATTGAGACTATTAAAAAGCTAAGCAACTATTATTAAAAAGTAGTTCTTCCAAAAAGAAAGATGTAAAACATCTTTTTGAAAAACACTTACATGAAGATTTTCCAAACAGTCTACAATTTTTTCAAACAGCTTTCTATACAGCTCTAATGCTATCACTTATTTTCTACCACTATTTTTTCCACTACCATTGCTGCCACAAATAGAGCCTAAATGAAAGTTCAGAGAGTGTTTTAAAAAGTGTTCAAAATTCAGGGACTTATTTTATAATTTGCCTTATTTCTATGCACACACACAAAAATGTCAAAAAGTTATATAGAATTGATTTGTATATAGTTGATGGTGCCATGCAAAATTATAGAGGACATGGAGTTCTACAATCTTTAATCTTATGTTATAATGTTACTTAAATGAATACATCAAATTTCCCCCTTTTTTTATGAATTGTAGTGTTGTACTAATTCATTATATATGCCAAACTGATCAACAATTGATTTTTTTAATGCTTTGTATGTTTCACAGGCACCAGATTGATGTTTCCAAGATGTGCATGGTTGGAGATAGACTGGACACTGACATACTTTTTGGAAAAAATGCTGGCTGCAGAACTTTACTTGTGCTATCAGGTACACACATTTTCTGGTCATAAATTATTCGTCTGTTTGGCGCGGCGTTTTTGTCCCGGTGAATTGGATAAAAATGCCGCTATCATAATACATGCGTTTCAGTGTTTGGCATGACAGTGATTATGACCATCACCAAGAAAAAAAACTAATTTTGAATATAAAATTGGTTGGAGTTCCTTAGTTGAGGGTGGGCATTCACGAACAATAGTTCTTAACCACCGCATTCATGACTGTTGCCGTCGTGCCAAACAAACTCTATTTTTTCTGGTGTAATTTAAAAAAAACAAGTTTATTACAGTCGTCAATTGCCCAATACATTTGGTATATTACAGGTGTGACAACTTTATCAGAACTGAATGATTCATCCAACAGCATCTGTCCAGATTATTATACAAATAATTTTTCTGATATTGTTTTGTTATCCAGAAAATAACATTCATTTATTAATGATTGAGATTTTCTTTTAAATTTTCTATTTATTATAGATTGTCCACTGTAATTTGTCCTGTAGAAACTTACTTTTACCATTTTTAATTCCTTTGTTTGTTTGGGCTGCAATGTTTTTTTTGTATCCATCATCCCATTTGTTTATATTCCTAATTCCTTTCAGTTTATCATGAATAAAATTGATATTCTAAAAAGCAAAACCAAATATTGTTTTAAGTCTTCCTGATTAAAGCTGTTGGAAACCCATGGCCTGGGACTTTAAAGCATAGGCTGTGATTCACAGTAGGCAATGTAGGACTAAATTGTTAGAAATTATATTTGATAGACATAAAATTTACTTGGTCCCATGCCCAAGTTTTCTATCTCTTAAGGACCATATCAAATGTATAAACAAATTAATAATAATTGGAAAGAACCTGGATTGATTATTGTAGTCTCCATCGCCTCACAACCCGTTTTTCACATCTTTGCTCTAACAAGGAGATGGATTCCAGTGTACTTCCTTAAGGTTAGAAGAATTGTGAACATTCTCCTCTATTTATATTAACCTCAAGAGTAATAATTATTGAGAGCAAGAGGTGAAGCCGGCTCATTAAGCTAATAATATCAATAATATCTAGCCTATCCATCAAGGATTAGAGATTTGGGCATTAAGTTATTTATGAGCATGACTCATGAAAATAGTAAGCACATTAAATTATAACCAATTTAATTATTTTCTGTAGGCCAAATAATAATACGAGTCCAACGCAAACCTTAGACCCTGCCACACCGGGGATAATACAAATATAAATCGGTTCCACACAACACACCGGAATCATGTCAACTAGCACGCCCTTGCAGCAAGTCAAATCTAACTCTGATACCATGTTGAATTTGATTAATTCCATTATGCATCAAACAAGAGTAAACTATCCTTTATATAGCAGTGGTGGTTTACAAAAGGAAAATGCAAAATACAACTTAATATTAACACAAAGTACTAACAAATCATTCATCTTCATGTAGATGAGTCCAAAATATGTGCTTCCTTTTATTATTCTCTACCAAACAACAACGGTTTCATTACTAATATGAGCTTCATTCATTCAACCATTTGACTCAAAGTATTTAGATAGAACTAGCGTAAAACTCGATTGCGTAGAAAAAGGGCTCAACCCAAGGTGACGGACGAATATTGTTCAAGACGATTCATTTTATTATGGTTTAACACCATGTGGTGCATTCCATGTGAACACGAGTGTAACAACAGTATTCATAAAGCGGATCCTAAATGCTTGGTACAAGTTTATTGATGATGAAGTAAACCTTTATAGATAGTGGAAGTTATCAGCTAACTAATGTAGTTCTAAGGCTTGGCTGGAAAGTCCACAGAAATTGAAGGCGGGGTGAATCCCCGCTGCACGGGCCTTGTCTGCTTCTGGGTGGTGCAGTCCGCGCGGGATCCTCCCCGCTAAACGCACCCCTAATCATAGTCATACTCATAGTTCTGGTCCTAGTCCTCGTCAATTATTCATAATGATAGTCATTGTCCAAGTCATAATGATAGTCATCGCCCAAGTCATGGTCCCACTCCAAGTCACAGTTCTTATGAAACACAAATACTTAAAAATGTCTTGCGTATCAGCTTGAACGCGAGTCAAAAACGTCTTGTGTATCGGCTTGAGCGCGAGTCAGAAACGTCTTGCGTATCGGCTTGAACGCGAGTCGGAAACGAGAAAAACTCAAAAATGTTCAGAAATGCCAATTTAATTGAAGGTGATTCCCGCTTTTTGTATGTCACACAGCCACGTTTTAGGTTTACGGAAGTTTTTCTTTTTCTTTTAGGGTGTAGCTGTGCTCGCCAAAACCCCTTCGTGCGCAATCGACCTTCTCACTCTCCGTTGCAAACCCCCTTCTCCGCCATCTAGATAGCATTGGAAGCTTGCGCCAACGATGAGTTCCTCCATTGCTGTGGAATCCTGCGTCGTCGACTATTCAAGGAGCTCACGTAAATTTTTTTTTGCTTTCATTTGAATGCCCGGATCTCTTAGATTTGTGTTGTTGTCTGCCGTGGAATCTCAATTTCAAGAAATCCAGAAGTCATTGAACATGCTTGTATGGACTGAAAGAACTCGCATTTTTGAGCGCGGAGCTCACTGTCAGCAGATTCTTTATCTACCTAGGCCTCTTCTCAAACCTTGTTTCGCTCGCCTTTCCTTAAGCCAATGTTTAGACTTCTTTTATTTTGCAGTGTAATCTGCTGCCCTAGATTCATTGTCTCACCTTATTTCAAAGCTCACTTCAAACTCTAGATAGCTATTGTTTGATAGGGCCAAGAGTCCTCTTCAGCAGCTCTGTTCTTTAGTTAGAAATCGCCACTAGAGAGTTCGTTCAGCCCTGTTAGCCTTGATGCTTTACAAGCTAAAATTTTATGAAAGTAGATTTTCCTCTTAGATTCTGGCTTATTAATTACTTGTTTTTTCTTTTTTGTTTTTATGGCTAAGGCTCCGTTTGGTTTGGGGGGACTTATTTTCACCGATCAAGCGATTACGACCGCATGAATCAGACCTTAACCTAAAAGTGAAAATAGTGAGACTCGGTTTTAATTTAGTAAGTTTGACTCAATTTTAATTGAAACGAGTTAATCTATTAAGCCTAGCTCCATATACTATATTGGATGAGAGAGCTTTCAAAATCAAGCTCAAAAACCCTAAAAAAAGAGATCAAAATATGAAAGATGCATTCTTTCTTTTATTTATTTATTTGATGATTAAACCTTTTGATAAATTTCATAATCAATGAAGAATTATTAAAATAAAGTTGCTCTTGAAGGTGCATAGTTAAGAGAAATATTTATTATAATGATGAAAAAAGGAATTAAGTAGACCACATGGCCAGGAACAATAATTATGTACAGATAACATTCCTTATTGTGGGAGCGGGAAAAATCTGGGGCGTTCATTTGTATATCCACCAATTGCGAAAAAAAAGGAAAAAAAAAAAGAGAAGAAATGCACCATATATAAAAAACATATCGGACCGCCATCCATTTTACCGCAGTCATATGGATAGTGCATATTTGCCTTTTCTCGCATTATTTAGGCTTTGTTTGGGGGGATTTATTTTCACCGGTCAAGCGGTTACGACCGCATAAATCGGACCATAACCGCTTGACCGGTGAAAATAAGCCCCCTCAAACAGAGCCTTAGTCTCCTCAAAATCTAAAGTAGAAGCCTATCAAGTATTGTTTTCTCAAATAAAAATTTAATATTAAATTTTCATATATATGGAAAAAAAAACTATTGTTTGAAAAAATATGTTAGTATTTCATAGGTTCCCTTTTAAAAAAACAATCTTTTTTGAAATTATTTATTCATATTTTAGAAAGATATTCTATATATTATTATTAAGTATTTAAAATTATATCATTTTGTACATCTACAAGGAGAAAGAAATCTAAACGTTTGGGTTCAGTAAATTATTGCTCTATATTCTCGCAGATATAAGCTTCGTTTGGCACGGCTTATTTGCTTTGGTGACTTTGATCAAAAACATTATTGTCATAGAATATATGTTTGGCAAGAAAAAGGTTACGACCCTACCAAGAAAATAAACTAGTTTTGAGCATAAAATGCATGAATTTTTTTAGGTGAGGTTGGACGTTCACGGCCGCTGCCACACCAAACGAAGCCATATTGTGAGATGATCTCGTGTTTATAACTAACGCTCCCATAAACATGACTGTGCGGACGTGATCATCTAATTAAAATGATTAAAAAATTGATACGTTATGTGATGGAAAGGTTATGCAATGGAAATGTTTATGTAGTGGAAGGGTTATTGCTGGAAAGATTATGGGAGGAGGAAGAAGATTAATGCCGGAAAGCTTTCGACTTACATTCCTAATTTTTTATTATTTGGTAAAATAATACAATTATCAAATCAAATATGGCTATTCACAAAGCATTCTACTGGCTCAGCTAGTGCTGCCTAGTATAATATACTTTGAATGAATGAATGGGGTTAGAATTGATCAGCGAGTAATAAACATCTAAAGTCATATGCTGAACAACGCCTCACACAAACAAATATGCGACCTGCGCTGCTGCCAGAGCATCGTCAAGCAGGGTCCATACGGTCTGGCAGTTACCTCGTGCGAGATTCTACGTGTAATGGCGACAACTGGTAATGGATTCTTTGAGTTTTATTGCATGTCTAAGCAACTATGCAGTTCCGAGTCATTTTAGTTGTACTATTTTAGTAGGATGAGAAGCAGTAAACAACTTGCAAATGGGTGAAAAAGTCATGTCCTTTCTCCTATGCTGTCATTTTAATGTTGTTAAAAGGTTTTTGTTGGAGCTTGAAATGATCATTGGAGCATAATTGAAGCTTGAATTGATCTATTTAAGATTACTTCTTTACTCCAAGTGAATCTATACACATAATTTTTCTCATGTTATTGAATAAATTTAGTATTTAGTCATGAAAAACCCAACAACAATTAAGAAATTACATGAAAAAAGAAAGGAAAAAAAAAAGGTTATGAAAAACTCAAACATCAATCAAGAGAATTACATGCGGCGGAGTGAGAAGATGATAAAATTTTTAGTTAAAAGACATTAGCTTAGAAGATCAAATTTGGGTCATTACATGCATCTTCACACTTACCAATGTTTCATGCTGATAATGAGGACTTCAAAAAGACAATTCAAATGGAGGAGAGCTATCACATAGTAGTTAATAAACAAAACACACACGCCATTAATATAGGCCACATAAATAGAGTTAGTCATCCACATGGCACATTTTTTGCAACACCTCATTACAACATTTTCGGCCTTCAACAACACTTAAAAATGTTATCTAAAACTGCAAATCGTTGTCAAAACATCGATAGCTGTTGTCAACTTGTCATAGGGTGTTGTTGCCTACACTCGTGTTATCAAAGATCAAAGACAATAATTTTCATACCTTTAAGTAAAACTATACAAAAACTATTGCTTATATCCTTAGTATAGGCAACAATATAACTCTTCGCTAGACCTATTGTAACATTTTAGAAATATTGGCATGCAGCTTTACAATTAAAACTGTAGTAAAAAAAGTACAAAGACAACACTTTTAAAATGTACCTGCAAGCACACCGGCGCCACCGCCAGCATCAATGCCATCACCATGCAGGTTCTGCTCCTCAGAATCTCAAAAATTAAATAAAAATAAAAAAATTCAAACACATAAATTCAAACACAAAATTAAAATGTACCTGCAAGACTCTATATGACCTACCACTACAACGCATGCAAATGACTTAACCTTGACCTCTGATACCAATTTGATGTAGGGGTAGGCTAGTGGTGCTCGGAAAATACAACTCTACGTGCAGGTGCAGGGGTGACACACTAATGCAATGCTACATGCAACTATGCAAGGTGGTCGTCGGTCAGCAACAACAATCACTATAAACAATAAAATTAAGAACACCACGCAAATAATTGAATTAGAAAACAAACAATTAATTTCAGCAATTTTATAATGGCTTCCTCCACTCGGAGGGCCAAAGCAAAGCGTGCTGCGAATAATTCCTCCTGTAATTATTAGTATATTAGAGCTAATTTTCACACAAGCAATAGTCGCAGCACAATACAGTAAATCACCAAATGATAGATGTCAAATCACGTAAATCAATATCATAAAAAACTCACAAAATAGTGGGATGAACCGAGACACTGAAGGATTTGGGTCCGGATGTGTAGATCGGCGATCGGAGGTGGAACCGGAGGCGAAGACGGCGATGGTGGTGGCTGTCCTCGGTGGAGAATGGGTAGATCGGGCCGGAAATAGATGGATCCGGCCACTAGGGAATAGATCCGGGCGAGGGGTGGATAGATCCGTTATTTGGTGGCGGATCCGGGCTAAGGGATGGAGTACAAGTGGAGGGAAAGACGGAGCGGGGGCTGAAAATCCAGATCTGGATGGATCTAGGAAAATAGGGGTTTTGCAAAGGTGGATCCACGAGAAATAGGGGTAGGGGGATGGGGGCCAGAGGCTGGACTTCTTGCCGGCGCGGGAAGGGTTGCTGGAGAGGCGGTGGTGGCCTGGGAGGGGAATCAGTGGGCGAATGGTGGAGAGGCTGACATGGGTGGTGCGGCTGGTGGCCGTGACTTTGCTGGAGGGGGGAATCTGGAGGCCTGTGGTGGAAACTGAGGGGAAAAAACTAAATAATGTGAATAGTAAATTTCATTTATCCACGGTGACTAGGAGAAGAAAATGGGGATTGTAGGCGGAGTTTTCTGGACAGCAAACACAGCCGGCTGTTTGGGGGCTGTAGAGGCTGCGATAAGGGGTTTTCGAGGGGGACAATAAGGCTTAGGGTTAGGGGATACCTTGGGGAGGAAGATAGACACCTAGGAGTCGTCACCTAGGGTTCCACGGAGTCGGCACCGTGGCTTGATTGCTGGAATCCGGGATTTATTTTCACCAAATTCTGCAATGACTGAATTCAGCCCCTCTACATCCTATTTATAATAAAAGAGAGGCTAGGGCATCCCCATCAACGACTATGATTGGCCGGTGGGTTCGCCCATAAAAATACATCAAAATAAAATGAAAAAAATAAAGTAATATAGTATTTTGACTCGCGGCGATGCTCCGGACGCAATCGCGGAGCCCGATCGTCGATCCAGACACGCCATATATGAAAAGTTGTCAAATCAGCCCCGAACGGGCCCAAAATGCATCCTCGTCTCTGCTCTGCATCAATCTCCCCGACTTGAAAGAATTCATCTCCCGATGAATAGGGATCAAAATTCTCTCGTTGTATGTCGGGTAAAACTCGAAGAAGTCCACCAAAGGTCGCCCAAGTGTCGTCGCTGAAAAGTTTCTTCATCAATCAACTCCCCCTGACTGAAAAGATGTCATCTCCGGTGAATGGAGACGGACGTGCTGAAGTCGAAGTCCAAGGACGAATCGATCAAGCTCTGCTGCAAGTACCCAAGAGTCGCAAACGTCTGTAGTGGGAATGCACTAGTGGAGTCTGGTCTCCATAAAGCTCTCAATGCTCAACTCACAAGTGGTGGATCCCGGTGCGATCGGTGGTGCATGCGGTGAAACCAAAGATGATGAGTCCCCAGGTGGGTGAAAATCAACAATGGGTGAGGACGTATGAGGGTGATATGGTAACGACAGTGGGGGTGGGAGTGGCTAGGCATCTCCACTGCTCGGGTCCACATACTCATGAGGTTCATAGTATGGAGTCAGATCTTCAACATTAAACACATGGTGAATTCCCATACTGGCTGGATGTCAAGTCGGTAGGCGTTGGTCCCAATACGGCTAATAATGGAGTACATACTCATTCGTTTCGCGCTTAACTTCTTGGCAGGCCCCGAAGGGAGCCTCTCGGGGTGGACTCGCATCATTACCTTCTCGCTTGCATTAAATATTTGTTCTCGCCCACGCTTATCTGCATGAGCTTTGTAATTTTCATTGCTTGTTAATATTCGTCGGCGGACCGACTCATGCAAATCATGCAAATGTTGTGCAAATGACTCAGCAGACTCATGCAGGTAATGCAACTAATGCAAAGACAACATGACAGACACGGTACACTCCTTATGGGAAAAATCTAATAATGCCTGAGATGTCTCTCAAATGTGGTGGCTTATCAGGAGGTTCTTTCGGTGGAGTGTAGACAAACTCATCTCGTGTGTGACGAGTGCTCAGATGACCGTGAGAGACAACTATACTCAAATACTGGCTCGTAAAGAGCCAACTGTCTCTCGGGAAACGTGGCGCATCAGGGGGGTCCCCAGGAGTTGTGTAAGAAAAGTCATCACGAAGGAGACGTCCGCCTGAGTGAAAATCGTGTGCGCCAACTAGAAGTCGTGAGTCTAAAATATGGTGAGCGTCCCAGACAAGAAAGAACTTATCGGGTGGCTCAGCAGGTGGCGTGTTCCAAAACTCATCCAGAGTGTGAGGCGTCATAAGGTAGGTCCTCACAATATAAGTATACTCAAGTGGACTCAAGGTAGGCCCTACATATGTCATGCTCCACTCAAGGTCCCTTCTCTGGGGCAAGGCCAGAGATGATAATGAAAGATGTGTCATACCTGAGTGGCTCACCCGAGTCTTAACCTCACCAAGATGTGGCGGATCATCAGGGGGCTCAACAAGGGGCTTGTCATAGGGCTCATCACTAAGGTCAAAGTCCTCCCGATGAGGGCCATCGAAAGGGATAGTGTCCCTGTACATGGGTGACATAGCCACTACGAGATCAACACCAAGCTCTGAGCTCTCAGTCGTAACGTGGCTCAGGGTAATGCCAAGGGAAAAGTGACATAGACCTACGCTCAAGACTGGGTCTGCGGGTGCGGTGTCAAGACATGAGTTTAGGGTATAAGTGTCAATCAACCCCGGACATGCCAAAAGTGGAGGTGTGGGTGAGAGGCACAACACTACCGACTCAATAGATCGCTCAGGCTCATCCTCCGTCGGAGTAACAAAAGACGGGTCAGAAACAAGAGATAGATCACTCACGAGGCTAAGCATCTCGTTGGGGTGAGAGCAATCCGTATCAGGTATCACTTCCGTCGTGGGTAACAGGATAGTGGTAGGCATCGTAGTGACCTCAGTATGAGAAGGACTCGTACTGCAGAGGTCAAGGTAAGGGTCCAACCGACCAGCTCTGGCGGATCTCAAAGACTGTTCGTAATGAAGGGCAAGCTGGTACGTCTGCTCGAGGGACTTCGAGCTATGATAAACCACCTTAGTACGAATGTCAGATTGAAGCCCAGATCGAAATCTGCAAGTGGTCATGGCTGAGTTCTCACGGATATCGCTCCTCACAACTAACTCATCAAAGCAATCCCTGTACTCAGCGACAGACATGGATTCTTGTTGAAGGGAAAATAATTGGTCGAGCAAGCGACTCCGATATGATGAAGGTAGGTACCTCTGACACAATATACGCTACATGTCCACCAAACTAGTGATGCGACAAAGACGGTCTCGCTCGCGGGTCCTCTCAATGCTAGCCCAATATGCCCTCGTCTGATCTAAAAGTCTAAGTCTCGCAAACTTAACGCGACGCTCACCGAATAACTCAAAATGATCAAGATAATACTCAATATCCACGAGCCAATAACTGAAAGACTCGAGACTCGATGAGTCGTCAAAGGAAGGGGAAACTGTACGAAACCGACTCTCAAGATCTCTCTCAAAGTGACAATCCTCATAATAGTCATCCCTAAGGTAATTGGGTCGAGTCGAAGGATCAACACAATCCGCTCGCGGGCAAGAATATGAACAACGACAATCATCATACTGATCGTCTCTGGCATAGTGAGGTTGTGTCGGTGGGTTGACACGATCTCGGAAAGTGGTGTGCCGCAGACGATAATAATCATCGTGATAACGTGAGGATTTCTCTGAAGTCGCTCTATGAGATTGGGTATAGACGGACTCAGAATCTCTCAAGAGAGGAGAGGAACGACGCCGATAATTAGTCATGTATGAACCTAAAGACTCTATATGATCTACCACTACAAAGCATGCAAATGGCTTAACCTTGACCTCTAATACCAATTTGATGTAGAGGTAGGCTAGTGGTGCTCGGAAACTACAACTCTATGTGCAGGTGCAGGGGTGACACACTAATGCAATGCTACATACAACTATGCAAGGTGGTCGTCGGTCGGCAACAACAATCACTATAAGCAATGAAATTAATAACACCACGCAAATAATTGAATTAGAAAACAAATAATTAATTTCAGCAATTTTATAATGGCTTCCTCCACTCTGAGGGTCAAAGCAAAGCGTGCGCCGAATAATTCCTCCTGCAATTATTAGTATACTAGAGCCAATTTCCACACAAACAATAGTCGCAGCACAATATAGTAAATCACCAAATGATAGATGTCAAATCACATAAACCAATACCATAAAAAACTCACAAAGCAGTGGGCTGAACCGAGACACTGAAGGATTTGGGTCCGGATGTGTAGATTGGCGATCGGAGGTAGAACAGGAGGCGAAGACGGCGATGGTGGTGGCTGTCCTCGGTGGAGAATGGGTAGATCGGGCCGGAAATAGATGGATCCGGCCACTAGGGAATAGATCCGGGCGAGGGGTGGATAGATCCGTTATTTGGTGGCGGATCCGGGCTAAGGGATGGAGTACAAGTGGAGGGAAAGACGGAGCGGAGGCTGAAAATCCAGATCTGGATGGATCTAGGAAAATAGGGGTTTTGCAAAGGTGGATCCACGAGAAATAGGGGTAGGGGAATGGGGGGCCGGCGGCTGGACTTCTTGCCGGCACGGGAAGGGTTGCTGGAGAGGCGGCGGTGGCCTGGGAGGGGAATCAGTGGGCGAATGGTGGAGAGGCTGACATGGGTGGTGCGGCTAGTGGCCGTGACTTTGCTGGAGGGGGGAATCTGGAGGCCTGCGGTGGAAACTGAGAGGGAAAAAAACTATATAATGTGAATAGTAAATTTCATTTATCCACGGTGAAAAGAAGAAGAACATGGGGATTGTAGGCGGAGTTTTCTGGACAGCAAACACAGCCGGCTGTTTGGGGGCTGTGGAGGCTGCGATAAGGGGTTTTGGAGGGGGAGAATAAGGCTTAGGGTTAGGGGATACCTTGGGGAGAAAGATAGACACCTAGGAGTCGTCACCTAGGGTTCCACGGAGTCGGCAACGTGGCTTGATCACTGGAATCCGGGATTTCTTTTCACCAAATTCTGCAATGACTGAATTCAGCCCCTCTACATCCTATTTATAATAAAAGAAAGACTAGGGCATCCCCATCAACGGCTATGATTGGCCGGTGGGTTCGCCCATAAAAATACATCAAAATAAAATGAAAAAAATAAAGTAATATAATATTTTGACTCGCGGCGATGCTCTGGATGCAATCGCGGAGCCCGATCGTCGATCCGGGCACGCCATATATTGAAAGTTGCCAAATCAGCCCCGAACGGACCCAAAACGCGTCCTCGTCTCTGCTCCGCATCACTTATTTTCACCGGTCAAGCGGTTACGACCGCATGAACGGGACCTTAATTCGTAACTGCTTGACCGGTGAAAATAAGTCCCCCCAATTAAGGTCCGGTTCATGCGGCCGTAACCGCTTGACCGGTGAAAATAAGTCCCCCCAAACGAAGCCTAAGTGTCGGTTCTGGTATCATTGAGTGATTCTGCAAGAGTGTGGGCATTCAAAATCCAAATTATAACCTCAACCTTATAAAGCATATCATACAAGATGATTAAATTATTTCTTGATAAGTAAAATAGGGCAAACAAAGTGGCAAACTAAGGCATAGAGCCTTGACCTCCTTACGCCAAGCCCAACATGCTTGTCACTGAGATCTAGCTCGACGCCTAGTGCAGTCGAACCTCGTTGAGCTAGATCTTAGAGAACCTCGTTGCCAATCTTTAGATTCATTCATTCATTCAAATAAAAGAAGAGTCCAAAGAAGCATCACTGACACGATCATTTTATTTGCAATTATTATGTTATTTTCATTATGTGAACGTTTTATTATTATTCACACTATTTTTCCGTTATCTGCATCCCACGCCTATAAGGGGTTGCGTTTTACTCGTTTTGATTATTCTTGGATGAATGAAAAATTAGGGCTGCTCCCTAAGGTTTTCCACTCAACCCTAATCCTCCTTCCACTTCCTCACCTCCGCCAACCCTCCCCCTTACCAGATTCATCTCGGGATCGTATCATAATGTGAGGTTGGCTCATGGTCCAGTAAGTAAAATCCCTTGTGATTTGTACCACTGTTGATCCGATACTTTGTAATTCGATCCTAAATGGCATATATCATGACAAAAAATGTGATGGAGTAATTCAAAGATGTGGTAATGTGACTAGTAGAAAGCATATTACGAGAGGAGTGAAGTTGTAAGACAGGAAATGGAGATATCAGGTGAACATTTTTTTCATTTCCTCACAGTGGAGATAAGGAAACATTAGCAGCAATGACTTTCCCATGATCAGATAAAAGACTATTGGAGATAAAACCCTAGGATGCCCTAGTCATATGATGCCCTAGTTGATATACTTTATGGAGGGAGGAGCAAATTTCTCATGGATTTCAGTAGTATGGGCAACATTCTTAAAATGTGGACCTCTTGATCTACCATCATCCAAACTACTATCACGACCAAGACCACTTGTACCCCTGCTGTACAAGCGAAAACAAGATTCACGTCGTGACCTTTCTTCCTACAATGGTCTCAAATCGACAAGGGAGCATTAGAGGTGGGTTGGGCCTGACCAAATCCAGTAAGAGCAAATTGGTGAGCCACTGCAGCACGCCACATTACATTAATGTTCAGTTATAAGCAAATTCATTCATTCAAACAAATGTGTTAATAGCGGAGCATAAAGAACCAAATAAACAGTTGAATCGGTTTCAGTGATGGATAACAACGCATCATTTTCAAGCAAATATCTTAGTAGCTCAGCCAAAAGAACACGAATAGTTCAACGCGGTTTCACAGATGCATGATGCAGTTGGCCGGCTACAATGCGGGCCGCATCTATTGCCCTTTCTAAATCCTCTTGAGATTCCTGGCTAACACAAGTGAAAACCCAATGCATGGCTTATCCTACTCCTACATGGACCCTAATCCTCCCAACTTTTTATAATTTATTGAATTCATTTGAAATTGTAGAATCTTATTCTATTTAATATTTCGTGGAACAATACCAGAGAGAGGGCCAATTTTTTCATTTCCTTGTAATTTTTGTATTTTGAGGTGGTATGAGGTGCACATGATGGCTCACGATATCATTTTTTGTATATTTTTGTGATTAATCCATCAACATATCAAATTTCATATGGTGGATTAATTTGAAGCTAGATTTTCTTTGTGCAAAAGCATTGTATAAAAGAATATTCTTTACGAAATAAGATTCACATACATTTGTGGAATATGACTTTTATATATGCATCATGAGAGTAATGAAGTAAACATTTTTATTTGCAGGTTCGTTGCTACTGAATTGGCTACAGAGATCATTGTCAATGTTGGTCGTGTTGACTTGTTGACCGGGCCCCACATGCATGGGAGTTATGAGTTTGCTGTTTTAATTGCATTAAGGGGGAATGAATGTAATCAATGGGGAGTTGAGGAGTTAGTAGGTGAATGGTTAGGAGTTAGTGGCTTTTATTGTTTTGCCACTTGGCACGTTTTTATTCGTTGTAGTTGCCTATATAAAGGCTTGTAATCCTTAGTTGTAGATTGATGAAATTGTGAGAAAAATTCCTAACTCTTTGTTCAAGTTTAGAGAGAGGAGAGAGCGCCGCAGCGCCAAGGTTTCTAGTGAGAGAAGGTTGCCGGCGGTGAACGTGCCGAGCAGTTTGGAGTTGAAGCCGGCCGGAAGGTTTGATCCCGCCATCTCGCCGAACAGGAGTTGCAGCTCGCCGGTGTTGGGTTGGCCTCGGCAGTGAAGGGGAGCTCGGTTGGTGCTCGTTCTCGCCGGTACTGTGGAGCAGCTTGCGAGTTGAGGTCGGCAGATAGTGGTGGAGCTCGCAAGTGGCAGCTCGACTGTTGTGCAAGAGGAGCTCGCGCGAGTTCAGTCATCTCGCCGGAGCAAGGTGTTCTCGCCGTGTGATCTCGCACGAAGTGAGTTCGGCCGAGTTGGAGGAGTTCTCGCCGTGAGCATTGAGATCTCGTCGGGGTCAGTTCGCGTGTTGTTTAGTCGTGCTGGAAGAAAAGTTACAGGCAATTTATTTAGTGGGGTGCCGAGAAGGGCCATTAGAGTTGAATATTTTTTAACTTAAATCGGAGAGGAGAAGGGTCTCATATCGCGTTTCCAACAGGTCGCATCAACTTCTACCTTGAAAAGGTATTTAAGATAGTTCACCGTATATCAAAAGAAGAGTGAGCACAGAGGATACTCTCAGTGTACATTATGCTGATAATCCTAAAAGATGGAATGAATCCACTGAATCTTATTGCAATAGATTCATAAATGATACATTTCTGTTTATGTTTTAAATTTCATAAATAAGAGCTCACAGTGTTGCTTTCCAAATGATACTGCATCCATTGTTCATTGATCAGTTGCAATAGGGGTAGCTGTTCTACCATTACTACAAGTCTACCACGTGGTTGCTCAATGCTGCTAAGATCGATCACAATGACTTACACCTTTAATTCAAAGGTTAAAAAAAAAACTAAGTTTTTTGAAATTTAAACTTCAAACTTCAAATAACGGGCTTTAAAATTTTTTTTTTTTTTTTAAACTTTGTTAGTTTTGTCAACAGAAAAAAACCGTTTCTGGATTCTAACTAATTGGCCGTTAATTAGAGCGTACCTGGGGGATTATAAATAAGCCACCACAGATGAATGGAAGGCCATCAGCATCCTGCAACACGATCAGCTGCGCTCACTGCAGTAGTAGAAGAAGAAGAAGAAGAAGAAGAGCAGTGGCCATCTGCAATCCTCTTGCACCGGCCACCGTCGACGTCTACCTTCTCAGCTGCATTCCGTCTCCTGCACCGGACATCATCAGCCACCAACATGCCTAAGCGCGACAGAAAAAGGCGGGCCAACAAAAGGAGAATGAGGGAGACGGCCGTGGAGGCACCGCCGGAGCAGCCCATTACTCCGGAACCCTTGGAGGAAACTGAATCCCCGGAAGCTTCCGCCCTGTTGGAGAACCCGCCGGCGAACGCCCCGCTGCCTTTGTCCGAGAAACCCTTAGACGAAACTGAAGCTCCGGCGGCTTCCGCCGTGTTGGAGGAGAATGGCGGTGAAGAGAACCCGCCGGCGAACGCCCCCCTGCCTTTGTCCGAGATCGAGGAACCCTTAGAGGAAACTGAAGCTCCGGCGGCTTCCGCCGTGTTGGAGGAGAATGGCGGTGAAGAGAACCCGCCGGCGAACGCCCCCCTGCCTTTGTCCGAGATCGAGGAACCCTTTGACGAAACTGAGGCTCCGGCCGCTTCCGCCGTGTTGGAGGAGAATGGAGGTGAAGAGAACCCGCCGGCGAACGCCCGCCTGCGTGTGTGCGAGATAGAGGAGGTGGAGGAGGAAGCCGAACCTGAGGTTCCACCGCTTCAGGAGCAACTGGAATCGGAGCAAGACTGGCTGATGACCACTCCGCCGCCGCCGCCGCGCCCTTCTCCTTGGTGGCGGAAACGAGCCGGCAACATCTCTGATTTTCTCGAGTTCTTTTGGGCTGAATATGATATTTGAGATTGCCAAGAGTGTTTTTTTTTTAATTGTCATTTGATGTCACGTTTTTTATTTTATTTTTTATAGTCATGTTACTTTTTTTTAATAAATAAATCGATTTGATGTTTAGCTTATTATATGGTGTTAATGAAGAGTTTTTTTTAGTGCTGTAATTTCGCTCCAAAATTGAAGATCTCTCAGACAGTTGGATAAAATAGCTACCGATACATGTTAGGCCATTAATAATTTCAACTTTAATTAAATCATTATTAAATGGCGCAACCCATATTATATTTCAACTTAAATTAATATTAAATAATTAAATCATTCAATATATTTTTTAACGCACAACCAACAAATTTATATTGTATTAGCAATGATTTGCAGGATTAATTTTTTCGCCTAATATTTATTTTCTTGCAGTCTCTAGTCTCTAGCACATACATTTGTATTTTGTTACGTTGTTTTTGTTGGGGTTGTGGAACACTTCCGGTCCTCTTGTTTCTCACACCGGGTTCGCCCACGTGAGCTTAGAGGAATCGAAGTGTGATCCCCCCTCGACATCTCTGGGACCCACGACAGCGGGGGTCCGGGGGCGGCAGCCCCCGGCGGAGGTCCCGCTGACCGGACAGCGGGCAGGGGTCCAGGGGACAGCGTCCCCGGTGGGGGCTCGGGGGCAACGCCCCCGGACCAATTTTTTCTGAAGGGGATTCTTTGGATCGGCGATCGTCGAACGCTATGGTTCGACGATCGACGATCGTCGACCGATCTTTGGGTCGACGGTCGCGATCGTCGACCGGCCTTTTGGGTCGACGATCGGCGATCGTCGACCGGTCTTGCTCGGTCGACGATCGGGGTTGCCGATCGTCGATCGGCCTTTTGGGTCGACGATCGGCGATCGTCGACCGGTCTTGCTCGGTCGACGATCGGGGTTGCCGATCGTCGATCGGCCTTTTGGGTCGACGATCGGCGATCGTCGACCGGTCTTGCTCGGTCGACGATCGGGGTTGCCGATCGTCGATCGGCCTTTTGGGTCGACGATCGGCGATCGTCGACCGGTCTTGCTCGGTCGACGATCGGGGTTGCCGGCAGATATATATATACGTTGTTTTTTCCCGATTTAGGGATACGATTCATTGCAGTCTGCGGCGGCGTATTCTTTTGGAGGCGATACGAGGCATCTCGTTGAGATCGATCCAGAAGGTATTCTTCTATAGTTTTCTTGTCCAGAAGAGAGGAGAAGAGGTAGGATCGGATTTGATCCTTGCAACCTTTTGTAATCTGTTTCTTTTGGGGTGAATACAAGAAGGAAGAAGAAGGGGAGAGAGGACGTAGCCCGGTTTTGGGTGAACCTCTGTAACATCTTGTGTTTGTGATTGCTCTGTTTTGTTCTGTGCTTGTTATTCGATTTTCGGATTTCTGCTTCTCGGCACCCCGGATTTCCTACAGTTTTGAAATTCTACTTATTTGTGATTGTTATAGTATATTTGTAGATTTCTTTTTGCAAGCCTATAAAATTTTATAATTCACATAAGTATTCATGGAGTACATTATCCATCTGATCACACACATCACTAGATCCGTTCCGAGTCACATATCTTTGCTTTTTTAAATCATAAATTTTTTTAATCATTATTTATTAGACAATCTCACTTCCTTTCATACACTTGCTTTGAAGTTTTCTATGTTAATATGTGTTGATAATTACATTTTCTATTATTGTATATACATATTCATATTTGGTTGAAGAAAAATAATATATATTTTAACGATGACACAAAAGATTAATTAACAGTAATCATAATTGATAACATAAGATTTTCAAGCGAGTTAGATAGGATGTGATTACTGGAAGAGTTTTCTTTTTGTTTGTCCAGGAATATTTTCTGCATAAATTCAATTATATTTCTAAGAGTTTCAGTGTATTTGATGCCAGTGGATCAGTGATAAGAGTTGGAGCTTTCTAGAACCGAAAAACAAATGAATGTTTGGAAAATCTACTTTTTCAGTGCTCTTTGGAATGGAGTTGTGAGTTTATTTGTTTGGAAGACCGGCTTAATTTGTGGTAGATTTTGTTTCTCATGTCACAAACAAACCTCCTTTATTCTGTTTGTCCATTCATAAAATCACAAAACCTTATTAGAAGATCGTAATCCGATGAAGGCACCATGGAAGAGCTGCACAATGCATGCCATTCGGGCCGCTATTTGCACCGAACAAAACTATTTTTCCTGGGAAAATATCTGAAAGCAGCTGAATTTTATAAAAGTCTATATATAGTACCAGCACGTGCTTTTACAAGGTTCAAGAAAAAGATAGTACAAAACACTACATTTTACAAATTTTAAGCATGAGTTCTCATGAAGAATTCCCTGTGAGTACTCCAGTTCACTGCTTTCGTTCATGCTTAACAAAGAAATTTATCAAGCTTATTATCATGTATCAGGAAAAATCTTGTAAGCATTCAGCTCAAATCATTTTATTTCAACAATGGAAACATTCAGTATTATTAATAAGCTGAGAAGTTACAGGGTGTATGCCAGCTTGAAGTGGCAGTTCAGCTGCAGCCAATGCTGTCAAAGGAGTCAACTCTGATGGATTGATTAATCACCAATGTACATACATGTATTTCTGTATCATACAAACAGTGAAAAGCATCACGCTAGGTTTAGGTTAATCGCTAAATTTATTGACTCAACATCTCGAACGTGCGCTCCTCATTTTAATTCGAACTCGACCATAATTATTTAGTAAAATTCACACGTACATTGATTGATCAAACAATAGTAGAATTCACCGTTCAGCCTCTTAATCAAGGCAACAAAACGGGCACAAAATAAGATTCATACTTATACATATAGACCTCCTTTTGAAGGCAAAATAAGCAGGACTTGAGATAAGGTGATGCCATCGTTTTGCATCAAAACACACGCAAAAAAACAACAAACACAGTTAGCACAATGCAACTCCCCTTCATCGCAGCCAAGGTATTATTGCGGCCGGGGTACAGTCACGCAGTGGGGTTTGCGAGTTGCTTGTATACTGAATAAAGGAACAAAAATATAAATGAAATGAGATATCATAAGTATGAACCAAATTATTGAAAGTTTCAAGCTAAATAACATCAATGAAAAGCACCTGGATAAACACAATTTCACAAAGAGTTGAGTAACTAAATTTTAGACTTAAGTGTGCATATAAATCAGCTAAAATAAAGTTTAGCTGATTTATATCAGCTAAACTTGGAGAAGAGGGAATTTGGTTTGTGCTCAGGAGGCCCAGCACATGTATCTTAGTAGACCACTGAAAATATCATGTTGCTTTGAATATTTTTTTTTTCAAATGCATGGATGATCAGCTAGCATTGAGAAGGTATTCATAAAGAACTATGGATGCTTTGCCTTGCTATTCTCCTAAGCACAATGGATTGACATAAGAATCTATCGAAATAGCAAGCGTAAATTTGATTGAAATAGAAATGTGAAAGATTATTGAACTACTTCTCTAATTATCATAAGAGAAGGTTCAAAACAATCAAATGAATGTAAATTTATGTATGGAAGCTTATGAACTTCGAAAATTCTTCCGTATCAAATACATGCAAATCAATCAATTGAAATGGCAAACGTAAACATAAATATCTGGATAGGTGTATGCCTTCGAGAAGAACAAAATATGACAGTTAATTTATGAGTAGGCAAGCATATGCTGCAGAATATAGATATGTCTTAGAACAATCGTTGTAACATTCGACAACCTAAACAGGGTCTGAATATGTGACTGAGATACTGTTTACTTGTTGGAAACGATAGCGCGTCAACTCCACTAAGCCACTCCGACGAGAACTGTTGCGGCGAGAGCTTCTTGCGAGACAGTGTGAGCTTTTTTCAGTACAGAGGAGGGGCGGAGAACAAGTACAAACACACTTGGTGCAGGGATTACTCGTTTATCTGATTCATTAGACATAGTTATAGGGGACTTGTTTCTTTCTAGAAACAAGACACCGCTTATATTACATGCATAAAGACATATATGCCCTTATTTATACATCAGCTATAACTATGACTTTATCCCTACGCGCTGACATGTTTTGTCTGGATCTTCTTCTTGACAGTGGCCGATGCTGCGATTACTGCATCCAACACGCCCCCTTAATCGGAGAGCGGCCCAATCCCTAGTTTGGTTCTCAGTTTTTTGAAACGTGCAGTTGGTAAGGGCTTTGTCATAATGTCAGCTACTTGGTCTTCTGATGCACAGTAAACAAGTTTGAGTTTTGCTTCTTCTACTTGCAATCGGACAAAATGATACCGAATGGCGATATGTTTACTTCGTTTATGAAACACAGAGTTTTTGCAAGCGCGATGGCTGAGGTATTATCACACAGTAATGGTAGAATTCGTTGAACCTTTTCCTGTTTGGGGTCTTCTGTCATTTCAATGTGTACCTCCTTTTCTAATTGCTGGAGCCATAGCGCTTCACTGGCTGCTGCACTCAAAGCCATATATTCTGCTTCGGTAGATGAGAGGGCAACTGTTTGTTGCTTTCTTGCACTCCATGAAATTGCTTTCGACCCGGCTAAAAATACATAACCCCCCGTGCTTTTACTATCATCCCGATCTCCGGCCCAATTTGCATCACAATAGCCATAGAGATTCCCATCTTCATTTCGTTTGTAGATAAGACCGTAGGTTTTGGTCCCTTGTAGATAACGTAAAAGCCTTTTCGCTGCAGCAAAATGCAATTCACTGGGATCAGCTACATACCTAGATAGAGTATTAACACTGTACTCAATATCCGGTCTTGTATGAGTAATGTATAGGAGGGATCCTATTAAAGATCGAAATGTATTTGTATCAGCTTTCACTTCTTGTTCAGTTCGTTTGTGAAGACTTTCACTTGGCCCCATCGGAGTAACAGCTTCATTGCATTGCATCATCTTATGTTTCTTCAACAGCTTAGTGATATATCTTGTTTGAGAAATATGGATTGCCTGTGAAGTTTGTTTAATTTCAAGGCCCAAGAAATATCTTATCTGTCCAAGATCAGTCATGGCATATTTGCTTTGCATACATTTCTTGAACTCGAATAGTTGTGTTTTAGAATTGCCAGTGTAGATAATATCATCTACATAGACACACACAACTGTGATATGTCCTCTTTCTTTTTTAATGTATAGAGAAGCCTCGATCGAGCACCTTTTAAATCCTACATTCAGAAGATATTGGTCTAGATTAGCTTTCCATGCTCGGGGTGCTTGTCGAAGACCATAAAGGGCTTTTTGCAATCGATAGACTTTTTCTTCTTGTCCCCGGATTTGAAACCCTTTGGGTTGTTCAACATATAATTCTTCGTGTACTATTCCATTCAGGAATGCTGCTTTAACATCTAATTGATACAAAGGTAGGCAATGCTGGGCTGCAAAAGCAATTACAAAGCGAATAGTTTCCATTCGCGCAACCGGGGCAAAGGTTTCAACAAAATCTTTACCAGGAATTTGACTAAAGCCCTTTGCTA
Source organism: Platanthera zijinensis (assembly GCA_039513925.1). Taxonomy (NCBI): domain Eukaryota; kingdom Viridiplantae; phylum Streptophyta; class Magnoliopsida; order Asparagales; family Orchidaceae; genus Platanthera; species Platanthera zijinensis. The sequence continues at coordinate 113,855,716 of CM077098.1, read as the reverse complement.
CCAGACGGGCTTTATGTTTCACCAAATCTCCATATTCATTTGTTTTTTGTTTGAAAATCCACTTAAGACCGATAACATTTTTGTTAACCGGTCGTTTGGTGAGTTTCCAAGTTTGATTGTTTGAGATAGTTTGCATTTCTTCACACATAGCATCTTGCCATACCTTTTCCTTCACTGCTTCATCATAGGTGATAGGCGTGTCTGTAAATAAAGCCAAATCACAGAATTTATAAAGATCTTCTATAGTTCTTACTTTTAATGGACCTGTTTCTGGACTGCTTGGCGGGGAAGATGAAGATGCAGACTCACTAGCGGCAACTTCAAGTGGAGGTTGTTCCTCTTGTGGCAGGATGGAACTTGATGCTTTGTCATCTGGTTCAACCACACAGGGATAAAGAAATGACTGTTGATTATTATCTGATTCCCAGGGCCATGCTTGATCTTCATTAAACACAACATTTCTCGAGATTACCAATCGCTTGGTTCTTGGATTAATTAATTTATAGGCTTTGGATTGTGAATTGTATCCAATAAATAACAGCTTCTCCGTCTTTTCATCCAGTTTCCCTTCTCTATCTTTTAGAGCATGTGCAACACATCCAAAAGTTTTTAAATGTGCAAGAGAAGGTTTTCTGTTGTACAACATCTCAAATGGTGTAGATAAATGTACAGCTTTGGTGGGCGACCGATTTATAATATACACAGCTGTATTTGTCGCTTCTGCCCAATATTGTTTAGGCATTTTCATATGCAGCATTAAGGCTCTTCCCATCTCTAGAATAGTGCAATTTTTTCTTTCGACTACACCATTCTGTTGGGGTGTTCTTGGAGCTGTCAGTTCTCTTCGAATTCCTTGTTGTTTACAGAATGTTATAAATTCCGTCGAGAGAAATTCTCCTCCTCTATCTGTCCGGAAACATTTGAGTTTATACTCTAATTGTCTTTCTATCATAACTGTAAACTCTCTAAATACTGCAAATGCCTCTGATTTATTCTGAAGATAGAAAATCCAGGAATACCTTGAATAATCATCTACAAGTAAGAAGAAGTACCTTTTTCCTCCTAGGGATTCCACTTGTGATGGTCCCCATAAATCACCATGTATAAGTTCTAGAGGTGCCCTGCTGCGTTTGGAAGATAATTTAGGAAATGGCATTCGATGAGCCTTGCTTGTTGTACAACTTTCACAGAAAAAGGTTTCCTGTGTTAGCTTTGGTATACCTCGGACTAGTTGATGTTTAATCAACAGGTTCATTGATGTTGCATTGATATGTCCAAGCCGATGATGCCAACGACGATTGTCAGCAATTGGTGTTTGCATCGTTATGGTTGAGTTATTACATACTTGATGAGTATCTAGCTGAAATACTCGATTGACTTGCATGGGGGCTGAGGCGATGACCTGATTACTTTTATCTTCTATAATTTGACATTGTTTTTTCGAGAAGATAACTGTATATCCCTTTTGTTGTAGTTGTCCAACACTAAGCAAGTTTTGTTGCAATTTGGGAACCCAATTCACATCAGGGATATACTTAATTGTACCTTGTTTAGACAAGATAGAAATTGTCCCTCGACCTTCAATCTTTAGAGGTTGTCCATTACCCAGAAAAACTTCTGATTTGTAAGTTTCATCCAGGTGGGTAAACTGTTTTTTATTACCACTTAGATGATTTGAGCAGCCGCTATCCACAAACCATTGAACTGGTTGTCCTAGTGTTACTTTGTCTGCTTCACAGGTAAGAAACAGAAAATCTGCTGGATCAGCTTCAGCAAACTGGACATCTTGTTTTTGCTTAAACCAACAATCCTTATCAAGATGTGTCGGTTTCTTGCACCGTTTACACTTATGATAGCATTCCATAGGTGTATGATTCAATTTATGACAGAGAAAACAGCCGGGTGAACTTTTTTCCTTCTGTAACCTGTTCTTTACCTTTTGTCATGACTTTCATTTGCTTGCCTTGAAGCTGTTGATGCTTTCCTGATTTCCACTTTTCAGATTTACCAAACTTCATTTTCGCCTGGAGAGCCTGTTCAATTGGGATATGTTTTTGTCTCATGCGATCTTCATGGGATTGCAAAGACCCCATGAGCTCTGGTATTGTCAAAGTATCCAAATCTTTGGACTCTTCAATTGCGGCAACAACATGATCAAAGCTATTGGGTAAACTTCGCATAATTTTAAAAATAATTTGTTGATCATCGACAACTTTCCCAAAGTTGCGAATTTGATTAACAATATTGGACACTCGAGCATTAAACTCTTGTATGGTTTCATCTTCCTTCATCTGGATGGCATCCAGGTGTCGCCACAAGGTATGGACTTTGATAGAAATTATTTTCTTTGTCCCTTTAAATTCCTCCTTTAAAGTGTCCCACGCTTCTTTTGTTGTGGTTGCACCCATGATTCGAGGAAAAATTACATTCGAGAGGCCTTGCTGAATAATCAACAGGGCTCTGGCATTTTTTGTTCGTGCTTCTTTCTGACTTCTCACGATGTCCTCAGATGCCTTTCCACTAGTCGTCTTATCAGAAGGAAGATCAGGTACTAACGGGATACCTTTTTCAACTATGTCCACCAGGTCTTGTGAATCAAGGAGTGTAAGCATCCTGATGCTCCAGAATTCATACATCTCTCCATCAAATATGGGCACTCCGCTTTGACTGTACTGAAGAGGTGCAGTGGTAGAGGATGAGGACATATTCGTCTAGCACCGTTCTTAGTATGGGCTGAGTTTGCTTACCTCCTTCCTTTTACAACCTGGGCTCTGATACCAGACTGTGAGCTTGTTTCAGTACAGAGGAGGGGCGGAGAACAAGTACAAACACACTTGGTGCAGGGATTACTCGTTTATCTGATTCATTAGACATAGTTATAGGGGACTTGTTTCTTTCTAGAAACAAGACACCGCTTATATTACATGCATAAAGACATATATGCCCTTATTTATACATCAGCTATAACTATGACTTTATCCCTACGCGCTGACATGTTTTGTCTGGATCTTCTTCTTGACAGTGGCCGATGCTGCGATTACTGCATCCAACAGACAGCTCCCGGCGAGCTTCACCACCACGGCGAGACCACCACACTCCGGCGAGAACTCCTCCTTCACGACTCCTCCTCCACCACGGCGGGAGCGTGCTGGCGAGTGCTCCCTCTGGCCCGGCGAGAAAAACGCCTGCGAAAGGTGGCGGGATCAACCTTCCGCGAGAACGGCAGCTCCGGCGAGAGCTCAACCTCCGGTGAGTACACCAACAAGCGAGAGCCCAGGAGGTTGGCGGCGAGAGGTGAAAAAAAATTCCTGCGGGAGCCAATTAAAAACACACTCTCTCTAACTCTCTCGCCTCACTCTCTTTCTCTCTCTCGCCTTTACACTCTCTCTCTCTCCTGCTCTCTTTTCTTGCAAGAGAAACAAAACCAAAACCTTCTCTCTCTCCCACTATTCCTCTCTCTCTCTCTCTCTCTTCTCTCTCTATTATTCTCTCTCTCGCTCTCTCTCCTGCGGGAGTCAAAATGAGGAAAGTTTTTTCTCTTCCAGCACACAAAAACAAAACATGTACAAGCCTATATATAGGCAATACAAACCAATAAAAAACTGACATGTGGCGCATCCAATAAATGCTCCAAAACAAACCACTCTCTCTCTCTTCCGCCATCACCTCATATGCATAAAATATATAATTAATTCAGTTGACCTGGTCAACTAAATAACTCCAACAAACTCCCCCTCAAACTTGGCATAGCATGCCGAGTTTGCCTTTGAGCTTTAGGAACGTGTCCACCTTCAACGCCTTGGTAAAGATGTCCGCCGCTTGCTCTCCGGTCGGGCAATACTTGACCTCCACTGTCTTCAGCTCCACCTGCTCCCTGAGGAAGTGATACCTTGTCTCGATGTGTTTGCTCCTCCCATGCAGCACCGGATTCTTCGCGAGCTGGATGGCCGACATGTTGTCCACCAACATGGTCGTTGGTCCATCCACTCCATGATGTAGACTCTCCAGAAGGTTCCTTAGCCAGATAGCTTGGCAGGTGCCAGCCGCCGCTGCAATGTACTCTGCCTCACATGACGATAGAGCTATCGTGGCCTGCTTCTTCGAGCTCCAAGAGAACACTCCCGTTCCCATGTTGAAGGCATATCCAGAAGTGTTCTTCCTGTCATTCACATCCCCGCCGTAGTCACTGTCCGAGTACCCTACCAGCGTCAGCTCCTCTCCAGTACCATACTTCAGCCCATGACCTCTCGTCCCATTGATGTACCTCAGGATCCTCTTCGCAGCTGTAAAGTGGCCATCCTTTGGCTCTTCCATGTGCCTACTCACCACTCCGACCGCATACATGATGTCTGGTCGGGTGAAGGTCAGGTAGCGCAGACTACCCACCAAACTCTTGAATAAGGTGGAGTCCACCGCTCCTTCCTTCGACTCCTAGCTCAGCTTCAGCCCTGGGTCAGCAGGAGTGGAGATAGGCTTACTATCCTCCATCCTGAACTTCTTCAAGACCTCCTCTGCGTACTTCTTCTGGGATATGAAGATCTCGTCGTCTCCCTGCTTCACTTCCACCCCCAGGAAGTAGCTCAACTCTCCCAAGTCCGTCATCTCGAACTCTCTCTTCATCATCTCCCGGAACTCTTCATACATAGCTGTGTTGTTCCCTGTGAAGATCATGTCATCCACATACAAGCACACTATCATCATGCCTCCGTCCTTGTCCACCTTGGTATATAGAGCGTACTCATGCGGGCTCTTCTGATAGCCATGCTTCTGCAGAAAAGCATCTATCCTTCCATTCCAAGCTCTAGCTCCTTGCTTGAGCCCGTAGAGTGCTTTGTCAAGCTTGCAGACCTTCCTCTCCTGCCCTTTCACCACGTACCCTGGAGGCTGCTCGATGTACACATCCTCCTCCAGGTAGCCATTCAAATAAGCAGAGACCACGTCCATCTGCATTATCTTCCACCCGGTGATGTGCGGCTAGCGCGATGATCAGCCGGATGGTATCTATCCGCGCTACAGGTGCGAAGACTTCATCATAGTTCACTCCCTGAACTTGGCGGTAGCCCTTCACGACTAGTCTCGCCTTGTGCTTCTCTACGCCTCAATCTTTATTTTTCTTCACCTTATACACCCACTTCACCCCGAGGGGTTTGTGGCCTGCAGGTGGGTCGACCAACTTCCAGGTCTCATTCTTCTTGATGGAGGCGATCTCCACATCCATCGCCTTCCTCTAGCTTTTCTCCTTTGCGGCCTCATCATAAGAGCACGGCTCGACATCTGCCAATAGACAATATAAAGAAAAATTGTTAAGAGTCGGTGTCGTCTCCTCGTAAAGCTCCTCCAACCTCCTCATCCTAGGTTGAGGACGGTCAGAGCTGCCCCGGCTAGTGCTCGCTCCACTAGGACTTCATCCGTTTGTACTTGCTCCACTTTAGTAGGGGGTAGAAGCTCCCCCTGAACTCCCACTCAGTGGTGATGGTGGCTCAGCTCCACCAACCTCAGCTTCCGCTTCATGACCACCTTCTTCCTCATCTTCAAAGAACATCCCCTTCATGTTTCTTGTCTCCTCATCCCAGCTCCAGCAGCTGTCTTCTTCAAACATCGCGTCCCTTGAGACTATGGCCTTCCCAGTCACCGGGTTGTAAAACTTGTACGCCTTGCTCTCCGGAGCATAGCCCACGAAGATGCACTTCTCGCTCCTATCATCGAGATTCTTCCTCCTCTGGTCCGGGATGTGAGCATGAGCTACACACCCGAAGACCCTTAGGTGCTTCACACTCGACTTCCAGCCACTCCATGCTTCAAACGGCGTCATGAACTTCACACTCTTTGTGGGGCATCTGTTCAGTAGATACACCGCACATTGCACTCCTTCCGCCCAGAACATCTTCGGTAGCCCCTTTTCCTTCACCATGCTTCTCGCCATGTTCATGATGGTGAGATTCTTCCTCTCTGCCACTCCGTTCTACTGCGGTGAGTACGCCGCCGTCAGTTGGTGTGATATCTCATTCTCCTTGCAGAAACTATCGAACAGCCTCGAGGTGTACTCCCCACCTCGATCTGTCCTAAGCACCTTCAATGGTTGTCCACTCTCCTTCTCGGCCATCGCCTTGAACTCCCTGAACTTGTCAAGGGCCTCAGACTTCTCTTTCAGAAAATACACCCAACACTTCCGACTATAGTCATCCGTGAAGGTGATGTAGTACTTGCTTCCGCCTATTGAGGTGGTCTCAAACGGACCCGCAATGTCCGAGTGAACCAGTTCAAGTTGCCGCCTTGCTCTCCAGGACTTTCCTCCTTCGAATGTCTGTCTCTTGAGCTTCCCCTTCGTGCACGCCTCACACACCTTCAGCGGAGGGGAGATCATAAGCAGATCTGCCACCATCTTGGAGTGGGATAGCAGCTTCAACCCTGTGAAGCCCAAATGACCCATCCTATGATGTCATAGTCATGCTTCTTCCTCTTCTTTTGTTCTCGCGAGACAAGCCGTCTCTTGAGCATCCATCCTCAGCGTGAAGACACGGTTTGCCGTCATCTGCACCTTCACTACCTCCTTCCCTTGATCATTCTTCATTGCCAGAGACCCATCCTTCATCTGCACACAGTAGCCTCTCTCCACTAACTGCCCAATGCTTAAGATGTTGGTCTTCAACCCTGGCACGTAGTACACATCATTCAAGTGTACTCTCTCCCCGTTTAGTTTCACTACCACCAGGCCCTTTCCTTCCAAGGAAATCTTCGAAGCATCCCCGAAGCTAACTTCACCCCCACTGGGTTCAAGGTTAGAGAACATCTCCTTATCTCCACACATGTGGTTGCTCGCTCCTGTGTCCAGGTACCACACTTCGTTCCTTCCTTCTTCCACACCTCGGTAGGTTAAGAACATCATTGGGTCTCCACCCCCAGCATTGTTCCCATTGTTCCTAGCCTCCGCATAATGGTTGGCTTCTTCTCTCTTCCTGGAAGCCCAGCAGTCATAGCTCATATGCCCAAATTTGTTACAGTTGTAACACTGTACTTGGGATATATCTCCTCGGCCTCTTCCTCTTCCTCTTCCTTCTTGCCAACCTCCTTGAGGTCGCTACGCCTCTCTTTGGAAACCTTGGTTCCTTCCTTGATCTCTACCTCCTCTTCTACCTCGACCTCTGCCTTGGTGACCTCGGCCACGCTGGCCGCTTCCTCTTCCTGAGTTTTCCCCAAAGTTCAACTGGGTCTGGAGTGCTTTTCCCAAGCCACTCGCTTCGTCATCATCCTGCTGCATTCTGTACTCATGAGCTTGCAATGAGCCTACAAGCTCATCTACGGTCATCTGGGTGAGATCCTTCGACTCCTCGATTGCCACCACCACGTGTCGGAACTTCCTTGACATGGCCCTCAGGAGCTTCTCCATGAGACTCACATCATCTATCGTCTCTCCGTTTCTCTTCATCTTGTTTGTGAGCGTCCGCAGACGGGTCACAAAGTCTCCGACCTTCTCCGTGGCCTGCATCCTCAACATTTCATATTCACCCCGGAGGGACTGCAGCTTCACTTTCTTCGCCTTGTCTACTCCTTGCATGGAGCGTTGCAACACCTCTCATGCTTCTTTTGAGCTCACAGCTTCTGAGATCTTCTCAAAAGTAGCTTCATCCACTCTTTGGTATAACGTGAACAAAGCCTTCTTATCCTTCTTTCTCGCTTCCCTTAATGCTGTCTTCTGGGCATTGGTCAATACCGCTTCTCCTTCGGCAGTAAGCTCTTTATACCCATCTTCAACGATCTCCCATAACTCCTTCGATGCTAGTAGCACTTTCATCTGAATGCTTCAATTACCGTAATTGGTCTTTGTCAACTTGGGGACTTGCCCCGGCATCGCTCCTCCTGTCTCCATCTCTTCTCACTTCAAACCTTCCGAACTACTTCAAGGGTCGAACCTGGCTCTGATAGCAGTTGTTGGAAACGATAACGCGCCAACTCCACTAAGCCACTCCGACGAGAACTGTTGCGGCGAGAGCTTCTTGCGAGACAGCTCCCGGCGAGCTTCACTCCACCACGGCGAGACCACCACACTCCGACGAGAACTCCTCCTTCACGACTCCTCCTCCACCACGGCGGGAGCATGCTGGCGAGTGCTCCCTCTGGCCCGGCGAGAAAAACGCCTGCGAAAGGTGGCGGGATCAACCTTCCGCGAGAACGGCAGCTCCGGCGAGAGCTCAACCTCCGGTGAGTACACCAACGAGCGAGAGCCCGGGAGGTTGGCGGCGAGAGGTGAAAAAAAATTCCTGCGGGAACTAATTTGCGGGAGCCAATTAAAAACACTCTCTCTCTCTAACTCTCTCGCCTCACTCTCTTTCTCTCTCTCGCCTTTACACACTCTCTCTCTCCTGCTCTCTTTTCTCTGCCAGAGAAACAAAACCAAAACCTTCTCTCTCTCCCACTATTCCTCTCTCTCTCTCTCGCTTCTCTCTCTATTATTCTCTCTCTCGCTCTCTCTCTTGCGGGAGTCAAAATGAGGAAAGCTTTTTCTCTTCTAGCACACAAAAACAAAACATGTACAAGCCTATATATAGGCAATACAAACCAATAAAAAACTGACATGTGGCGCATCCAATAAATACTCCAAAACAAACCACTCTCTCTCTTCCGCCATCACCTCATATGCATAAAATATATAATTAATTCAGTTGACCTGGTCAACTAAATAACTCCAGCATTACTAACATGCCAAATCCTAAAATTCCAGCTCAAATCCTATTACAAATCTAATTAAAGAAAAGATAAAATTCAAGCTCAAATCCTAATGCAAATCTATCTAATTAAAGTGAAGTTCAAAATACTATCATTTTGAAAAATAATTATTAGATTGAAATGTTGTAACTGAAGATCATTGAATATAGAGGTAAAGAAATAATTTGAATATCAATAACTACCATTTTTCAATCTGATGATCTCAAAAATAATTATCAGCGAGAGAACTCTCATGTTTTGTGATAAATCACTAAGAGAGAAGGTTTCACGTGTTCAGATGTGACTGGGTCATAGCGGCAACAAATATGAAGAAGTGCTCGATGAAAGCAAGAGTAAATCTTATAAGTACGCTATGAATCGCAGCCCGCCACATTGCATTAATGTTCAATCAGACACAAATTCATTCATTCAGATTATACACATTCAAACAAATGTCAAAATAGATGAGCATAAAGAAGCAAATAAACAGTTGAACTGGTTTTCACGGATGGATATCAACGCCTCAATTTCAAACAATTATCTTAATATAGATTCTGTTAGGAAGAAGATGAAGGAGAAGAAGGAGATCTAAGAAGACTAGAGAAATTAGGGTTAGGAGGGGGAAGGGGAATAATACCTCAGTAATACTTTGCATGCCATCCAAAGAGGGGGTCCAGGATATTTATACCCGGACCCAGGGCTGGCCAGCCGGCCCCAATGGGGATTGAACCAACTTGGTTCAGCCCACCTTGGGCCGAAACTCATGAAGAGGGGGCTTAACCAATTGGTTCAGCCCCATTGTCGCCTCCGTCACGCCTCAGCTGCCGCTTGTATTACTGGTCAAATAGTCGGGCCTCGTCCGGGGGAGTAACATTCCCCTCCCCATCAAAAACCAGCTTGTCCTCAAGGTGGTAAATCGGGGTAGAGCTCCCGAAACTCTAGCAAATCCACCCAGGTGTTGTGCTCTGGGCCGAGACCTTTCCACTTGACCAGTAGCTCAAGGTAGTACGCCGTGTCGCGGCGCTACCATTTGATCAAAAGTACGTTGTCAGGAATTGGGCGCAGCTCGCCCCCGCTAGTAGCTTCTGGCAAAGAAGGGCTGACTTGGACAGTATCGTCAATCTTACGCTTCAACATGGAGACGTGAAAAGTGGGATGTATCCTGGACCCTTCAGGCAGCGCCAAGGTATAAGCAACTGGTCCCACCCACCGAGTGATCCGAAATGTACCATAATAACGGGGTACCAACTTCTGATTCGTCCGTTGTGCAACGGACAACTGCCGATAGGGGCGGAGCTTGAGAAAAATCTCGTCCCCCACCTGAAATTCCCGCTCGGTGCGATGTTTGTCCGCTTGTGCCTTCATACGATCCTGTGCCATCCAGAGATTTTCCTGCAAGGTAGCAAGTGTGCGGTCACGGTCACAGAGTGCTCGGTCAGCGGCTCCCACTGCCGTACCACCCGGCTAATAACTGCTCAAAGAAGGAGGCGGACGCCTGTAGACAACCTCAAAGGGAGTCAGCTCGCTGGCAGAATGATAGGACGTGTTGAAACAGTATTCAATCCAAATGCAACCAACTCGTCCACGTGCGCGGCTCGTCCATGACGAAGCAGCGGAGGTAGGTCTCTACGCCCCGATTCAATACTTCAGTCTGATCGTCCGTTTGCGGATGGTGAGCCGTGCTGAAGCGCAGGGTGGTCCCTTGTAAACGAAAGAGTTCCCTCCAAAACTTGCCAACAAAAGTGGGATCACGATCAGAGATGATCGCCCGAGGGATGCCATGCAATCGAACAATCTCGCGAGCGAAAAGAGCAGCAATAGACTCGTATGTATAGGGATGGCTCAAGGCGAGGAAATGTCCGTATTTGGACAACTTATCAACCACCACCAAAATGACCGTCTTGCCCTTAGATCGAGGCAAGCCATCAATGAAATCCATCAACACGGTATCGCAAATCTGGTGCGGAATCTCTAAGGGCGTAAGTAGCCCAGCCGGGGAGGTGGTCTCGTACTTCTGGCGCTGGCACACGGCACACGGCACACTGCTGAACGTAAAAATAATTGAATATCCTACCGCATTTCCTTCCAAAACACATTGTCCTGTGCCCGCTGAAGAGTGCGGAGAACACCGACGTGGCCGCCCGTCGGGGACGAGTGGAACTCGTGCATCATGACCGTCCTCCAAGATGACTGGGAGGGTATGACCACCCGACCCCGATAGTATAGCCGATCATTTTGTAGATGATAGCCTAGAGCTGCCTCACACGCATGTCGTAGATCCTGCACAATAACCTGCAGCTCGGGGTCCCGCTGGACCTCCTCCTGAATCTCATCGATAGCATCCAGCTGGGGCGTAGAAATGTGGGCTAGATTGCCCTCCGGTAAGCGAGACAAGACATCAACAACCCGATTGTCCTTCCCTTGCCGGTAAACAATCTCGTAGTCGTACCCCAAAAGCTCGGTGACCCACTTCTGTTGGAGGGGGGAGGAAACCCGCTGGTCCAAGAAGTGCTTCAAACTCTGATGATCTGTCCGAATCTTGAAATGACTGCCCAACAGGTACGGTCGCCAAAGGCCCACGACATGAATGACGGCCAGCATCCCTTTCTCATAAGCCGACAATCTCAACGTCCTAGGAGTCAATGCCTTGCTGTAAAAGGCAATCGGCCGTCCTTCCTACATCAACACAACACCCAATCCCACTCCGGAGGCGTCCGTCTCCACGACGAACTCCTTGGTGAAATCTGGGAGTGTCAAGACTGGAGTCGTCGTCATAGCCCGCTTGAGCACCTGAAAAGCCGCCTCAGCCTCATCCTGCCAAGAAAATGCGTCCTTCTGTAACAATTATGTCAATGGCCTGGCAATCTTCCCGTAATCACGCACGAACCGCCGGTAGTAGCCGGTAAGGCCCAAGAACCCTCGCAGAGTCCGAAGGGTCTGTGGCCGCGGCCAAGAGACCATGCTCTCAATCTTGCGAGGATCGGCTTTCACCCTTGCGGCCGAGACCAAGTGCCCCAGATACTCCACCTCCTCTTGACCAAACGAACACTTCGATCTCTTAGCATAAAACTGGTGCTGACGTAAAATGGAGAATACCTGATCAACATGTCGCAGGTGGTCCTCCCAAGTAGCACTGTAAATAATGATATCATCGAAGAAGATGAGCACAAAGTGACGAAGAAGGTCCCTGAAAATCTCGTTCATGTTCGCCTGGAAGGTGGACGGTCCACCCGTCAACCCGTTGGCCATCACCAAGAATTCATAATGACCGTCATGAGTCCTGAACGCTGTCTTGTGGACGTCTTCCTCCCTCATGAGGATCTGGTAATATCCAGACCGTAAATCAAGCTTAGTGAACCATGTCGCCCCATGTAACTCGTCTAACAGCTCTTCAATCAACGGAATCGGAAACTTATCCTTCACTGTGGAAATGTTCTGAGCACGATAATCTACACAAAACCGCCAAGGCCCATCTTTTTTCTTGACAAGAATGATCGGAGCCGAGAAAGAACTCGTGTTCGGCCGTATGATGCCTGCATCGAGCATCTCTCGTACGCTGCGCTCAATCTCGGCCTTCTTCATGTGCGGATACCTGTAGGGTCGGATATTGGGAGGCTCCGTCACTGTCTTGAGTACAATATGATGATCCTGAAATCATGAAGGCGGAAGTGTACGTGGCTCTTGGAAAATGTTCGCGTACTGCTCTACCATAGCCTGCATCTGCATAGGCACCTCAACTGGCTCCACCTCATCCGTCCGCACCCCCCAAAAGTACCGTCATCAAACTTCTCGCCTCCTCGAGCTGTTGGAGACTGCGTAGAGAAATTTCCTCGACCGGTGAAGAAGTGAGACCTTAGGATGTCTAAGATATGCAAGATTTTTTTTTTTTTTTTGTAATTAGACTAAAGAGGAAGAAATACCGAATTGAAATATTAAGGGATAGGCAAAGATTGAAAAACCTTTACGTCGGGCTTTGATACCAAATTGGTGTAGGATAGACAACACTCACAACGTGAACACGATTTCACGGGCCTATTGACCCATTTCGTCGAACACGTGGCATGCGTATGATAAGAGATTACTTTTGAAGCTGGAATCTAATAAATCGCGTCTCAACCCGGTAAATCGCACCAACAGGAAATAATCGCTCTATGTGGAAATTACAACGAGGGGTAGCTAATCTCAGCAAATGTCGTTATCGGCAAGGTCGTCAGGATCGAGATTCTAGATGACATTATTTTGAGGTAGGATCAGATCAGATAGTATGGTCGGATCGAGAATCGCTTTACAAAATTAGGATCGATTTATAAAATTTGGATCGTAGGATCATAAGATCCTAGGATCCGGATCGCGATCTGGACAACCATGGTTACCGGGCAACAGCCCCTCTAGGCCAAATGGTTGGAGATTTGCGAACACTACTCTCCTTATATCTATCAGTCCGCCGCTTCCAAACATACATTGAATCGATAGCACGCGCAAGAAATAAAATGTAGAGGAATCACACTCAAAGAAGAGGGAAGAAGCGATACCCAACCGAGATATACTTGCGAGTCCCACACATGGTCCCTCCGCGTCCGGACGCAGGGGAAGGTGGCGGCTCACCACCGCGAGCACCGGCGTCACACCGGAAGGGGAGGAGCTCCCCTACTCCACGCCGAAGAAGAAGACCAAACTCTCGTTGAAGGGGGCGGCTGCTCTTAGAACAAGAGGAAGTAACTTTTAGGTCTCAATATCATTAGGTTTCTTTCCCAAAAAATGAGATATAAACTCTCATCAAAAGCAAGCTAATTCTAGTCATCCAAGTCCTAAGGCCTAATATTAAAATGCACGAAATTAAAAAACTCGGCTTTGACCGTCATTTTGGTCAACCGAATCAACTCAAAATAACTAGAAAATGCATATAAGAGTGTTTGACAAAATACTAATAGGGAAAAATAAAAATATTAGCTGATCCATAGGCCCTCTTCGTGTTGGGCTAATCGCTAATATTGTAATGATGCTCTGCCTCTTCTAAAGGTACTACGTCGGCCCCATCAATATAGGTTGCACTCCTCTTATTTTTGAATTACGAATATCTCCTATAAAGTTTAGTATTAACATCACTTAAATTTTACATTTCATAAAATCCATGAAAAAAAATATGGGTGCTGTTATTAGCAAACTCACTTTAGTTTCTAGCAAATCAAAAAAAACAGATTCTGTCATTTTTTTGCATTTTTTTCTCTTCCCAAAAATTACTAGTAGCAAACTAATTTTTCTTTTTGACATTTTTTTCATTTTTGAATTATGAGCACCAAATATTTCTCATTTGAAAAAGTGATAACATGAAAGTTGTAGATCTTGATGAGATCTATAACTTTGATGTTGATCATTTTTTGATTTGAAGGCGTTTAGGTCTCCAATTTGGGCCATAAAAAAGATGCACGTAACGTACAGATTTTCGGCATTACTTTTTTCGGGGCTCAAATCGGAGGTCTAAACTACTTCAAATCAAAAAGTGTTCAACATGAAAGTTGTAGATCTCGACGAGATCTACAACTTTCATGTTGAACGCTTTTTGATTTGAGGCCGTTCATGCCACCGATTTGGTCCCCGAAAAAAGTCACTCCGATCCCGGGCGTCCGTACATATGCACGATGTAACTTTTTTCACGGGCCAAATCGGGAGTCTAAAGTGCATCAAATCAAAAAGTGTTCAACATAAAAATTGTAGATCTCGACGAGATCTACAACTTTCATGTTGAACACTTTTTGATTTGAAGCCGTTTATGCCCCTGATTTGACCCCCGAAAAAAGTCACGCCGATCCCGGGCGTCCGTACATATGTACGACGTAACTTTTTTCAGGGGCCAAATCGGGGGTCTAAAGTGCTTCAACTCAAAAAGTGTTCAACATGAAAATTGTAGATCTCGTCGAGATCTACAACTTTGATGTTGAACACTTCTCATGAAATTGTATGTATAAGACGCAGTTCAAAAAGACGTATATATTCTTATATACACTTAACTCGTATATACAACACATTCTAATAGGATTAGAAATCAAATATATTTCTAGACCGACCGTTATTTTGTTTAATGATTTTGATGCAGATAATGATATTTTATTGAAAAAATAATTTTGGACATACTAAACATTTGCGGTATTTTGACTCATCTATAATGCTAACATAAGTGGTTGAATGAATACATTTGAAATCATTTGTAATGTCATTATATGCAGCGGGTTATTTTGAAAGAATGAATGTTTTAAACAAAATTTAAATTTTTTTTTAAAAAAATTATGTTGGTTTGCTAGTAACAAAATGGTTTTCAAATAGACATTTTAAAAAATGAAGGTTTGCTAATAGGAATGGTCTGCTAGAAACAAAACTGGGTTTGCTAGTAACACCTCCATGAAAATCCAACCATCACGTACCCGTGCAATCATTGAGCAAACTCAAATTTTGTAACAATTTTATACGATGAATATTAATGCCTTTGCCCGAGATCGAGAAACCCTTGGACGAAACTGAAGCTCTGGAGGCTTCCGCACCCCATCTCTCTCATTTTGCGGAAGCCTCACTCCGTCTTCATCTTCACCGAGCTGCTCCCGTCTCCGGCATATTGCTCGCGACATCTTACTCTATTAACTGTCTCACACACATCAATATGAGATATTTTCGGGTGTGGCAAAAAAAATATCGGAGTGCGACAAGAAAAAAACAGAGTGCGATTATATTTTCGGATTACGGTTAACAATGTGGTGCGAATAGCTAAAACCGGATTGCCGTTAACAATCTTCTTTTCTTTTTAAGTGTTGATTTGATGTAACTTTTTTTTATGTTCATGTTACAGTTTTTTTTATATTAATAAATTGATGCTTGTCGTATAGCTGATATGAATTTTGTCACACTTTTAATTTTATTTAGAACCATTTTTATATTATTACATTGTATTAATGCTGATGTTTCAGATTTCTTAGGCTCTGTTTGGAGGACTAATTTTCATCAGTCAAGCGGCTACGACCGCATGAATCAGTTACGATCGCAAGCTTAAGATTCGGTTCATGCGGTCGTAACCGCTTGACCGGTGAAAATTCTTATTGCAAAAAATTAACAGCCCGCATTTCATGCAAATTTTCATAATATTTGGAACTTAATTCTTTGTGGTGTGTAATTTGGGTGCAAGATTGAAGATGACATTTGGATAAAAACCCATATTAATGGACATAGGAAATTTCCTCATTCAGTTCAAAATTAAGCGGCGCATCTCTGATTTCAAACCAATATTAATTAATAATTTCAACATTAATTTGTAGTACTGGAAGTTGATCTGGATTTATAGGTTCATTCAATTCATGTGTTTTCTACTGTAAATGAACATACAAACTAAAAGAAAGCGAAATATGTACTGAAGTATGAAGGGTGAAATCTACCAAATAGGAACTGCGAGTGGGCTTGGAGAGGGCGCCGGCGAGGGACTGTAGAGGGGTTGGGTGAAATCTACCAAATAGGAACTGCGAGTGGGCTTGGAGAGGGCGCCGGCGAGGGACTGTAGAGGGGTTGGACAGGGCACCGGCGATGAGGGTGGTTGGGCTTGCAGAGGTCGCCGAAACCCTAACCCTAGCATCGATGATCAATGAACAATGGGTACCGCTAGGTCACAAACTCTAATAATCTCTGTAACACGGTCACTGGTTTGATGATGCAATTAGGTAAATAAAGTTTTGTAGAATATAATAATGTAAATATGTGATTCTTATATTGTTTTATAATACATGCAATAGATAATTAGCCTATCTTAGCTAATTAATTAAATGCTGAATGAAACCTGCTTGTTGCTATATCAATAGCTTAAAAGCATTAACTTTCTTGCCTCCAACTCTACTGCCTGAAAGCTCTTTTGGTGTCTTTACTCTTTCGGTGTGTCTCTACTCTAAAATCATGCATGTGTCTTTACTCTTTTGGTGTCTGATAAATTATTATTTAACAAATGCTTCTTCTTATAGTGGCCCTCACTTTCATATTTAGGCTCCATTTGGTTCTGCGGTGGCGGGTCGATTCGGCGGGTGGAAACGGAGTGTTCGAACCGGAGGGGGGAGGTGGCTGCTCCAAACGGAGCTTTTTGGGGCATTTCTCAAGGCGGGCGGGTGGACACGGAGCAAACGCCGCCGGAGGTTCATTTGTTTACCCTCCTTCCTGCGGCGTTTGCCCAAAACGGAGCAGCGAAACGCCCAAACAAATAGAAGAGCCTTAGTATAAACTACAAGACATAAATCAAGCATTGAGCATACATAAATTTTCTTAATGGCAATAACGCTCATTTCCTCCTCTTCTCACGCCCCCATTGCCCTTGAACAACGCCAATGAAAGAAATGACGCACCCCAATTTTGCTCGGCAACAACGCCTGATGGGGATTGGTGATGCGGATCCGCGTTGGAATACGAGTTTTGAGCTCATTCAAGATCAATTGGCTACTCATCATATTTATCATTTTTGACGATCTAACTCTGCGGATACGTCTGGATTTTCATTTACTTGGCGCTCAAATCAGACATAGTAAACATATTGTAAGAGTTCGTTGTGTTGAACGGAATTAGAGCTTCAGAATTGAAATTTCACCCAAATATGTGATATCTTTGTGGCTCTGTTCGGCGTGTTGTCTTTCTTTGAAATTGGTTTTTCCAAGAATGGAACTTGTATTTGAAAGAATGACAAAAAATGCTTGTTCGGGGAAAAATAGGCGACTAGGCGAAAAATGCGCACCTTAGCTGAAAATTGCGTACCGGGGAAAAAAATATGTGCTCGGGCGAAAAAAGTGCGCTTGCGCGAAAAAATGTGTGGTAAGGTAAAAAATGTGCGGTCAGGTAAAAAATGTATGCCCGTGCAGAAAATGTGTGCACCGGCAAAAAATGCACCCAGACAAAAAATGCACGCAGGCAAAAAGTATGCGCATGAGCGAAAAAATATGCGCCCTGACGAAAAATGCACGCTGACGAAAAAATGTGCATCCCGATGAAAAAATGCACATCATGATGAGTTCACAGTTTCGAAATGCTCAATCTTAAAACCGACAACGGTCTTAAACATTCGACAGAAATTTATTGTTAGGTGATGTTGCGGGCCGCCCAGTTTTTCCCCGGTCCGAGTGCTTGAGAGCTTAGACGTATAGTAGATGTCAGCGGAGAAATCAGATCGCCTTAGCTCAGAATCAGATCGGGCGCGCAAACAATAAAAGTAAACCGCAACAAATGACAAGATGTATTTTTGACATGGAAAATCCGGAAAGAGTGAAAAACCATGCGGCTGGACCTGTGCCGAGCCAAAATCCACTTGCTTCTTGGAGTTTTATAAATATTTAGTTGATCTCGGAGGGCGACAGGTCGCTACTCCGTTACAGGTGCGGCCTCGTGGGGGTGTGGCCCTGCGGCTATGCGGGGTGCGGCCGCGTGGGGTGCGACCGTGCAGGCTGGCTGCGCGCGGCCGGGCGGGGTGCGATCGTGCGGGCTGTCCGTGCGTTGGCCGCGCGCGCAGGCCGCGCGGGGGGCAGTCGCGCGTGCGCCCGCGCGCAGGCCAAGTGCACCTTCGTAGCCCTGCTGTGCACATTCACGGGTTCGGCTTCCTCCCTGGGTCTTCCGGGGCTTGCGGCTTCGACGCGTGTGATCGGTCTAATCGAACCCACATGTACTCGGTCCGAGTCTTACCGATTTGTTTTAGAAATTTCACAGGGCCCATCAGATACACTTCAAAAACAACGGGTTTGAAAACAAAAGCCAAATTCATCCTAATTATAAAGAGAATTGATATTAGCAGTCCATAAATGGCTATACGCAGTCCACTTCTATTCGCAGTCCATAAATTATAATCGTAGTCCAAAATAAAACTTGCAGTCCAAACAAAGTTCTTAGGTAGAATAAAAAAATATAAAAGTCCAATTATACAAAAATAAAATTTCAAACAACAAAATTTTTAAAATGAGCAAAAGTGTTGATTTAGAGCTCTCGTTGCGATCATCTGCAAGAGAAAACAAACACAAAATAGATAAATACTCGCATCTATTGGACCTTAGAAAACCTTAAAATTTTGGACAAGAAGAATGGAATTAGCGCGGCCCTGTTTTTAAAAAATAAATAATTTTTTTTTAAAATAAATAGGCGCCTTTTTGAACTGTGTCTTCTAGGTGCATTTTCGGGAGAAGTGTTAAACATGAAAGTTGTAGATCTCGACGATATCTATAACTTTCATGTTGAATACTTTTTGATTTGAAGCTGTTTAAGCCCCCCGATTTGACCTCCGAAAAAAATCACGCGGATCATTTGAAAGTTCCGCGTGATTTTTTTCGGGGGCCAAATCGGGGGCCTAAACGGTTTCAAATCAAAAAGTGTTAAACATGAAAGTTGTAGATATCGTCGAGATCTACAACTTTCATGTTGAACACTTCTCCTGAAAATGCCCCTAAAAGATGCAGTTTTAGAAGGCGCGTAGGAGCAGTGTAGGAACAATGATATATCAAGGAATTTATGGACTGCGAATAGCCATTTATGGACTGCGAAGAAAGAAGGATATTTCCTTACATTTTGGACTGCGAATAGCCATTTATGGACTGCTAATATCAATTCTCATTATAAATCGTTTCATCCTTGTAACAATATTGATTTTTTTTATTCTTCATATCAATTTTTAAATACAAATATTGTCAAAATGATCAGACCTCATTTCGTCAATGATTTGGCTGAGATAATTTACTCAATAATTTAAATCAATAAAACAGATTTTTTTCTAAATAATTAAGAAACTAAAAAAATTGCAAATAAAATGGGTGAGATGGGGAATGGGGCTAAGCTTTACAAGCACATGCAGCTCAGCTTTTGATTTGTATCGACGAGTGTGATCTTCTCGGAAGTGTAAAGGCCTTTAGACCCCAGCGCATTCCGTGGAATTTAATTTAATTTTGTGAAAATAAATATTATTTATTTATTTATGAAGGTCCGCCTAGATCAGCGGCCCAATTGCGCCAAAATAATTTGCTATTTAAATTCATTTTTTTATATTGATTTATATCACCATAAATATTCAAATACTTATGATGATGTCATCTTTCCCTAATTTCTTTAATAATGACTTGATATTTACGTTTTATATTATTGTATGACCACAGAAGCATTGATCATTAATATATATACATACTGTTAGCAGGGGCGGATCTAGAGGGGGGCCCGAGGGACACTGGCACTCTCATTATTTTCAAAATGGTTAGTGTATTTAGATTCCTCTCGTTGAGGCAATGAATTTTGACAACTTATACGTCAAAAACGGTGGTCAGATGAGGGAGAAAACAACTCCGATAAGGTGAAAATGTTCAAATTTTTTTAAAGGAAGTTGATGGTTGGCCTCTCTTTTAAAATTTTTAGAACACAATGATACATTTAAAAAAAAATTGTGCACCCCCATTATCAATTTGTGCACCTCAATTATTAATTTTCTGGATCCGCCACTGACTGTTAGGATTTCGGATCATCCAACGGTCTCAAATATTTCTTTTAGAAGCAACAACTTAGGCTCTGTTTGGAACAGCTCTGACGGATTGAAAAGCTGCTGTCCGGATAGAGCTGTTTTAAAATAGATCACTGGGGAGCAGTTTTGAAAAGCTGCAGAGTGTTTGGTTGTTCTGTGCAGAAGTGCGCTCAGAATCGCCGAAGGAAGGATGTCGGGGGCTCCGAATCACCGGAGGAAGGCCGTCCGGGGCTCGGAATCGCCGGAGGAAGACCGTCCGGCCTCTGAGCATGTTCCAACTGAAGAAAAAACTATTTTGTGGAAGCTGAAGCTGGGGGGGGGGGAGATTTCTAAAAAGCTGCAAAACAGTTACAGATTTTTGAAAAGCTCTTCATAAAGAGTTGTATCAAACACATAAAGAAGCTCTGGTGGCTGGAATAGAGATTTTCCAGCCGCCAGAGCTGCGCCAAACAGACCCTTAGATAGAGACAACGCAAAAAGAAAAGTCACTTCACTTAGAATGTTACGATCCCGTGTTCCCGAGTGGAATGCGGTCGCCGGAGAAGGTCAAGAAGGTGATCGGAGAGGGGAGAGAATGAATCAGACGAATGGCCTAGACGGTGGCCGGAGGTAAGGGAGATGATGAGACAGAAAAACAGATGAATTAAGAACCATTTCCATTAACATCATAATCATTTATCACCGTCTGCTAATCCTATTTATGATGCAAATTACAAAAGTATCGTTAACACTACAACGACTAAATAGTTTGAATTACAATAAAAGGATAGATCAATCTGGACGGTTGAATGGATCCTGCGCACGGCCCGCGTGCTTCCTATGAGATATTGATGAAATCCGACCCTTGACCCAGTCAATGATGAATTTCGCCCTTGGATTAGCTTCTATCTTATCCCTCCTTCTAACATTCGGCAAATGAAGTAAGTAGTGGCTTTTTTTGTGCTGTCTCCATCTTAGCCGTTGCTTCGAAAAGAAAGAAATATGTAAGACCGTTGGATGATCCTAAACCCTAAATCCTAACGCATACAAACACGAATAACAGTGCATAGGGGGCTCTCGTGTGACTGCAACAGTATCACGATCGTTGTTATACCTCTTTTGATTGCAAATGGGTTCCGCCCGTCTGTGAGTTGCTTTGAATGCACACTGAGTTTGCGCGTCTAATTAGCTACCTTATAAAAAAAATCATTTCAAGCAACCTATTTCACACAGGAATAATGGTGATGAGTGAGTAAGGGATATGGATGGAATTTGGAAGAATTGAAGCCACAGATATGCAGAAGCAAAAGCAAACGTGAGAATTTAAGCATGCAAGAAGGAGGGTTGAAGGGCATGCAGGACCCATACCTATTTAGAGACACAGATAACGATATCTGAGAGCAACGGGACCGCGTCTGTTTGTTGGTCCACACGTGCGACTTTAATAATTCATGAAAATGATTTAATTTCTCTTCAAGAAATTCATTCTAACATATATTTGACACTATGCTTAATCAGAACTCCACAAATAATTAATGTGGAACTTATTTAGACATAACTAAACAAACAAACTTTGGTTGTGGGAGAGTGATTGCTGGAATTATTGTTGGGAGCTTGGGCAATCATTTTGGATGCGGATTCTATACACTCCTGTGTATAGAAAAAGATATGCACATCTTATTATATAATGTTGAGAGAGATATATGCACACCTTATTATATAATGTTGAAAGAGAGTGTGTTATTTATTATATGCACAGTCCATGAGGAGAATTATTTAAGATGTGTAATATTTATTACATCTAAGCAGCTAGAATCCGCGTCTATTATGCCGGGTGTCAGCATCCGCGTCCATGTGCATATCTTTTTCTATACACAGGTGTGTATAGAATCCCTGTCCGATCATCTTGGCTGACGTATCCATTGTTTGATAATCGCCGTATATAGTTGCACCTTTTGAAGTAATATTTGTAGCGTACAACTATGTCGATGTTGTTGCGGGTTGTCCGGTCTTTTTCTGATCCGGAGAAATCGGACTGCCTTAGCTCGGAATTGGACCAGGCGTGCAAACAGTCAAAATGTACTGCCTTAGCTCAGATCAGACGTTTTTTACGTAGAAAACCTGGAAATGGTGAAAATTCACGTGCCTGGATATATGTCGAGCCAAAATCCATTAGTTCTTGTAGATTTACAAAGATTGGTTTGATCTCGGAGGGTGACAAGTCACTACAATGTTACAAGGATGAAAAGCTGAAAAATGAGGAAAAGTGGCTAAGTTCTCGGAGTCTTGATGAAATCGCTTCGGCCTTGAGGTGTCGCTGACTTCACAAAACATTGGTGAGAGCATTCCGATTGAGAAATTCTCTGAGTCCACGGAACCTCTTGGGGGTGTGCTCTCGTTGCTGTGAAGTTTTGATGGGAGCGTTCCTGCGGAGGCGGTTGACGCCACTGGAGGCGTGAGGAAACCTTAGTGTAAGGTGAAGAGTAGAGAGAATTCCTGAGCAGAGAATCGGCTTAAATCTACGATCTCGCTGGAAAACCTCGGAGCTCTCTCTTGCCTCTGGAGTTGCTTCTTTTCAAATGAAGGCCCGATGACATATTTATAATTTTCTGGAGGATCGCGGTGGTAATTACGTCGGGGTGTGATTTGAGCTGACGAATTTCGTCGCTCTGTTTTGATCGCCTGAATCACCATTTTTGCCAAAATGACAAGAGTGCCCCCCTTAGCCTCGGGCAGTTCAGGCTGTCCGGGCAAGGTGCCTCGAGGCGGCCGACGGCTAAGGAGGGGGATGCGACCGCCGCCGCCGCCCGCACGCCCAGGAGCGCGCTGCGCGTTTGTGCTGGAGTGCGCAGCGCGCGTGGGGGGAACCTCACAACGCGCAGCGCGGGAGCGCCTTGCGCTGTCGTGCGCGCAGCGCGGGAGCGCCTTGAGCGCATTGTGTGTTAGATATTTAATAATATGTCGCACGTGTGTTAGCCCGACTCGGAATAGGTTTCGGGTTCGTGTCATTCTAGGGTTAGGCTCTACGCTGGAAGTACTATAAATACCCATTCCATACATAGATGTGGTATTCGTAGAATACTTTGAGCGGAGCTCTAACATTCTCAAAGTAAGCTTTAGAGTTTCTGCTCTGCGTTCGTTCTGCGATTCAATCGGCGCCGCTCTGCGTTCGTCTCGCGATTCTATCGGCTCTGCTGCTTTCCGGTTCTCTGCCAAAGCTGCCGCCGGATTAGAAGAACGCACGGTAAAGAAGCCGGTGTTTTCGGTTGCTTCTCGCAGGTGCACGATCTGCTCGCCGTTCGTTCGGCGATTTTCGTTTTCTCACTGGTTCTCTCTTCCAGAGCCCCTGTTCTTGCTGGATCTGGGCGGCACAGGGGCACCGCTGATCTTTTTTTTCCGGGGAGGAAGGACGGCGATCTTCCTTACCGATCTTAATCGGAATATCACAGATCCCGCCGGATTTGGCCAGATCTGTGCTGTAAGGATCGCAAGGAGTAGATCTAGCATCTTGGATCTTGATTCCATCGCTGCCTTCGCTGTGTGGCCGCCGCCATCGTTCTCGCCTTTTTGACGGCTCGGGAACAGGAGATCTATACCCAGGGCGGCCTCCAGTACAGATCAAGGCATCTACTGGATTCCAAAATTGCTACAGATCGGTGGACAAGGACTACCTGTGCACTGGCCATTTCACCTCTGATATTAGCAACGCCTCTAAATTGTAGACCAGGAAGAGTAAATCTAGATATACTCTCCCAAGTTATTCCTTATCAACAGTAAAGGGAATTCATCTCTGGGAGAATTCAGATCTTTAAAGATTTTATTTGTGATCAAAGCTTAAGTTCTTGGGATCTCTCTTGGTGGAGGAGGCTTGTTTTGTGGAGACTTTGGTGCTCGATTTGTGTCTCCGGAGTCTTTGCTCAGCCGAAAAGGAGAAGCAAATAAATTGCTGGATTGGATCCGAAGACCTGCGTCTTGTCTCAGCGCATCTCAGGTGACTTCTTTCTGATTGTTACTGTTCTAGCTTTAGTGAGATGTCGAAAGTTACCTCCTACGACATCGTCAAGCTTCAGTCATTCGACCTCTCCGAGTTCCACGCTTGGAAGCTACACGTCCAACTTGGTATGAAGGAACGTGAGATTTTCTACACGGTACTGAGTGATTTTGCCACTACCGAAGAGGACGTGAACGAACTTCAGTGGAGAAAGGACGAAGACTTCTGCAGGGACTACCTCCTAAATTCACTGAACCCTAGACTCGCCCTGACCTACAGCGGTCATAAGACTGCAAAGGAGATTTGGGATCGCTTGAATGCGCACTTCCAGAAGGAAGAGGGGTTGTCGAGAACTCTCCTTGGGGAGAAGCTTTTTACTTCAAAATTTAATTTGAACTCGTCAATCACCTCACAAATTATTGAACTGGAGAGTCTGCGTCTCAAGTTGGCGGACGATAAGTCTGATATCTCGGATAATCTCTTTGTATGTCTTATTCTTAGCAAGCTACCTCCTGAGTGGTTGACCTTCAAGACTGAAATGCACAGACTGAAGGAAAAGATCGCATTGGATGAACTCAAAAGGTTCATTCATATCGAGGATCAAAATATTGCAGGGAAGAGACATGAACAAGGTGGGCAGTCCTCACAGACTCTTAACTTTGTGTCTCGACCTAGCAAGCCTCGTAGGAAGCCACCAGCGCCCAAGAGTGAGGCCACCACACAACTATTGCCTAAAAAGCCCTCTTTCAAAAAGAAGAGGGGCAAGTGCCATAACTGTGGAAAGTGGGGACACTGGGCGGCTGATTGCAAGGCCCCAAAGAAAAAGGAGGAAGCCCCTCAAAATGTGGCGAACATGCTCTCTGATGCTTCTGACCCCAAGTCCTTTGTAGCTATGATCGGGAGCAGTCACCGCAGTTCGTCCGCAGAGTGGTGGCTTGATAGCGGTGCTACCTGTCATGTGACGAATGACAGAGGATTACTGGCTGAGGTTAAGGCGGTCCGGGAGAAGATGGAAAACTGCAACGGAGGAGAGACTCAGGTGACCCATGCAGGGACAGCCGAGCTGGTCCTCTCATCAGGTAAAACTTTATTTTTGCTTAATGTAAAAGTAGTTCCAAATGTAACCAAAAACTTGATTTCCATTAGTCTATTAGATAAGGTTGGGATGACCTTCACAACTCAAAACGGTAGAATGACCGTAATGGTCAATTCACGTTATTTTGGGTGTGCGTATCTGATCAACGGAATGTATAGACTTAGCTTAAACAATGATAGCATTCACCAAATTAGTTCAAACCTTATTGATCCTAAGTTGTTACATAACAGACTTGGACACATAAACTATAGGAAAATGCTAGAGTTAGCTAAGAGTCATAACATCCCCTTAGATCTGTCGATTCGATTTGACAAGTGCGAGGTGTGTGCTCAGACCAAAATCACTAGAAAGCCTTTTAGATCGGTTTCTAGGAGCACGAAACTTCTTGAATTGATACATTCAGACCTCTGTGATTTTCGTAGTCACGTCACTAGAGGGGGAAGGAAGTATCTGATTACGTTCATAGACGATTTTTCAAGATTTTGTCATGTATATCTGTTGAAATCGAAAGACGAAGCCTTTGAGACGTTCAAAACTTTCAAGTCTCGTGTGGAAAATCAGTTAAACCTGAAAATTAAGAGATTTAGAAGTGATCGAGGAGGAGAATGCACTGTTACTAGGTTCAAGGAATTCTGTGCCTCTGAGGGAATAATTCTGGAAACAACAGCTCCTTACTCACCCCAGTCGTATGGTGTTGCCGAGCGTAAGAATAGAACTTTAACAGAGATGTTGAACTCTATGCTCCTAACAGCTGGCATGCCTAATTCTTTTTGGGGAGAAGCAGTTCGTGCTGCAAATCACATTCTGAATAGAGTGCCTCATTCTCAGCTCGCTTCTACCCCGTATGAGCTATGGCACGGTCATCCTTGTAGATACGATATTCTAAAGACTTGGGGTTGTATTGCCTATGTGCGTATACAAGACCTTAAGAGGCCTAAGGTGGGACCTAGAACAACGACGCGCGTCTATCTAGGTAGTGCAGAAGATAGTGCAGCAGACAGATTTCTCGATCTATCCACGAATACCGTGATAGAGTCTAGAGATGTCATATTCTTTGAAGATAAATTTGTCAAGGATTACGGTTTATCTGTCTCTGGGTCAAATGATATGATTTCAGAATCTATTGTAGAACCTGAAGCTGGTCCCTCTGGCACTGCTCCCCAACCTATAGAGGTGGAACCTGTTCCACTTAGAGCATCTACAAGAGAGAGAATCCCTAAGAACTTTGGTGAGAAATTCGTCACCTATCACTTAGAGGATGATCCATTCTCCTACCAGGAAGCGATGAGATCTAGAGATTCGTTGATGTGGGCAGAAGCCATTGACGATGAGATGGACTCGCTGCTACATAACTATACTTGGCATTTAGTTGACTTGCCGAAAGGCGCTAAAGTCCTAGGATGCAAGTGGGTGTTGAAGAAGAAACTGCATAGTGATGGGTCTATAGCCAGGTACAAAGCGCGTCTCGTATCTAAAGGTTATAAACAACAGGGGGGAATAGACTATTTTGATGTTTATTCACCTGTGTGTCACCTATCAACTATTAGGATTCTTCTGGCATTAGCATCTATCGAGAACTTTATAGTTCATCAAATGGATGTGAAGACAGCCTTCTTAAATGGAGAGCTTGATGAAGAGATCTACATGGCACAACCTGAAGGTTATGTGCAGAAAGATCAAAAAGATAAAGTGTGCAAACTTGATAAATCAATCTATGAGCTTAAACAAGCGCCTAAGATGTGGCACATGAAGTTTGACCAGGTGGTAAAGAGTTTCGGATTTCAGTCCAGTCTCTCAGATAAATGCCTTTATCATCGCTCATTGTCGAATCAGACAGTCATCATATGCTTATATGTAGATGATATGTTGATTTTGGGGTCTAATCTTGCTGCAGTTAGGGATATTAAATCCACTTTGGCAGAAGCTTTTGACATGAAGGACCTCGGTCCTGTAGATACCCTGTTAGGTATGAAGGTCAGAGTTGAAAGGGTCGAGTTACTCTTAGTCAGCCTCATTATATAGAGCAACTTCTTTCTACCTGGGGTTATGATAACTGTAGGCCGACTGAGACACCGTTTGATCATAATATCAAGTTGAGTCCTAATGAAGAGACCAGCATTGATCAAGTTAAATATTCCAAAATAATTGGTAGTCTCATGTACGCCACAAGTTGTACAAGACCAGACATTGCTTTTTCGGTTAGCATGCTGAGCCGTTTTATCAGTAATCCAGGCAAAGAGCATTGGGAAGCCCTAGACAGGCTGTTAAGATATCTGAGAGGTACTAAAGATCATGCTCTGTGCTACACTGGTTACCCACCTACTGTGGAAGGACATTCTGATGCATCATGGTGTTCAGAAGCCGGGAACAGCAAGTCCACCAGTGGATATATATTCACCTTGGGAGGAGCTGCTATAACTTGGAAATCCAAAAGAAAGACCTGTATAGCATTGTCGTCTATGGAAGCCGAGTTGTTTGCCTTAGCCTTGGCCGGTGAAGAAGCATATTGGATCAGGAACTTGATTCTAGACATTCCCTTGTCTAAGCTACAAGTCAACTCGTTGAGCTTGTACTGTGATAATCAAGCAGCAGTTCAAGTCATTAAGAATGCCCTCTATAATACTAAGAGGAGACATGTACGACTGAGACATGTTTTACTGAATTATCTGAAAGAACAAGGAATTATCACTTTAATTGATGTGCGTTCAAAGGATAACCTAGCTGATCCATTGACGAAAGGAATGCCCAAAGACCGACTAATCAAAACAGTGGGGGAAATGGGACTAAAGGCGATTTAGTTCGGCCTTAGTTCAGCTTCAGGTGATTTAGTTCAGCCTTTGTCCGAACGTTTTGATTATTACGATTTCCTTTGTCAAAGCAAGCATGTTGTGCTCCGTTGATGCTCTTGGTTGCTGAGTTCGGATCTGGTAAGTTGTTTCATTCCAAACTTGATGCTAACAACTTCACCTGGATTCGGCTTTTGCCTTGGAGGAGAGTGTTATTCCTAACTTGATAACACAATCTGACTTGGTCTTGACTCTTCTTCTGGAGATTGGTTCCATTCCAAACTTGATGAGTTCCAATTAACTTTAGAAGGGCAGTAACCGTGACATTCCATATAGGATCACAGATATAGCTGCGGTGTCCAGAAGTCTGAAATCGTTTCGGTTGAAACAGATATCAGGTTCTGAGGTAAAACTATAATACTCTGTGAACGTGTCCTCCCAGCCAAATTAAAATGTTTAATACTAAGTTCTTTTTGTAGAACTAGATATTTGCAAATTTGCAAAGAATAGAATTCATTCTGAAATGAAATTCTCTGCTTAAATTGCAGGAGCTGCTGAGATAGGAGGAGCACTGGTTGACTGGAATCCTGATCAGGATGATCTTTTGGATGATGAGATTTAGAGTGTTATGAGTTTATCTTTTGCTACTTCTGTTCAGAGCATTGTTTAGCTCTTCTAGTTTTGCACTGTTTGTTTGGACTTTATATAGCTCTCTGTTGATTTGTGACACCAGGCGTGTAGGGTCTGTGTCTTGTTGTACCTGAGACTATTTCTGTGTTGCAGCTGAGTTTTTGTTTTACTTAGGCGTGCATACTAATTTTGTGTTCAAGTCTAATCTTGTTTGAAACAGGTGCAGGACACGGTTGTGCATGATTCACGGTTTGGTTGAACTTTGCACAAACCACCCTCTATCCGAAGTCTGGGTACACGGCGGACATAGGAGGAGATTGTTAGATATTTAATAATATGTCCGCACGTGTGTTAGCCCGACTCGGAATAGGTTTCGGGTTCGTGTCATTCTAGGGTTAGGCTCTACGCTGGAAGTACTATAAATACCCATTCCATACATAGATGTGGTATTCGTAGAATACTTTGAGCGGAGCTCTAACATTGTGGCCGTGTTGCGCCCGCTGCGTCGTGCGCTCACGCTGTCCCGACACTCTGGAGGGAGCTAGTGTGTGCAGTTCTGCCCTCTTCTTGAATGCTTTCAGATCATTTGGATGAGCGCGACTTGCGGCTAGTCTGATCAGATTAGCTTGCCCCGTATTCTTGGGCCAAACCTTATGTTAATTACCATTTGATTTGCACTCGCCCATGAGCTTACTAGTTGGCGGATGACAGGATCAGACCTCCTAGACATGGCTTTAATTAGTTACTTGAAGCATTAAAATTTTTTATTAGAATATAATAGGCAACAATATTATGATTACTTATTTGAATTTAGTTTTTATTTAGATTGTCCATTGTGTTATTCTTACTTATATGGGCAGTGGGCTCCTTTCCTGTAGTATATCGTCACAGTATCTCATTTGTGATAGACAGGAGGCTCCACGTCTATTAAATAATTAATATAATTTAAAATAAATATAATATTAATTAATTAATACGAAAAATATGTATACATATTATTCGCTTTTCGTCAAACAATCTTATCATTTTTCATATATTATTAACTTTACATTATTAGTATTATTACTTAAAAGTGTAAACTACAATATCATGTAGATTACATTATTACTTAAAACTACAATATCATGTGGTTGACCGGAAATTTTACATAAACTTAAAATTTTGAGTTGATTATGAGTTTGACCATTAGTGTATCTCGTCCAATCTCGGTCCCTTTGATTTTCATTTTCTAGAATGCAGGTGCGTTCAAAAAGATCGGGCCTAGGGGCCCGACCCAAAAAAGTCCGGTGAGTCCGATCCCGACCCAGGAAAATTCCGGCACGGGCCTAGGCCGGGCTTGGAGGCCTTACAGGTCCCCCATTTCAATAGGTAGCCCGTCCCGAAAAAGCCCGGGCGTCGGGCCTAGCCTGGGCCCGACACCCGGGCCGACGGGAAATCCCGTCTCCCGCTTGGATTTCCTGATGGAAATCCCACCTGCTGGAAATCCCACCAGTTGGATATCCCGGGCGGGATTACAATCCCGCCTATAAGGAATTGAGCCGCTCTGGGCCCGGCCCAGCCCTTAGCAGACCTCTCTTTGAGAGGTGTCCGAGCCTGACCCGGCCCTGTAATAACCCCTAAATTTTTTTTTAAAACCAATGACAAACTTGCAATATTGTTTTTGGGTTTCGTCCCTTCTTAGGCTTCATTTGGTTTAGCGGTGACGGTTGTAAAAGGAGCTGTTGTAAATGCAAGTTTGTAAAATGAGTTGTTGGAAACTGGACGTTGCAAACGGAGTTCTGTTTGGCTAGTCTGCATTTGCAGAGCTGTTCAAAACTGAGAACTGTTTGTCAATGCTGTGTTTGGAAATGGAGATCCGCGGTTGAATTTTTTTTCTTCTAAACCATTAAAAAAAATTAAACAGAAACAAACAAATTCTTTTTATTAACCGTCTGCGTTGACCATTACCGTAAGATCTAATTCAAACATATATAGTCGCAAAAAATCATAACATCGTTGGTCTCCCAGTTAGCACTGACACCACCTTCTTTATGTTTACTCATAAGCCTACACAAACCTACACATTCTCATAACCGACATACTCACTATAAAAATGAATGCACATATATATTATCACAAACACATGCAAAGTACTGATAGTTCACAAAAAAACTGAAATAGCACACAAACATTCACAAAAAAACACATACATGTTACCACAAACACACACAAAGAACTGAAATAATACTGAATGAGGGTAGTTCTAGGTTTACTTGATAGCTCTACTGCATTGGATCGAACAGATCTCTAGAAGATGCAAACTACTTTGTAAAATCGAAGACACATGATGCAGAAAAGATACAATCGATCAGGAAGAAATCAAAAAAAGAAAGGAAAGAAATAGATCTCAAGGAACGAATAGATCTGTAGATGCAAAAGGGGGAGGGAGTTACATTGTTACCTGTCCAGCAATGCAGTAGATCATGGAAGAAGGAGGCTGACGACACAAGCCAACGACAACAGAGGAGATGCGGCGGTGGAGTCCTGGAAAAAAATGCAGCATGGGCGCTATCTCCTTCGAATTAGAGATAAGATCGACAATATTACCTGCAGATCTGGCGGTGAAGAAGGATACAATGTCAAGGAGAAGGCATAGTGTCGATGAAGGAGAAGGCTTCTGCGCTACAGCAAGCTGCAGTAGGAGGAGACTCAAAGGAGATAGTCGCCGGATACGTGAGGGAGAGAAGCTGTCGGGGAGTGATACGAAGCAGATAGCCACCGGAGAAACGAACCGCCAGAGAAACAAAGCCGCCGGAGAATCGAAGGCTGTCGGAGAATTGAAGCCGCTGGAGAATCGAAGCCGCCGGAGAATCGAAGCCGCCCTAGAATCGAAGCAGAGACGCGATCGGGAGCCTTTCCCTTGCGCGATTCTCAGCCTTCTCCTTCACAAAACGCAATGAACCGGAGGTGCAAAGCAGGGTTTCGTCACACTGCCTTTTGAACCTGGAGAAACGCGATGCGGGTGGAAAAGGATGCGGCAAAACAAATGGAAAAACCTGCACCTCCTCCGTTTTGCCAAAACGAACCGCCCAAATAATCTAATCCAAATGAAGCCTTAATATTGAGCCCGAGCCAGCCCCCCTTTATTTCTTCCGCAAGCCCCAACTCCTGCATCCGAAAGCCGTCTGACTGTCAACTCCCGATCTTGTCTCCCGTGGCCATTGTGCCTCACGATTCCGCCTCCTGCTCCCTCTGGCGCACCTCCTCTGGCAACCTGCTGCTCCTCCAAATGGCCGACAGCCCTTCCTTCTCTGCCTCCTTGGCCGACAACAGTTTTCCCTCTTCCTCTTCTTCGATCAGCAGAGGACAGCAGTTTTACAACCTTCTCAAATCCCGTAGCCAAAACATCTTCCTACAACAGCCCTCTTCGTGTTCGTTTGATCTGAGTGTTGCGAAGGGGACTCCTAGGGTTTGCTTGAAACCTTCTCTTCCTGAGTTTTTGAGTCTGAAGTTGGTCTCCTTAGGTAAAAAACTCCTCTCCTCCCCTCTATTCAGAATTTTTATTAGAATTATGTGATAATTTTTGCGCCTCAATCGATTTAATTATGCCGATCCAACATGTGTTCGTCGTATGAGTGACTAATTTCGAATTTATTTGTGTTTTCCGGTGCTGCTCGTCGAAACTAGTGGTGGAATTTCTCCAAAACCCTCTCCGATTTATGGTTTCCGTCACCCAAGTGCCGTCAAATCCCTGGTCTTTCGTGGTTCCTTCTCTCCCCTGATGATAAAAAATCATAAATAACATTTTATAATTAATTTTAGGAAAAAAATTTTGTTAGAGTAAAATTAATTTTTTGAGGGGGACGAGGATCATGCTTTTAGTCCGCATCAAGACAAAAAAAATCCCTTTTGAAAAGGATGCTAAGAGCTCCAAAACGTGTAGTAACACATATTTTTTTAGGATGTTGATATTAGCACCGCAGTTTTGGCTATTAACACTGTTGGCTATCCGCAAGTATTGTTTTTAAAATTGGCTATCCGCAAGCACCAAAGTGATGGATTAAAAAATTGAAAAAAGGGAGGAGCAGAACACCACCACATAGAGGAGGAATGAGGGCTTGAAAATTGCGAAATAGAGGAGCACCGCTGCCAAGAGGAAGAGAGATCGCCAGATGTGGAAAAGATAAACGCCAGATAATGGAGGACAACGCGTCGGGATAAAAAATGCTGCTCTGGCAATGACGGAAGAACGCTTGCTGGATTTGGAGCCCTTCATGCCAGACAAAAAGAGAGGAGGAAGGTTCGCCGGAGAAGTCACGGTTTGAAGGGGAGACGGGAACATGAGAGAGGCGAGTGAGATAAGTAATAATTTTTTTGCACTACTTGCTAATAGGAATTCTAAAAGTCCAATAAAACATAACTTTTGAGTGTGTATAACCAAAAATGTAATGCTAATATCAGCGTCATTTTTATTGATAATTTTAAATTTTATTTACTAATTTGAAGTTTTATTAAAAAATAAATTTATGTCTATAAATTGGTAGAAAAGTTTCAAATATCAAATACTTAATTTTATTTACATAAATCTTCAAAAAAAAAAAAGCATAAGTATCTGACCCATTATACTATTATTTAAAATTAGATAATTTTGAATAGAATTTAAATTGTCATGAGAATTAAGATAACTCCAGTATTTTTCAAATTTGAAAATACAGTTCAGCTACGGTTACCGCACCACAACGATGCACGTAATTAACTTCTGGAGGGCGGCTGTTGTAATAATTTAATAATATCGGAATATTCTAGTAATAATGTGGCATTAAGCCCTAAACAGTCCAAATTAAATTTCAGTAATGGAATTATACAACTGTAGACCATCCGACCCATTTCCGGCCACCTTTAACTGATTTCATTGGAGGGTGTATTTTGTCATTATGCAGATTTTGGGCCAAATTGACAAATGCGAGGACCTCCATGCAAATCTCCACTTGATTTCTCACGTAAATTTACACTTTTACCCAGCAGAAAATGGAAATCCCGAGAAGGTTTCAATGGCAGACCACCTTTGATTAGGCTAAATTTACGCTTTAGCCCCTACTTTTAATACTTTTGTTGTCGCCCCCTTACATGATTACATAGAGTTATAGCCTTATAGGGCCACTGCTCATTTCCTCTGTCTCTCTCTCTCTCCCCCTTCTTCTTCTTCAGTTCTTCTTCTTCTTCCACTCTCTCTCTCTCTCTTCCTGCTCTCAATGGAATAATACAGAGTTAATTCCTCCTTGTTTTCTGTACCGGCCGATGAGAATCTCTAAAAACCTGAGACATTTGGGCGCCGCAGCAGGTTTGACTCTTTGCTTAATTTCCCACAGTTGGGATTCTTTTGCTGAATCTCTTCACTTTTTCTGTACTCTTTTAATATCGGTGTTCTTTCTGATTTGTTCCCCTTTCTTCTGATTTGATCTTTCTTTCGATCGGATTGGAAGCTGGATTGTTGTTAGGGTTTTAAAGTGTATTTTCTTATTGAAACATCATGGATCCTCTGTTATTTATGCTCCCGCGGACCTACTCAGATTCAGGAGCTTTGCTTGTTTTTTTTCTTTAATTTTCCGATCTCTCTGATTTCACTATCATCCAGATTTTGATTGTTTGGTTTTGTTGAATCTTAATAAGCTGTTTGCGAGTGTAGATTTGATGGGCTCTTGTGCGATTCATGTGGTTTCACGCTTTATTTTATTTTGCTTCACACATGGATTTATTGCTCTGTGCTTCCTTCGAACTGTGTTCCACATGGATTTATTTTATTTTATTTCACATGGATTTATAATTTTATATACAGTGTGGATTAATTTTTTCTAATCATTGTTTGGCTCCACCTTGTTTGACTAAATCGGTGTTCTTCATTTGGATTATTTTTCCTTAATTTATATTGATAATCAACATTGAATTGATGAGCTAGCTATCAGGATTAATCCAGGTTTTTCAAATTCGGTGGTGTTGATTGTTTTGATCTGAATCCCAAAAAATAAAATCATGTTTTTAATTACAAAATTATTACAACTCATTCGATTGCCAAGAATGAAATCGTCCGGTTTGATCGATTTTGGTGGTGTTAATAGAAATTTGTAATGTCCATTTCTAGCTGCATCGAATCCGATGGCCGAATCGAACACGGTGGTTATAAATTGTTGTTCATGAACTCCAGACCTCACATAAGGAACTTCATGTGCTTTTATGTTCAAAGCTAGTTTTTTTTTTGATGGTGGTCGTAATCGTCATCATGCTGAGCGTACACTCTATGATGATGACGTTTTTGTCCAAACTCATCGGATCAAAATAGTCGCACAAAAGAGAGCCTTAGGCTTCATTTGGGGGAACTTATTTTCACCGGTCAAGCGGTTATGACCGCATGAATTGGACCTTAATTAAGGTCCGATTTCTATCTTCAAGGAATCAGGCGTGCCTTTAAGCCAGCCATTGTTCATGACAGACGGTTCTTAACCACCTCATTTACGACGTGCCATAATCACAAAACAAGTTCACAGTGCATCTTACGATCATGTATCCAAATTTGTTGTTGCGGTTTATTGACATGACCAACTAATAAAGAATAAAATTATTCTTCAACATAGATCTAGCGATAATTTGGTCAAATAATGAATTAAGTGGCTTTTGTCACTTTGCGCCTCCAAAATATGAGTTTTTGATACTTTGCATTCTAAATTTTTAAAATTGGCATTTTGCACCATCAATTTTCAATTTTAGACACCTTGCACCCCCAGAACAAAATTTCAAGGGTATTTAGGTCCGAGCAGCATCAAACATACTCATTTTGACACTTTGCACTCCAAATTATTAGTGTTGCTCGGACCTAAATACCCTTGAATGAGCTTTTTTTTGTGCTGAAATGATCTAAATATTCTTGAAATTTTGCCCTAGGGATGCAAAGTGCAAAAAATCAGTAATTCGGGGGAGGGGGTGCAAAGCTTAATTTTAAACATTTGGGGTGCAAACTTCCATTGAGTTGTAAAAACTATTTTATTAAAAAAGGTAATTGTTATGGGCAAACCTATTTTGAATAGATGCAAATCAACTTTTAAAATAAAAACTATTAAACAATTATTTTAAATGTTACGGTACAATTGATATGGACAAATCAGTTCTCCATCATGTCGAGAGGAGCGGTCCATACACGACGCCGCCGCCACCACCGCCGACGTCTCTCTCTTCGCCGCCGCCAACGCCGTCGCCGCTGTCGACACCGCCTCCAACGCCTACCGCAAGCCATACACGATGACACATACCACACATCCTCGCTTCTGACCACTGTGGGAGCTCCAGATTTATTTGCGTCGAACATTCTCGCTCATCTTCAGCTCCTTTGATATGAAGCAAGTCGCAGATTTAAGCCTTTCTTTTCGTATTTCTCATTTTCATAATTTGTTTTCGTATTTCTCCAACGAAAAAAAAACGTCGAAAAGTTGCACTCATCATTAAAAAAAAATTCTATGATGAATTTGAAAATTTTGTAATACGTTAAATTTTATAATATTGTTGTTAAAATTTGATCATATTTTGCTAATTTTTTTTTAAAAAATTTATATTGATTTGCACGTAACAATTTGATTTGCACATATAAATTTTTAATTTGTCCGTAAAATTAATTTGCACCTATCCAAAATTAATTTGCCCATAACAATCACATACAAAAATCATCATCATTCTAAAATTTAAAAGTACAAATAAAATATTACTTTTTTAATTTTTCAAAAATAAAAAATAATTAATTAGGAGAAGAATGAAATCTCTACAATGAGAATTCATTTCATGTTTATGGTAATAAATTTATTTCGTTGATCCCCAATCAAAAATAACCTAAAAAAGCTTTATTGTCTTTAAGAACCCAACCCCCTCCCTTTTTCACGCAGCATGTACAGACCGAAATAAAGAAATTCCTTCTATGTTTTCGGAAGGTCCACCCAGACATCACTCACGCAACGACGCTCTGCTCCGCTTCCCGACGATCTCTCCATACTCGCAACCGCCGGCCGACGTCCTCTAGGGCTCCGGCGACCACTCCTCTTCAGTCCCCGTCGGTTTCGACTACTCCCTCGTCGGATCCGTAGCCCTGGCCACAGGAGATCGTCGGTCCTCCTCAAATCCTTCCAGAATTCCGCCGCAGCCGCCGCAAGCCTCCGTGGGCTCCGGCGATCATTTGTCTCCCACCGTCTGACGGAATCTATACTTCCCCCCTTGGGATCCAGAGTTCCACTCGAGTTCCACCTTTTCTTCATCCCCTTGCCAGCCATTTTCCGCCCGTGCCACACTGATCCGATGTTTCACTTGTGATCTGAGGTATACCTCTGCTGGTATCTTGCTTGTACAGTGTTAGAATGATACTATGCGTTGTTTAATTGATCACTAAAATCTGAGCTTGCCTAAACTTAATTTGAAAATCTCCTGTTGCTCTTCTTTTAGTAATCTAATTCAATCCCAACTTTATTTATTTATGATTTAATCTAAAAACTCTTTGATTGTTGGTTTGCGTCATTTATCCTGGTAAATTCAGCACCTCAGTGGCAGGAGATCAATGTCTTCCATTGTTATTCCCTCAAAATCCACCACTCCAAGAAGATTTCATGAAGATGTTCATCAGAGCCCGGAAATATACTCCGGGACAGAGATTTTGGAGGATCAAATGCCAGTTTTCCATCAGGAGGGGCCTTCTGATAGTTTAGGGATTTCCACCGCAATTGATGAGTGTGGCGATTTAGTAGCGTCTTTAACCATGCGAGCCCCATCCAAGCCATTCGACCGAGTCGAGCTGCTTATCTCGAATGATGCCGCTCATTTCGAAACTAACGAAGGGCGAGAGAACAGAATTTCCGATCATGGCGGCACGAAGAACAACTCAGGTTCAATGAAGACCATCGGGAGAGCGGATTTTGTTGAGAGCGGAAAGAGCAGTGCTTGTCGGGGGAGCGTGAGCAGCGATATCAGTGACGAGAGCTCTTTTAGCAGCATGAGCAGCAGCATTAACAAGCCTCACAAGGCGAATGATTCGAGATGGGAGGCCATTCAAGTGGTTCGTGTGATGGATGGGCAGCTGGGTCTCAACCATTTTAGGCTTCTTAAGAGGCTTGGGAGTGGCGACATCGGCAGCGTATATTTGTCGGAGTTGATTGGGTCCAAATGCTATTTTGCTATGAAGCTTATGGACAAGGCGTCT
Source organism: Platanthera zijinensis (assembly GCA_039513925.1). NCBI lineage: Eukaryota > Viridiplantae > Streptophyta > Magnoliopsida > Asparagales > Orchidaceae > Platanthera > Platanthera zijinensis. The sequence continues at coordinate 113,817,829 of CM077098.1, read as the reverse complement.
TTGGCGGGTCGAAAGAAGCTGCTTCGTGCGCAGACGGAGAAGGAGATACTTCAGTGCCTCGATCACCCGTTTCTCCCGACACTCTACACCCACTTCGAGACGGAGAAGTTCTCGTGTTTAGTCATGGAATTCTGCCCGGGGGGTGATCTGCACAACCTTCGCCAGAAGCAGCCTGGAAAATATTTTCATGAACAAGCTGTGAGGTAAGAAGCCATATAGTTTTTTCTCTTATCCATTCTCAATCTTATTATATATTGATGCATTATAATTTATAAGTTATAGATCATGTAACTTATTTGTAAAATTACATGATTGAATTGCTTAAATCACTGATAAGGCTGTTGAAATGTCTAACATGCATCCTAATCGGTATGAAGTTCATTTTTATTTTGCGGAGAAACATTAAGGAGATGCTTGCAAACCTATACCCTTTTGATTATTTTTCTAATATTATGTGTTCTAATTGTATACAAGATGTAAGAAGCTCGACTAAGATGATTCAGACATGTACAAAGGAGGTCATTAGAGGCACTTTTTAGGCGATGTGAGAGTTTATTCACTAGACATGTTAAATGGGGGAGGGGTAGACCAATAAAGACTTGGAATGAAATTATAAGGAAAGACATCGTACTGCATTGGTGAGATTATGACTAAAGATTGGGCACAATGGTGGCAAAGGATCCATATAGCCGACCCCACTATTGTCGGATAAAGACTTGAGTGTTGTTGTTGTTATTACGAGTTTCTTAGTTTGGTAATGAAATATCATTAAGAATTTTCCGTCTAGAAATCTCTATCATGGTCAATAACTGTGCTTTTTGTGTTGAATGGGGTAACTGATTTGTGCTTGGGGACGAAGGGTTTAGTTATTTTTTCGTGGTGGGGCTTCTATCAAAACCTTTGTCAATATGTTTTCTAAATAAGAATGCAGATTAAAGTATGGCTTTGTAATTTTTTTCTCATATGAAAACAGTATTTGATTTCGTTATTTCAGTCGTGTTTGTCTGACATTGTTCTTACAAAAAGCGATCTGCTAACATTTAGACTTGTTGCTACTTGGTGTCATCACCGTCAAGCACGTTCTGATTTGTTTCAAATGTCAGTTCTCTGATACCAAAAGAAGAGTATGCCACAAGCCGAAGAAGAAGGGTGATTTGGTTTTTGAATAAATTTTTTAGTGCAAACAACTAGTAAATCAAATCACAACCACACATATTAGTTAGCATGAAAAAAAGATGCAAGACACAGATAGTTAGGCGGTTCACTGCTCCTACATTCATCCCTAGGCTATTCCGCTAGCTTAGATTTCCACGCCGAATAATCACTTTGCTAGGAACACTTGCGGCTGAAGAAATTAATTTACTCTATCTTTATTGGATTGCAGAAAAGTTATTACATGCCTGGATCTTAAAGACAAGTTATAACAATGAAACAAGAGAAAATCATCATAAAACAAGTTACTTTACTACACGCATTTTTTTCATAGTCTTTTCCTTTAAAATTCAATCAATTTGGCAAGAGGCTCTAATTTTGCCTTGGAATGCTCTAGCTAATGTTTTTGAATGATACAGCAATGTGGAATGGATTAATTGGGCTCAAAATAAGTCTCAACGGCTACAATAAGATTTAATCCAACGGTTAAAGTAAGGTAAGATTTAATCCAATGGCTAGATAAGGAAAGTAGGGTGGCAAGGATTTGACGACTGTTTAGGCTCAAGGTTTCCGTCCGAAAGCTATCCAACAACAGGTAAAATCTAAGGCGTAGGCTTTGTTTGGCGTGGCGTTTTTGGAGCTGCATGTCGCGGATTATCACCCCACCACGCCAAACATTAATTTCCGGGCATGCGATTCACACCGCCCCCGCGTTCAATTCGCGAAATTCCCGTGATTTGGAGTCGTGAAAAATTTTCACAACTCCAAATCGCGGGCTCCGATTCACGGGGGAAAAACCCTCCTCCGCCGCCTGGCAACCCCGTCGCATTCCCCTTGTGTCGAGAGAGGCGTGGTCCCTTCCCTTTCTGCGCAGTCATTTCTCTGGCTAGAGAGAACAAATTCCGTTTGCCCACATCACTCATTGCCGACGGCCCTCACCTCCGGCGTTCCTCACCGACGGCGTCGACTAATGACTCACCATTCTAGGCGGCTTCGACGACGGCTCTCTACGTTGTCCCGATCAGAAGGAGGGGATCTGCAATGTTTTTATCAATTTTTCCAAGCCTCTTTCTCGTACTCTGCATCGACTCTAGGGCATCAGTGTAATCCCTTCAGAACCCGATTGTTCTTCCATGACCTGCAATGCTTTATTCTTACGCATCTCTTCATTTTGTTCTTACTGGTTCTTGTTGGTTCATTTTTTTGTGGTTAGGGTTTGTAGTGAATAAGATGCTACAAACGCTGTTCTTCAAAACAGTTTCTGTGATTATGTCATCACTCTTCGAAACAGCTGATTATTCCACCACTGCTTCTCCAGTCGCCCCCACCGCGCCAAATAGAGTCTTAATCCGATGGCCTAGATTTGAAATATGAGGAGGCAACAAATAGCCAGAAGAGTAGTGTGGAGAATAAGGCTCCGTTTGGCACGGCGGTGGCAGTGGATATGAACCGTCATCCTCACCTAAAGAACTTCATCCACTTTTATGTTCATAATTAGTTTTCTTTTTTGATAGCGGTCATAACCGTTGTCCTACATACATTCTATGACGATGGTGTTTTTGTCCAAACTCACGGGAGTAATAAAGCTTGCTCCAAAGAGAGCCTTCGGGTATTTTCTTGGGTATTTTCTTAGGGTCAGAATTTTCCGAGCCATCCAACTCGTACTGTATAAACTTAGGCTCCGTTTGGGGGGACTTATTTTCACCGGTCAAGCAGTTACGATCGCATGAACCGGATCTTGTTCATGCGATCGTAACCGCTTGACCGGTGAAAATAAGTCCCCCCAAACGGAGCCTAAGGCTTGAATTGATGATTCTTGGGTATTTTCTTAGGCATTTCCCCCTCTCTCAAACTAGCAAACAGTTTATTTCCCTTCCCTTTAATTCATTTTATACCATGCGCGACGAAATATAGCCATTCGTGGTTGCAGTTTTAACTTACCTAAGAACCCTGGAAACCATTTAACTCAAAAGGAAAACTGTGTTACTACTAATCTAATTATTTCTTCTTCCATTTACTCCCATTCTTCATCCAACTATTCTCTGGATAATGCTAGTTTTATCACCTTTGTTTCTGGATCTTATGGTTGAGAGAATTCCCATCTACCTGTTAGTCTTTTAATGCTGCTTCTTATGTATTTTCAGAGACCCATAATGTTTATGCTACAGAAGCTGTCTGTTACTTGCCTCGATTTATATTTATGCTGTTTCTTCTACAGTTCAACTTAGCCTACCATCCGTCTTAAGCTGTCTCTTTACCAAGGAAATTCATTTCTAATGCCCACGAGAGGATTGTGTGCACATATATCTAAAGAAAAGATACTGCTTTTTTAATATAATTGACCAACAATTTATAACTAAATATTTCTCAAATTGATAAATTTTTTTGTATATTTTTATATATTTTATTGAGCCCATTTATTTATTTTTTCCTTATGCGGATTGTAACTCTTTTTAATCAGTAATGTCTTCATGAATGTCACAAAATCTGTACTTTTGATTGCTCTGCTGCTAAGGAGTGTTTGAAATGAATGATTAAAATAGGATTTTTGGCCATTGTTATTCACAAATCATAAACATCTATTTGTAAATTAAATTTTCCATGTTTATAAATTACTATGTGCAGATCAACTTTAAAGTTTAAACTTTAGTAATTGATGTCTTCTTCTCTTAAACAAGGCTCGACAATGAAGGAACTTTTCCGACTACCTTTTGAGTCTATGCCAACGACTTTATTCCAACAATTTGACATGAATTTCACCAATTTGACGTGAATTTCACCATCTTGACGTGAATTTCTCTATTTTGACGCGAATTTCATCATTTTTATCTTCGGTATTGGTTGAAAAGCTTGGCAAAAATGTTCCTTCATTTCCGGGTGCTACTCGTGAGAAGAAGACATTGATTGTTAATGTTTAAACTTGATCCGCCGATAGTAATTTATAAATATGAAAAATTTGATCTAAAGATAAATGTTTAACAAATGCTTTTTTTTCATCTTCTAGTCTTCTTACGTCAAATAATGAGTTTGAATGGCATTTCACAGTACAAAGCATCGTCTTCCAGTTAACTGCATACGTATGTAAAAGACAATGAACTATTTACCCCCGCCATTGCAGATTCTACGTGGCCGAAGTCCTCCTTGCCCTCGAATATCTTCACATGCTCGGCATCATATACCGAGATCTCAAGCCGGAGAACGTACTCGTCCGCGACGACGGCCACATCATGCTCTCCGATTTCGACCTCTCCCTTCGATGCACCGTCGTTCCCTCCCTGAGCAATTCAACCAGCTCTTCCGACCCCAACTCCGGCGGCAACAACCGGAACGCCGCCCCCACCTCTAACTTCTGCGTCCAACCTGCCTGCATCCAGCCCTCCTGCGCCGTTCCGACCACCTGCTTCGCTCCACGATTCTTCTCCAAATCCAGAAAAGAACGAAAGCCAAAGTCAGAGGTCGGCAACCAGGTGAGACCTCTGCCGGAGCTCATCGCCGAGCCCAGCGATGCGCGATCCATGTCCTTCGTCGGGACTCACGAGTACCTGGCGCCGGAAATCATCAAAGGCGAAGGCCATGGCAGCGCGGTCGACTGGTGGACTTTTGGTATCTTCTTATACGAGCTCCTGTTCGGCAAAACTCCCTTCAAGGGTTCCGGCAACCGGGCGACACTGTTCAACGTGGTCGGACAGCCGCTTCGTTTCCCGGAGACGCCGTCGGTGAGCTTTGCCGCTCGTGATCTGATTCGCGGCTTGCTTGTGAAGGAGCCCCAACATCGGCTCGCCTACAAGCGCGGGGCGACGGAAATCAGGCAGCATCCCTTCTTCGAGGGGGTGAATTGGGCGTTGATAAGGTGCGCGAGCCCGCCGGAGATTCCCAAAGCCTTCGAGATTGCGGCGGCTTCGTCGAGCGACACTTCAGCAGCCGCAGACCCAAAAACTGCTGGTCTGAAAGGTTCGACTAATTATCTGGAATTTGATTTCTTTTAAATGAATTTTCATTATTTTTTTTTTGGTATTATTTGCCTATTAAGAAAAAAAACGTAGACTTTTCTTACCCTTATTTTAAGTCTTGAATTGCACATATTATCTGCTGCATTTGTTCTCAGGTAAAAATATATAATAGGTTTCTATACTTTCAAAGGGTAAAAATACCATCCGGTGAGCTTGGAACAAAATGTCACCGTCATAAAATGTATATTTGGGATAGCGTTTATGACCGGCATCAAGAAAAGATAATTAGTTTTGAACATAAAAGTAGAAATAGCATCCAGTGCTCTTGTTCAAGAACGACGGTTTATAGCCACGGTGTTCACGACCTCCGTGCTAAACGGAGCCTAAGAGACTGAGGCACTCATTTCTTATCTTTTAATTGATTTTATTTGGAATAATGTGACAAGAATTGTATAGAGTGTTGTTACTAGCAAGTCATGTTTGAATGTTGCTAGTAAATCATTGAAAAAACCCGGTTCAAAAAAACTTAACCTTTTTTTCATTATTAAAAATACCTACTAGCAAACCACTGAATCCACCGCATCCTTTATCCGTCATGAGTACCCCGCCGTGCCGAACAAATTAGTCTTTCATGTTGCTAGGGAAGATCACTATAACTATATGGATTACCTATTAAATCCTACCTTAATAACCTGAATTTCTATATAAAAAATAAGATGCTAGGCAATTTTGAGATTTTATTCAGTATAATAATAAAATTTATTGATAAAATGATTTTTTTTTTCAAGAAATATGAGGCTGGGAAAATTATGATTTTCCCATTTTCAAATAGCTCCCATCTCATAGGAAGGCTAGAATCACAAGAAAAATGATGAAAATATAGTTTTATCATTATAAGTAATGACTTCTTTAAGCAATTAGGTTTTCTAAAATAAATATTAAGTTTTTTATGAAAAAAAAGCATATAATTATAATTTGGCCAGTACACGAGTCTGGCACGTGGTAGGCTTGCTCATGCTAGCATACTGTCATGAGTCTCTATAGTTCACTGTCACGAGTCCCCTTGCCACAAATAGTTTCTATATCTTGAGACCAAGTCATTTTCTTTTGTTGATGGTGCATCAAATGGAGAGCACCACGTGCGAACTGCACCAAACAACCGCAAGGTGGTCCATACCAAGGCTCGGCGTCACACCGAGACGACAAGGGTATTATCGCATTAGCAAGCGAATGAAGATGTCATGGTTCCCAAGCAACACCAACGACACAAGGAGCGGGGCCTTGGTGCGGAGGTCTAGTAGTGCGAAGATGGCTCGCGATGAAGCATGACAGCAACACGTGAGCACCGGAAGAAAACTTGGAGCGAATTGTCATGGTCTTCTGCAGAGCTACATTACATTGTGGACGTATGCAGGTGATGTAGGACGAATCTAGACAATGCGCTCACAGTTACATGAGGTTCACTTCTGAAAGGATGGTTCATTACTTAAAAAGACAAAAATGTGACAAAGAAGGCACGGCGGAAGCTGGCTAACTTTTTCTCCGATGAGTTAGGAGAAAATCGACACCATCGTAGAATGTGTTGTATTCGCGCCAAATGAGATCTAAATGTGGAGAAGTCCGAAGTTTCATTATTTTGGAGGGAAGTCTTGTGTGAACCTATAAAAGAGAACTCCTTCCTTGGGCTAATTTGGGAGCGCGAACTTCCCAAATACGCGCCATTTGTGCGGGATCTGCCCCACCAAATGCGCCCCTCATCTCCAATTCATATCCATGAGGTGGATCTGAGAGTTGGAGAAGAGATCTTACATAGCTTGAGGGAGTGCGTCTAAGGGCTTGTTTGAGACGCACGGATTTCCCACAGACGGCGGGCGGGGCCACCGCTACTGCGGTGTAAATCTGCAGATTTCGTATGGCGGGACGGATCAATGCGCATTAGCTGTGAGCAGCAGCTGAGTAGCAACATCACACGTTACAAATGTGTAAACACGTGGAGTGCCTCACAGATATTTTAAAGAGTTGGACTCGAAGAATCAATCCAATGAAAGAAGAAACATTATTCTTGTTGTCGCACTTCTAAAACAGCGCTGCATGCGCAGTGACTATGCTCAAGCGCAATGCATGCAGGTGTGCACAATAAAAATGGGGATGAATATATGCAGGCCGACTTTAGCTACGTGCAGACCGTGCAATTTCAAACAGTTATGTGCAGGTCAAGCTTTTATAGGTATACAAAATCCTTTAATTTCTTTCTTTTACTTTTATTTATCTTTAAACTGCATAAAGTCAAAAATGACATTGTACCTTAAAAAATGTGCATTCGGAGTAATACTCTCTCAAGTCTCAATGAATAATTATTACTTGAAAATCTCTAAATTTAGCACATAAAATATGCCAAGGTGATGATATACACAAACATCATGTACATATGGATAGTTCGTCAGGTTCACTAATCTCATTCTTTAATATATTTCATTTAATCAAAAAATTCGGCTTCTAAAAGTGAGAATCAATACTCATCGTGAAATAAACTTTCGTTTGAAATCTCAAAAGGAGAGGATTTCGATGAGGATTTCGATGTGCACATGCGTAATGCAGGTACCTCCATTTCGTTGCTGACCGTGACCACAGTTCCTACTGCGCAGATGAAATCAGAGCTTATTTCCGCTAATATAGCGGCGGGAAGGATCCCCACCTCCAGGCCGCGACCCTGCCAAAATGCCAATCGAGCGGAACCTGTGGCCGGGTAGTGTCGTCCGTGCGACCGGCACAGATCCGCCCCGCTAAATGGGGCCTAAAAAAGTGGTTTTGAATTTTATCCGTTAAACATCACCCCAAAAACACCATAATCATAAACAAATTTAAAACGGTTAGTGAAACAGGAACTAAAAAACGCATTTACAAACAAATAAAACTACAAACTAATAAACAAATTTAAAACCGAATTAAAACTGTTGGCGAAGAGGAACAGCTCCGACCTTAACATAGAGAGATATGCAGCAGGTCCGTTTCACTTCTGACCATAAATTGTTGGCCTTCAACGCCTCCTAACCGAAATCTTCTCCTATAAAAAATCAGCAAACGTTTGTTGGCCCTCCCTGTGTATTTGTGGCTTCTCGAATCGGAGCATGGAGCCGATTACGATCGCGGCCTACGCAGGCGGAATTATAAGCCAGATCGGCATCATTGCGCTCTGGTGCCGCCCCGTGTTATCCTTCGTTGGTCGCCTCGTCGACTGCCTCCGGCATCCGCGGCCTCCTCCTCCCCGGGCTATTACAGCGCCGTGGCACGCACACCAGAGCTAGATGCTTGACAGAGAGCGTGCCCTTTCTTTGTTCTACTTCCAGAAATGAGATGCATTAGAATCGATTTATGTAAAATTAGGGTGATTTGATTCCAGAAATGAGGGTCAAATCCCTGATGCTATTTTGTTAAAAAAAAAAGAAAGAGAATATTGTGTGTTTGGAAATGTTCGGTTATCTCCCCAAATATGTACGCATACGTTTAAATTTTACGTTCAACTAAAAATATGGCAAAGTGTATTCTCGAAATATAAGCTTTTGAAAAAATGCATCCTGAAAGTTTAAAATTGGTAAAATATACCCTCAAAAATGATTTTTTTGACAATGTGCATCATAGAGTGTACATTTTGGCCATTTTATTTTTTGCCTATTGAGGGTGCATTTTGCCAAAAAAACCATTTTGAATGGTGTATTTTGCCAATTTTAAATATTCGAGATGCATTTTATCAAAAGCCTATATTTCGAGGGTGTAATTTGCCAAAAAACCTCTGTTTGTTTGAGTGGCAGGAGTGGGAGTGGTAGGAGATGGAGGGAGGTAGGAGAGTGGGTCTGTTAGTTTGGGCACTACAGTCAGCACTGCAAAAATCTGCTCGAGGCTTTAGTTTCCAATCGTTTCCATATAATTTGTTATCCAACCCATAAATGAGCTCAACCAAAAATGAATGTAGAAAAATATAAGTGAATGCCATCATTTTTTGCTCACAGCACTACAAAATACAATCAATATTTAAAGCTTAAACGGCTCCTAGCTTGGTTAGAAAGGCGGTGTATGCGGAAACTATTAAGTGTAACGGTCTATTTATTTAGGCTACAGCCACAATTTAACATATAAATTATCTTTTATTTATCAATTATAAAAAGAAAAGTGCAGTATAAATAAAACATTTTATTTATTTTAACAACCGATACAACACAGCACATAACCTAGCATGTATTCATACAAAATGAAGGGTTTATCACAAAATTGTCACATGTAATCACTAACTACAAATTTACATCATATACACATACTACAAGGACTTTGACTCTACTTGAAGAAGAATTGAAACTTCTGATCATGTTGGCAGTCGGGATCATGACACCCAGCTCTGTGCATATCCAAGACACCAAAAACTATTGCAGCTACGTTTATCCACAACTTGTACTTCTTCTCTTGCCACGAAAGGGGTCTTCTAAAATTGGCGGGAGTGGCCTCCTCCTTACCCTGCTTTTTTAAGCTAATTTGAAAATGTAACAGGCTCTGTTTGGGAGGATTTATTTTCACCGGTCAAGCAGTTACGACTGCATGAATCGGATTTTAATTAAATTCCAATTCATGCGGTCATAACCGCTTGACCGGTGAAAATAAGTCCTCCCAAACGGAGCCTAAAACAAGACAAGGAGGCCACTACCGCCAATTCTAGCAAACCCCTTTCGCGACAAGAGAAGAGGTACAAGTTGTGGATAGACGCAGCCGCAACGGTTTTTGGTGTCCTGGATATGCACGGAGCTAGGTGTCATGATCTCGATTGCCCGAATGAGGAGTTCCAGTTCTTCAACTCTTCAAGTAGAGTCAAAATCCTTTTAGTATGTGTATATAATGTAGATTTATAGTCAGTGATTACATGTGGCAAAATTTTATGATAAACCCTTCTTTTTGTGTGATTACATGCTAGATTATCTGTTATAATGTATCAAATTTTAAAATAAATAAAATGTTTTATTTACCCTGCACTTTTCTTTTTGTATTCTTTCATGAATTTATGATCGCTGAATATTTATACCTAACGCCTCTCATGATAAATAAATAAAAGATAATTGATATGTTAAAATGTTACGGTAGCCTAAATAAAGAAGCCGTTACAATTAAATGGTATCAGAAAATTGGTCACAATAAAAGTATATATTACAAGGTAATATGAGAGGAAAGATTTATGCGGACATTATAAGAGTATATTACAAGGCGATAAATGAGAGGTAAAATGTATGCGCCTGCTGTTTTAAACTATATTGTATGTGTATGCGGCGCGTAAGCAGATTCTTCTGCAAACATTCTTGGCATATAAAAAACTTACCACAAAAACCACGGATGCTGAGATGTGAGGATCAGTTCTGGCGCCTGTAGTAGCAGTAGGCACCGCCGACTGAGACTATGGCGGCGACAACTGCGAGAACTGCGTACGTGTCGTGCTCGGGGCCCTTCAACCACGCCGGCATCGAGAAAAAGTTCGATGTGCCGGAAGTTTTTCCTCCGCCGCCGGTGGCGGCAGGTTTGCTCGCCTTGGAGATATCCGTGTGATCGGGGATGGATTTGGGCGCAGATACCGCATTCTGGCAACAGGCGGGGTTTCCATTGCCCTGGCAACAGCCTGATGCTCTATCCACCTCCTCCGTTTCAGCATTTGACCTGCGCCTTGCCTTCTGAGCCTCCTTTTGTTCCTCTTTGGACAAACCCATCTGGCCTCTGAAGTTTAATTGAGGGAAGAAAATTGCCGCTTATAATGTATATATAAAATGAAATAAAATTTGTGGAGTATGAAAATAATGAAAAAAAAAAATTGGAGCTCGAAATGAAAATGAGCAGCATTTGGCATCCAATGATTCATTGAAGTTGCCAACATTAACCGCCACCAAGAAGAAGAAAAAAAGCTAGTTTTAAACATAAAAGTGGATAAAGTTTCTTAGGTGAGGTTGGGCGGTCACGAACGACGGTTCATAACCACCACGTTCACGACTCGCGCCAAACGGAGCCTGGTTTTCTTTGACCCTTACGATTTCAATTCTCCCAACAGATACTTGCAGTTTAATATTGTTGCAGTGGAATAGATATTCCTTATTTTATTCAAGATGAATTGATAGATGATGCAGCACAGGTAACATGCTTGCTTCTGGTTGCAGACGAACATGCTTGCTTCTGGTTGCAGACGAACATGCTTGCTTCTGGTTGCAGACGAACATGCTTGCTTCTGGTTGCAGACGAACATGCTTGCTTCTGGTTGCAGACTATGTTAGAACTTCATATCAGATAGGCTATCAACTTAAGGTAATTGACAAGTTATATCAGACATGCAATTCATCCGAGCCGTTCATCTCAACAGCCCATTAAAATGATCCCGCCGTTCAACAACGGCACACATTCATACTTGAAACCGATAAACTTTTTTCCCGATGGCGCCTCGCACCCCCGAAATTTCTAGGAAGGTTTCTCCCCAACTCCCACTTCCTTCGATTCCGACAGATGGAACTCCTGTTTTTCGACCATCTTCCATACTCCGGCGGCCTGGCAGACGCCCTCAGGACACCCTCATCCCAAACGGTGTGCCAATGATCGGTTCTCCTTACCGACTTCGACGATCGGCCTGCCCTACGGAATGGTGCGAAGTAGATTTCATTCTTTCTTTTCGTATTTCTCATCTTCATCTCCTTCGATCTGAAGCAAGCCACAAATTATTTCTTTGTTTTCGTAATTCTTTGTGCACACTTGTCTTAATGGATATGCTGTCAATTGAAAGAGGGATGAAGATGTTTTAAACTGTCTTCTTTCTCTTCTTCGAGAAGAATTTTTTAGACACGCATCCCAAGGTTTAAAAGTTTAATACTTTAATCAACCAAGTTGTGGATCATAAAATGCAGACCAAGGCCAGAATAAAACGGCCACTACCTAACTATGGCCCCGTTTGGTGGGACTTATTTTCAGCGGTCAAGCGGTTACGACCGCATGTACCGAGCCTTAATTAAGGCCCGGTACATGCGGTCGTAACCGCTTGACCGCTGAAAATAAGTTCCACCAAACGGGGCCTATATCTGCAACAGTAGTGTTGATTCAAACCACTGCTTCTACTTTAAATTTTCATGCTCTTCAACAACACCCAAAAAATTCGACTCTGTTAGGAATGGATACGGTGGATGCGGAATTCTTTGCAGGTAGGTTGTTTTACTCCAGATACATCACCAATGCTCTGGATTACAAGCAGCCACGAATAAAGCCTTGGGATTCTTTACAGATAGGTGTTTTTGATGGATAAAATTCATTGTGCATTACTTATGAGTTTAGATTTTAGGCTTTCTTTTACGAATGTTCGATTTCCTGTGGTGCAGAAAGCAGATGGTGAACTATCAAATTGAGTTATTGAGAAGACCTACTCAAAATGCAGCTATGAATAAATCCTTGGGATTCTTTGCCGGTGTTAGATATATGTGTATATGGTAGATATAATTTACACTCACCTCGGGTGTTGTGATCATCCAATCATAAATATATGTGTGTGTGTAACTTTGTATACCCTAGTGTTGAATTTATTTTGACATTGACTTATCGTATTCTATCATGGTATTAGAGCTTAGGGTTTTCCACAAATGTCTATCCTCAGCCCTCTTCCTCCTCTCGTTTCCTTTCGTTGATTAGCCGCTCCCGATCTCGCTTCCCGTCGCTGATTAGCCGATCCCGAACGCATCCTCCTCCGATGATCCACCTCTTCGACGAACCAGACGGGCCTCTCCAGAAGATCTAGACAAGTTTCTTAGACGATCCAAACGACTTCACAGCTCCCACGACTTGCTTCACATCGCCACTGCATCCCGATCCAGACGATCTTCTTCTACGACTGATCCCGCAGCCCCAACGATCCGCCTCTTCGACGATCACATGCCTCTACATAAGATCAAGGCGAATCTCTTCGACGATCCAGACGACTTCAGAGCTCCTGTGATTTGCTTCCCGTCGTCGCAGCATTCCGGATGATCCCGCAGCCCGTATCTTCTTCTCCGGCCACGAGCTGATCTCCGGCTGATCCTCTTCTTAGGTTGATACCACCTGATCTTCGGCCACAATATTCTTCTCCGGCCGATTCCGCACCCCTTATCCTCTTCTCCGGCCAGCTCCGTCCTCAATTAGTTTGATGACATCGTCTCACATTCTATCTTCCTTCCTCTATAAGGCTAATGCCATCCTCGACGGGCAGAACTACAAGGCATGGTCCGCCACCGTCGACGCGATCCTTCGTGGCCTCGATCTATGGGGCCACATTGACGGCACTGAGCCGTCTCCGCCCCCACAGGTTGCCAGTCTTGCGGACTCCTCTTCCACTTTCAGTACGACTACTTCCGCCTAGCATTCCGACTGGGCGAGGTGGCGCTCGAACGACTCTCGCGTGATAGCCGTCATCTATCAATCCCGCAAGCTCCCTATTCACATGACCATCTACGAGCTACCTACAGTCTACAGACTGTAGGATAGCGATGTGGGTTCACTTGCGTCGTCTATACCTGCCATTTAGCCAGGTCTTGTGCCACTCCATGTTACAGACTCTTGGTGTCAGCTACCAGCGTGATCGGTCTGCACAAGCCTTCTTTGTTGAGTTCCTAAACCTCTGGCGTCAGTGCGATGAGATGACTCCTCTCCCTTGCGCTACTTGTACTTAGTGTGTTGCTACATTCCAAGATCACAACTTTCAACGTATGTATCAGTTTCTTATAGCTTACGCCCCAAATTTGAGCATAACTTCCACACCAGGATCCTTCGTCGTCTCTTGTCGATATCTTGGCCTTGGTGAAAGTTGAGGAGACTCGTCTCCACTCCTTGGACACAGCTACTCCTCCTGGTGTGATGTCTCATGCTGTTTTGGGTACTCCTCGTCTTCCACCGCAGTCTTCTCTTGTGAGTGCTCCACTGCTGCCTTCGCCTGGTTATAGTGCTCTGGTCCACCATGTTCCTTGTCCTCCTCCGGCACCTTCTGCAGCTCAGTCTGGTGCTCCTCGTCGCCCGCCTGTCTGCTGCCACTACTATCAGTGTCTTGGTCATGTCAAATCTGAGTGTCGCAAGCTTCAAAGGGCTCAACAGTCTGGTCAGCAGCGTGCTCCTTGTGCACCTTCCGCTCACTTTTTGGCTCCGGTGCAATCTCTCTCTGTATCTGAGCTTACTCAGCTGATTGCTCGGCAGCTCTCCCAGGGTTTACTGCCACACTCCTCTGCCTTCGTACTTCCACCGGATGCTTCTGACGCCTCTATCTCTCAGTCGACTATCTCTGCCCCTGCAGGTATCTCTCCCTCCGACAGGTTGATTGACTTTGGAGCCTCCTTTCACATGACCTATAATGCCACCCACCTCTTGTCCTGTCAACCCGTCTCATTTGACCTCAGTATCATGATAGCAGATGATACCATTCTCCTCATTGCCAGCAGTGACCGTTTTTATACCAGCTATTTCCATGTTACCGATGTTGCCTACATCATCAAGTTATCCATGAACTTTATATCTGTCAACCAACTCACATTTCATAGTTTTCTTATTATTTTTGATGAGTTTGTGTGACGGGTACAAGATCGTCTGACAGGGACACTCCTTGGATCTAGATAGCGCCATAGCGGGGTGTACGTCTTTGATCGTCTCCATCTTCCATCCACTCCATCGTCACCGACGACTTCTACCTTTTGTCTTCCTTCAGTGGGCTTCTCTCAGTTACATCACCGTCTTGGTCATCCCAGTGGTTTGCGTCTTGCGTCTCTCATCAGTCATAGTTTCCTTGGTTGTGTTTCTATTGATCGGTCACACTTTTGTACGGGTTGTAAGCTTGGTAAACATATATAACTCCCTTATCAGTCCAATCAGTCTAGGTTTCAACGTTCTTTTGATTTAGTTCATTCTGAGTTTCAGCGTTCTTTTGATTTAGTTCATTCTGATGTATGAGATCCCGCACCTTTTATATTAAAGGGCGTACACCGGTACCATGTTCTCTTTGTTGATGACTTCTCGTTACTGTTGGGTGTACTTTATGAATTCTCGTTTTGAATTCTTTCATATTATGTTACTTTTTCAGCTATGACGTGCACCTAATTTTCTGCTTACATACATATTTTTTGTTCCTACTCGAGGGGGGGGGGGGAGTACCTCTCTCATGCCTTCCGCGATTTGCTAGCTACCCACGACACTCTCCCTTAACTTGCCTTCCCCGGTGCTTATACTCATAATAACACCGTCAAAAGGAAGCATCGCCACATTATTGAGACAACTCGCACCATCCTCATCTCCTCCAACATTCCTCCTCATTTTTGGGATGAGGCATTTTCCACAATTGTCTACTTTATTAACCTGCAACTTTCCACTTTCCTTCAGATCCAGAGTCCTGGTTCAGGTCTGTACCCCCTCCCCCGTTACAATCATCTTCGTATTTTCGGTTGTCGGCGCTATGTTTTACTCTCTTCACATGAGCAAACCAAGCTCTCTACTCAGTTTGATCTCTGTGTCTTTCTTGAATATAGTCCAAAGAAAAAGGACTATCGTTGTTATGACTCTATTGCACGTCGACTTCGCATCTCACGTGATGTCACTTTTGACAAGTCTCACCATTTCTTTGTGTCGTCTGTCCCCTCGACCTCACACTCATCTGTTACTCCCTCTGATGCACAGTTTCTCACAATTTTCATCTCACCGCCACATGTCTCCTCTCCTCCGGTATGTTCCCCTCCTCTCCTCTTGTCGCAGTCTACACCACCTCTGACCTCTCCAGTCTCACCTCCTCACTCCTCCCCTTCGCCGCCCACTTCTCCCTTTGACGAGCTCGTCATCCCCGTTCCATATCACTACACTTGTCGTCCCTCTTCTGTTCTCTCGCCTCTAGTGCCCCCAGACTCAGTGTTTGTCTCCTCCAGCGAATGTTTTGTGGATGATCCTCTTGCACGCCGCTACCTACTTCGTGAAAGACATCCTCTCAACTGCCTTAGCCTTGCTACACTATCGCTGGACCTGCCCTCCCTTCATGTTATTGTCTGTAGTACTCCAGAGCTAACTTCCTACCGTGAGCTATCCAGATACCTGAGTGGTAGACTGTCATGTCTTCTCAGTTGGAGGCACTTGAACACACTCGTACTTGGGAGTTTGTCCATCTTCCACTTGGTGTTGTGCATATTCTTGCAAGTGGGTTTTCAAGGTCAAGACTCACTCGGATAGTTCTGTGGAGAGGTACAAGACTCGACTTGTGACTTGTGGCTTTCAGCAGGAGCAGGGATGAGACCACGACGAGACCTTTGCTCCGGTCGCCCACATGACTATAGTTCTACTTTTATTGCAGTTGTAGTTGTTCGCCACTGGTCTTTGTTCCATCTCGACGTGAAGAATGTCTTTCTTCACGGAAACCTTCAACAGGAGGTGCACATGCTTCCTCCTCCCAGACTCTCCTCTCCTTCAGGCCTTGTATGTCGCTTACGGCAAGCTTTTTACAAGCTCAAGCAGACTCCCCGAGCATGTTTTGCACGTTTCAACTCCACCATTACAACCGCAGATTTTCAGCCGAGTCTACATGATCCAGCCTTGTTCGTACTCTCGTGGCAGAACTCTTTTGTTACTTTATGTGGATGATATCATTATTATTGGTGATGATATTTCTCATGTGGCTTTTGTCAAGTATCATCTTCAGCAACAATTTCAAATGAATGATCTTGGACAACTAAGCTACTTATTGTGCCTTGAGGTCACCTCTGCAGACCGTGGTTTTTAGCCCTCTCAGTGGTGTTACACATCAAATCTTTTAGCTTAGGTTTCTCTCTCTGACTCTTGCACTGTGGACACCCCTATGAAACTTCACCATCAGCTACATTCGGATGGAGTTTCACTTTCTGATCCTACTCGTTATCATCACCTTGTTGGGAGTCTTGTGTACCTCACTATTACTCTTAGCTATTAATGTCGCACGGCGCACCAAGACGCAAAGGGGTCTTGGAGCATAGGCGCAAGGCTCAAGGCGCACGCGCGCGCCTGACGAAGACAAGGCGCAACCACATCCATTTTAAATAATCAGCATCAAACATCATTTCAGCTTCTCGAGCAAATTCTTCATCTGGTTTACTAATTAACCATTCATTATCATCATTTATCTCTTAAAAATAGAATCAATGTAATCACTTGCATCCTATCTAAGTCTCAACGTACAATTATCATTTACAAACACTAAATCAATAAAAAAATTGAGTTCTTACATTATTATTTATTTATTTATTTATTACGAAAAAATTTACAACAAAAATCTCACTCAGACGCGCCTTTTATATTCTAAAGGCGCACGGAGGCGCAAACCACTGAGCCTGGAGCCTTAGGCGAGCCTTTAATAACATAGCTATTACTCGGCCCGACATTGTTCACATTGTTCATATGTTGAGCCAGTTTGTTAGTGTGCCAACCTCTGTGCATTATAGTCACCTACTGCGGCTCCTGCGCTATCTCCGGGCGACGACTTCACGTGGTCTCATCTTCTCCGGTTGTAGTTCTTTGCGAGCTTACTTGGATGCTACCTGGGCCATTGATTCTGTTGACCATCGATCTGTCATTGGTTTCTGTCTATTCTTGAGTTCTTCACTTATTACATGGAAATCCAAGAAATTGATCGGTGTTTCACGTTCCAGCACTGAAGCTGAGCTTCGGGCCATGGATATCACCGTTGAGAACATTATTTGACTTCGCTGGATTTTTGAGAATCTTGATGTCTCTTCTCCAGATCCCACTTCACTCCACTGTGATAACACTGGCGTTATTCAGATTACTCTGAATCCGGTGAAACATTTTCTTTCCAAGCATATCGGTCGCCCACACGACAAATTCATTGCTTGAGGGAGATCAAGGCGTAAAACTGAAGAAACTACAAATCTTCACTTTTATCGTATCGATATATTTTATACAATGATAGATCTATAACTTATTGAGCTGAATAATCGATTTGATGAGGTGAGCATTGAACTGCTTTTATGTATGACAAGTTTAGATCTAAGCAACAGATTTATTGCATTTGATAAGCACAAATTGATTTGATTTGCTAAACATTACCCCATGGATTTCTCTCCAATTGCATTAATGGAGCTTGATAATCAACTTGAAAATTATATTTTAGATGTCCGCTTAAATGATGACTTCTCAGAGGTGATTGGGCTTGAATGATTTGCTCAAAGACTAGTTGTATTAAAGAATGATGTTCTTTATCCATTAGTATATTTGTTTGTGAATCTAGCATTACTATTACCTGTCATAACTGCAACTGTGAAAAGATCTTTCTCTGTAATAAAGATTATCAAGTCAATATTATGTAATCGGATGAGGGATGAATGGATGAATGTTTGCATAGTAATATATATTGAAAAAGATATATTTTCACCATCAACAATGAGGACATCACGAAATGTTTTCAAAAAATGAAGCTCGAAGAGCAGTATTGTAAACAAGGTTAATTACATCTTTATACCATTATATGTGCAACTTTTGTATAATTTTTGCGATATTAATGTACTTTTGTCATATTTTTCAAAAAAATTTCTATTTTTAAGTTAGCTCACACCGAAAAAAATCCCGCGGCCGCCAATGTATCTACAAATAAACTGTGTTAATTTTATAGCCTTGTACATTCTCATTTGATTGAGCTATTTGATTATGCGCACTCTTGTATTTATACAACTTTGTTTGCTTCCTTGTTTGTGAAGCTTAAAATATTGCGTACTATCTTTTATTTAGATTTATAAAACAAATTATTATTGCAAGTTAAAAGTCGTTGGAATCATATTGTTGCATGCAGTGGTCACTCATTATTTCCACATCATTTAGGATCATCATGCGTCACACTGTATGCCCCGTAACTGCATTCACCAGTCAAAACAGAGCTTCAATATTCACCAATTCTCAACAGGAGACTCCTCGGGTTGCTGATCTTTCCCTAATAGCTGCATACTTCTTCCCTGTAAACCGCCTACAACAGCAGTTCCAGCCTCAGCTTCCTCCCAGTAGAAACAATTCAGCAACCCTCAGCCTCTCCTGGCCTCTGTCCAACCCAGTCTACCACCTTCATAACAATCTGCACAACTCTCACCGCCCTCCTACCACTACAGTATCCCTATACGCTCCCGCACTTCATCCCTACCACGGGAAATCAACCTCGGAACCTGAAATCAGTGCAGGAATTGCATGATTTTCGCTGTCCTGACCCAGACTCAGCAAACACACTTTCCTTGGACCCAATTATTCGTGTAAGTTATAATTTGTGATTTTTATCGCTTTACAATGATTACTTTATTGAAAACGTACAATTTGGGATCTTAATTTGAAAACTTTACACAGATTTAGTTCTGCTGAATGATTCATTTCCTGCACATTTGCTCAGAGCATTCTCTTCTTAAATTCAACTAGATCTTATTTGTGTTTCTAACGCCCAACTTCTAGTGTGAATGTTTGTTAATTCAACAATTAATTTCAGAATTTAGTGTAATTAAACGTTAGATAAATTGTACGAACATAGCATCATTTAGATTTATCCCAACACTACATTGTCATTTACTCATTAGAGTTCCGC
The DNA here is from genome assembly GCA_039513925.1 of Platanthera zijinensis. Classification (NCBI taxonomy): domain Eukaryota; kingdom Viridiplantae; phylum Streptophyta; class Magnoliopsida; order Asparagales; family Orchidaceae; genus Platanthera; species Platanthera zijinensis. The sequence goes on along the minus strand of CM077098.1, from coordinate 113,798,125 downwards.
TACATCATAATTATACTTGCTCACAACCGTCCTGCGTCATTCGAGCTCCATAGATTCTCGAGATTTGTACCTCTATGAGCCCCATGCCTCTTGGAGTTCTAGATCTTCGTCGTTCACCCTGCCAATTTTTACAAAGTCTTCTCTTTCCTTCGACGATCCTTCTATGCATTGCCTCAATTCAACAAACCTTACATCTAATCGCCAACCTTGCTCGGCGTCGTCGACACTATTTAAAGGCATTGTACTAAATGTTTTCTGACATGTCTCCCGACATGTTATTTTTGAGGGCAAAACGATATGTTTTTCTAAAAAATTAGATTATATTTTTTTGTTAAATATAACCCGACATATCCAATTTTTTTCAGATATATCGACCGACGTAACTTGTAAATATATCGTCCGCTATTTTATTTTATGTTATATTAGCATACTAGCATCATATGTTTAAATTACCCATACATATTAAATTATGCATGCTTAAATTGATTACACTTATTGATGGGGATCGACTGCACGTTCGTGATCGGAGAAGCTCGGGCCACCATGTGGCGAGACCCACTTTTACAAATTTGTCATAAATTCGTCGATCGGATCAGCGATCCGAGATCGTGAGCGCGTCCGGAGAGTCCGTTTTCATTATAAATATATATATTTTTTCATAGTTTTATTTATATTATTTTGGACACCGGGCATAACGGACGATCGTAGCCATTCATGCGGGGTGTCCACCCCCCCCCCATCTCATTATAAATAGGGGCGGATGTCTAGCTTTTCAGTCATTGTTGAGTTTGTGAGAGAATCCAGATTTCAACAGTCATTTGTGGTGGGACATCGCGAACCCGAGATGCAAAGCCTTGGTTCATTTATCAATTTTATTATTTCCTGTCACTTTCCCCTGCCCTAAACCCATGATCCGCCAGTTACATCCATCCCCGTTGAAGAAAACCGCCACAACTTCTGCAAAACCCACGATTTCTACTCTCCAGAAGAAGGAAACTGCCAAGTCTTCATTGTTCATCATCTTCCCTGCCCGTCTTCATCGTCCATGTCCTTTGCCGTTGAAATCCTACTGTAATCTTCGATCTTCATCGATCTGAAAGAGGAAACCCACATTTGACTCCCTACATCCTATCAAAGCAGAAAACCACTAACTCTATACCCTACTCCTCTTCACCTCCTCCGACAGCAGGAACGACACCCTCCGACCGATTGTCGTCGCCCGCCCTAGCTTCACCACTGCCTTCCCTCACTGCCACGTATCCGACGAGCCTGTCCAGGTTAATTTCAGCAAGTTTCAATCCTGACTGTCGACTGATTTGAGTCATTTGTCATCTCCTGTTGCCATCTGATCATACGGCTACCTTGAAGCCTACCTCAGTCCCGTCCAACACCCTATTGGCCCCATCCAAAAACCTCCTCTGATCCATCCAACAACCCACCACTTCCAATATTCATTTTCTCCTCTTCCATCCAACATTCCTGCCGCCCTAACCCAAATCAGCATTCTAGTAGCCGAGGTCATTTCGTAGAACCACGTCGTCGTTGCCGGATCTCCAGTGCTTTGTGAGTATTATTGCTCTTGTGTTATTTATTTTTGTATTGAATATTTGGGGAAACCTTCCATATTTTTAGTGGAAATTTTATCTGGTTTGTGTTATTTGTTTTATTTCTTTTAAGCCTATAATATTTATTTGTGCAAGTTATAGTGGAAAGCACCACTTGTGAATACAATCGTGAATTGTGTATGGGCTTGAAAATTATATGTTCACTTTGTGTAAAATTTGGTTAAACTTATATAATTATCATTGCTAAAATTTAATTCCGGAAAAATTGAAGCATGCATGCATCGTTTAGGTTGAGTTGATTGCATTTATTCTACACGATCACGTAGGTTGCATTAGCGTGTCAGTTGCACAATCATTTTCACATAGCCCTGTACTGCGTCAGTTTGATATCAGAGGTCAGGTTAGGGCTTACTTTAAAATACACGGAACTACATGTTTTGTCACCCCATGTCTTATCATAGTGGTCGTCACTACACTAATACTCTATTTGAGGATCTTGAATCTACTTACACCCGCTCCCGTAGAACCTCTGCAGGGAGATCCTTATGTTACCTCGACGATTATCCTCGATCGCAGTACACCACTTCCAGTGATTGTGTTGTTCTGCCGACACGATCCCACTGTGTTAGATACGATCAGTATGATGATTATCGTCATCCTTGTACCCGCACTCGAGTGGATCCTATCGATCCTTAGACACGTCTTTATGATAATAGAGTTCAGAATCGTTCAGATATCAACACTACACATTCCCTCTATTTGAGGAACCTGAGTCTATATATGCACAACCACCACCACACATTCATAGGACCCACGTCCACCCACGAGTACGACGTGATTATGTTGTGGACGACCGTCACGATGAACTTCAAGAATCCTATAGAGGTCACTCTCGTCAAGATTACAACACCTCTAGTGATCTTTCTAGTGTCCTGAAAACGAGCATGACGGTGGACGAATTTCAACAATGGGTCCTTATGATATTTGATCAATTAGATGCACAATTTGATGACCTACGCACCCACATTGCCTCCATTGAGGGTCGATCAAGGCACTCCACTTCCCAAAGCAGGGAAACTTCACCCACTCCATCAGGCAGAGTAGGCTACCCTCCCAACACAGGATGTGTGGAGTCAACCTCCACGAGAGTCTTATCCACTTAGAGAGACTGCCCTTGATTTTATATCTATTAACTCTCTATTGAGTGTGGAATTTTCACACTTCTCCAGATGGTGCACCAATTTACGTCACGATCGGGAGTCGAGAGCCTAGTAGTGATTTCGAGGTAGCCACCTCTTCCCTTTCGGGGAACACGACCATGCCCTGAAAACGAACATGCCTAGTGGTGCATTTGTTGTTTGTTCATTTACATTTCGTGCATGATTCATCTATATTGTGTGAGTTACACGTTTATTTTGCATCATTTGCATGAAATGCATGAAATAACTTCGGAATTAAACGATGCTAGCAATACTGAATTATATAAGGCATGAACAGATATGCACAAGCGCAAGCAAAATTTTCGGGTGTGCGAGCATGTCATGGTCGGACTTTGCAAGGAGGGGCTCGTAAAAGGAGTCATTACTAAACTACAGCTTAAGTGAAAGAGTCTTTATAGGGTTATAAAGAAAGTTGGGACAAATGTCTACGAGATCAATTTCCCTACAGATATGGGTATTCATCCCGTATTTAATACAAAAGATTTATCACATTACTTTGATCATCTCAAGCATAGGTGCCCATACGTTGAGCTTCTTTGACACCCTCATGGACCCATATCTTGAGCTTATTTTGACATCCTTCCAGTTACAGCTTCACATTTCCTTGTTCACCTTGGACGAGCACGCATGGGTTTGTCCGCACCTCCTATGATTCTACCGAGTTTTCTGGATCCACCAACACGAGAGGTGAGAGACGAGGGAATTAGTGATATTGTGATGGACGACTGCACCACCACTACAGAAGGTCCTTCTTGCTGTTACATAGTACACTGGAGTGGACACTACACCTTTGATGGTGTTTGGTTATTAGCGACTCGTGCTTGTTGGACTTACCCCCTGATCTTCGATTACATCATATTCATCTTCATTCCTCAGAGATGAAGGTTTTTCAGTCGGGGGAATTTATGAGACTCAACCGCACGTTCGTGATTGGAAGAGATCGAGTCACCATGTGGCGGGACCCGCTTTTGCAGATTTGTCATAGATTCGTCAATCGGTTCAGCGATCCGAGACCGCGAGCGCGTCCGGAGCATCCGTTTTCATTTCATATGTATTTTTTTTTTACAATTTTTGAAGTTGTATTTATATTATTTTGGATACCGAGCGTAACGAACGATCGTAGCTGTTCACGCCGGGTGCCCAACCACCTCCTCTCGTTATAATAGGGGTGAATGTTCAGGTTTTCAGTCATTGTTGAGTTTGTGAGAGAACCCAGATTTCGGCAATCATTCGTGCCGCGACGCCGCAAACCTGGTGTGAGAATCCAAATTTCATTTCAATTTTATTATTTCTGATCCCTTTTCCCCTGCCCTAAACCCATGATCTGTCGGTTATATCCATCCTCGTTGAAGAAAACCGCCGCAACTTCTACAGAACCCACGATTTTTGCTCTCTGGAAGAAAGAAACCGCCCAAGTCTTCATAGTTAATCTTTTTCACCGCCGGTCTTCATCGTTAATGTCTATTGCCGTTGAAATCCTACTGTAATCTTTGATCTTCATCAATCTGAGGGAGGAAACCCGCGTTCAACTCCCTACATCCTATCGAAGCAGAAAACAGCTAACTCCATGCCCTGCTCCTCTTCACCTCCTCCGACGGCAGGAACGACACCCTCCAGCCGCTTTTCATCACCTGCCCTAGATTCACCATTGCCTTCCCTCACAACCCTGTGTCCAACAAGCCTGTTCAGATGGATTTCAGCAAGTTTCAATCCTGACAGTCGACTCATTTGAGTCATTTGTCATCTCCTGTTGCCATCTGATCATACAGCTACCTTGAAGCCTACCTCAATCCCGCCCAACGCCCTATTGGCCCCATCGAGAAACCTCTTGTGATCCATCCAACAACGCACCACTTCCAATATTCATGTTCTCCTCTTCCAGCCACATTCCTACAGCCCTAACCCAAATCAGTATTCTAGAAGCCGATGTCATTTCGTGGAACCACGTCGCCGTTGTCGGATCTCCAGTGCTTTGTGAGTATTATTGTTCTTGTGCTATTTATTTTTGCATTGAATATTTGGGAACATTTTGCATATTTTCAGTGGAAATTTTATCTGGTTTGTGCTATTTGTTTCATTTCTTTTAAGCCTATAATATTTATTCGTGCAAGTTGCAGTGGAAAACACCACTTGTGAATACGATCGTGAATTGCGTACGTGCTTAAAAATTATAGGTTCACTTTGTGTAAAATTTGGTTAAACTTATACAATTATGCTAAAATTTAATACCGAATAAATTGAAACATGCACGCATCGTTTAGGTTGAGTTGATTGCATTTATTCTACATGATCACGTAGGTTGCATTAACGTGTCGGCTACACAATCATTTTCACATAGCCCCGTCCTGCGACACTTATTGTTTTGATTTTTTAACGTTTTATTCTTACAATCAATTTTGTATAATATTAAATATATTTTACAATGTACCGTTTTGCATTTGTTAATAATATTTTATCTTAGATACTATTCAATATTATTTTGTAATATAAATGTCTCATTTTTATCTATATGATATATTTTCTACTTTTATAACATGTAATTGTAGTTAGTATATATATATAAAAAAAATTATTCATAAGAAATGGAAATCCGATATTTTAAAATATCACTGAAATGTCTCTGACTTCTGACATCCGACATTTAAAAACTCAATTCGATATGTCACGGACATCCAATATTTACAACCTTGCTTTAAGGTGTGCACTTGCGTTCAAGTTGCTAAACCATGTTGCTTCCAAATGAGTTTTCAAGTCACATTTTCTCAAGATCAATTCATCTTTGCGCCCCTATTAGTCAGACTTCCAAACACAAATTGACATATACACAGCACCTGTTTGGTTTTCCCCAATGGGTGGTGGAGAGGTGGTTTTTCCTTCCTAACATGAGCATTGATCCACTAATACAGAAATGTTATAAAAGTACAAAAAAAAATGTTACAACACGAGCATTGGTCTTTCCTAACATGAGCATTGGTTCACTAGATTGAAGAACAAAAAAAAGGTTACAAGATGAAGAAGCCTACAATTTTCTTTTCTCAGATACATAAACCTAGAACAAGAAGAGCTTTATAGAGAGTTCTGATGCGAGGACACGACCTCCTCAAGTGCCATATGAAAAACTTTGGGAATCTCCATGTGAGTTAGGAATCGAGGCATATAACTAACAGTTATAAATAGGATTTACCTAAATTTTCTTTCTCTGGACACTGTTACGACAATGCATCCGTCTGAGCACCACCTCGCAGGAGTCATGGGAGCGCTAATGAAAGCTGCCGTGATAATTTTATCGTGGACTTAATTAGTATTAGTTAATTAATTAATATTGATTAATTATTATTAATTAATAATAATTAATTAATTAAAATATTTTGTAATTGTGTTGGCATCCCTCATCTATCTATATAAGGGGAAGGGATACGTGTGCTTAGTTATATTTTTGGTTAGTGAAGTTTGGGCACTCAATTGAGAGAAACTCCTTAGAAGACCCCCTCCAAGAGTTGGTGGGAGTTCATCTCTCGAGTGTATCTAGTTCGTATGCAATGTGTAATGAAATCTTCTCTTTGGTACAAAGGCCCGACCTACTGCCCGCTGTCTTTTCAGCTGCCGGGTACCATCACCTCCCTCAACGCCCATTTCGACCAGACCACGACCCCATTTCATGACATCACGGTCATCCTTCATTGCATTCGAGACAATCAGGGATTTAATATGACTTCCCCACTGGCAGCTCCCCATTCCGCAACACCCGACGACCGGTTTGACGGCCAACCTTACCACTCTGCGCCTCTTTTAGCACCACCTTCCGACACCTATGCCACTCCTCCCAAAAGTTGTTGTCTCCGGCCCTACTCCAACCATGCTAACCCATGTCGCAGGAGCGCATGCCTTCGAGCAAACGACACACGGTCCCTGGCTCCAGTATACGCCCTAGACCTCAGCTTTCTGCCACTTTCACCACCGCGCGACGACGTCTTTGTTGTTCCTCCCAAAGGTCGTTGCCTCCAACATTTCTACAACCATATCCACCCACGTCCAAGGATCCTGACCCTTCCAACTCTGATTCTGGCGTGCGGCCCGATCACCCTCCAATGTGCCTCTGTCAGAGTCACCGCAATAACACGCCTCTATCCCGCCTCCCATGCCCACACAAGCTCGGGTCGTCTCTTCCCAATCTACAGCCCCCGCTTCACGTCATCACAGGTTGCAGATGAGAGGTGTTCAGTTCCTCCTATCTTCGACTACCACAACCTCCTTTTCTTTTGATATTTCTTCTGCTCTTGACCTACCGAACCGCAACTCCAAACCATCCCTGCTAGCTCGCATGAAAGGACATATGCCAGCCTTTCCTTTTTCCTTTTTCTCCCCTTATCTTCCTTCCCCCACTCCTTGCCATCAAATGGCTCAACTCCTTTTCACCCTCCTTGAGTCCCCCCCCCGGGTCAAATTCTCTTCCATTTCTTTTTCTCGTGGAACCCCCTCCCAATTTGGTTTTGGCCGCCGACATTCTAAAAGATTCATACAAATGTTCTAATCTTGACCTTGGGGACAAGTTCAATTTCAAGAGCGGTATATTGTTACGAAAATGCATCCGCTAGAGCGCACCGCCTCACAGGAGTCATAAGAGTGCTTATGGAAGCCGCCATGATAATTTTAATGATGACTTAATTAATATTAGCTAATTAATTAATATTGAGTAATTATTATTAATTATTAATTAATAAATTAAAATATTTTGTAATTGTGTTGCCCTCCCTCAGCTATATAAGGGGGAGGGATATGTGTGTTTAGGTATGTTTTTGGTTAGTGAAGTTTGGGCTCTCATTTAAGAGAAATTGCTTGGATGACTCAGCCTCCAAGAGTTGGCAGAAGTTCGTCTCTAGATTGGATCTCGTTCGTACGCAATATGTAATGAAATTTCCTCTTCGATAACAGACACCTCCCAACAATTGGAATTGCAAACTAACATGCTACAAATATCATTGAAAAATGAACTTTCTTTCACCTAACAAGCAAAAACTTTTGCATGTTGCATCAGCGTAATCTAACCCATGATAACACGTGCCACAAAGAATGACCCATACCCGGCTGTTAGCTGAATAACCAAAGGATCAGGAAATGACTACAGTTGAAAGGTTCCCCTCTTTTAAGGCGAGGATGAGAAAACAATCAAAGAAGGTAACATAAGTTATTTGTAGTACACAATTTAACAAGGAAATTATAATGGAGGTCGTTGGTTCCTTCTCAAATCTGGAGCTATCGTTCAAGTCACTGGTCAAAATAAATTAATACCATGCGAAATAAAGTTTATGCTTTCTTAAGTACAATTATTTAGGACCAAATAGAATATAAATTCATGTATTTTGAAAAACAAACAAAATGAGTACCTCCATAGATGATCTATAATTTCCCCTTTCCCTATGTGCTGTTCAAGCAGTGCAGGAACATCATCTGGACCAACATATCCATACCTATGCAACCAAAACAAAGACAATAATCAATTGACGGTATAAGCAAAACTCCATAAAATCCCCTAGGAGAAGGAAATTTTTTGTGTGAAGATTTGATTAAACAATGTTAATTTTAAAATTTCCACGCACGTGTCACAATTAAGCACAAGTATTGCAATTGGGGTAAACATAAAAATTGCACATTATTGAAAGTGCATACGACGAACAAGAAATACATATCAATGAAAGAAAATGAATCAAACTTGATCAGAGCGAAATATTATTAGCAATAAATGGAAATGTTTGTACAAATTAAAGTAAATGAAATTGCAATGTAAAACTCACCAAAGTAGTAAGTGTCAGTGGTGAAGGGGAAGATCCAGTGGTGGTGGCGGCTGTTCGGAAGGGAGAATGTTGTTGTGTATGGCCGACAAAGGAGAGAATGGGTTTTTGTGGGCCGGTGTTAATTGGGAAGAGGCTCGAAGGGGTTGATTTTGATGTGGGGATGACATGGATGGCTTGGAGCGGTTGTTGGAGGTAGAAGGGGACTGAAAGAGGGATACATGACTCTGGTGGCTTGAACAAACAGTTAGAGAGTAGTAGGAGGCAGGACGGGCCTGGATTGGGGTCGCCGAAAGCAGGACTGGCGGTGAACGATGGCTGAATAGAGGTTCCAAGCGGTTGAAAGAGGGAAAATGGGACTAGGAGAGAGTTGTGGAGGTGGAGGCGGGCTGCTGGAAGTCAGAGGAGGCGGGTGAGGCTTCAGGGGGTCGCCGGAGGGAACTTGAGAGGAGGGCGGAGGCTGTAAGAGGCTCCAGTTGGCCAGAACTCCAGGCGAAAGGAAACAGGCGTCGACTTGTGGTTGTAACGGGGAAATCGGCAGCAAATAGAGAACAACCGTAGAAGGAAGGAGGGGGTTGACTAGAGGTTGTGGGGTGGTAGAGGTCGGCGACGAAGTGACAAATGCTACACGGTGTCGCACTGTGGACTGTTGGAGTCGGTACCGGCAAGACTCAGGCTCTGTTTGGCGCGGCTGCAGCGACTAGAGAAGCAGTGGTGGGAAGCAGTGGTGGAATAATCAGTTGTTTTGCAGAGTGGTGACAAAATCTGTGAATCTGTTTGGAAGAGCAGCGTTTGCAGTGCTGTTTATATACATTATATAACTTAATATTTAATATATTTAATATAATAATATATAATAATAATAATACTAATAATATATATAACTTAATATTTAATATAATAATAATAATTTAATATTTAAAAAAAAAAGACAGCAGCATTGCAGCCAAAAGGCTGCAGCGCTGCTGCGTTTTCTGAGTCGCGGAAGGGATTCCGCGACTCAAAAAACACCGGCCACCGCTCAAAAGAGCGGTGGCTGATGTCACCGTACGCCCCACCTTAATTTGTTTGGCGCGGATTATTGAGAAGCTGCAGTGTGCATCTCTCAATAATCCGCGCCAAACAAAGCCTGAGAGGTTTTCTTGTATGGAATACTATAACTCTCGATACCCCAAATGCCCCAACCAGCTGGGTTATAAGTGAGGGGCGTCGGTGAAGGGACAGGGTTTAGGTTAAGTCATCCGACGACCCTAAATGCACGATTGCATCACTTAATGTAAATCTCAAAATACAAATCCAAAAATTAAAATAAAATACAAAAAATCATGACGAGCATGATGGTAGACTCCGATCGCCAAACCGCTAATCCAAAAATCATCAATCTTGTAAATCACTCGAATGTGTCAAGATCAAACTGCATCAAACTCCCTAGCTCAGAAGCAATCTTCTCTGAAGAATGGAGATTGTCATGCTCTTGGTGTAGCCCAGATAAGAATGAGAGCAGAAATATAAACTCTGAAGTCGCCCTAATCTCGTAGAATCTGATGAGTGAGATGTCCACCGAAGATCGTTGTCCCTTGAAGTTGTCAAAGGCCTCACACACAAAATAAGCCGACGTAGAGGTGAGGGTAAGGCTACAACGGAGGGTGGAGATAGAGGTGAGGCTATGGTAAAAGTGGGAGGGGAAGCTGAAAGGGAAGGTTGAAGGTTCAAAAAACTAGGTGACTCCACACTAGAATCGAATCCTCTACATTGAATACCAGATGAATACTCATATTCCTAGAAATATAAAGCTCATAAAAATTTGACTCAGATTCTCTCATGACAGTGTATGAACCTATTTGACTAGCACTCAGATCCATAATTGTCCCCAAAAGAAAACTCTCAAATAATGTGCAAATCATCACCTAATAAGTGACGGTGCGCCATGACCGACACACGTGTATTCCCGCAGGAGGCGGTGATCTGCTGCCCCGTCGGGCGATCCAAGACTGTGGTTGCGTCTGAATGGTCGTTCCGAATCGACTTCATATTTTACTTTTTTATTTTATTTTGAGTTGTATTTAATGTCTGATCGGCCAAAACAGTATAAGCCATCTGATTCAGGTGTTTAAGTGGGTTGTATGGCAACGGTTATTACTTTAGGGTTTATTTATAGTGCAGACGGTTCGATGATGGGGGCTATCGTAGGTTTTGGCAAAAGTTGGAACCACCCGATCTCGTCTCTGGTGCGACGCCAGAAAGCTCTGTGCCTGGTGTGATTCTGGTAATCTCGTCCCGGTTCGCCACCCTCTTCCCGATCTCCGGCCGAATTCCACTGTCCCTACACCTACCAAGCCGGTCAATCTCCTCCATCCCGACGCATACCAAGCCGATCGTTCTCCTCCATCCTAACGCCTACCAAGCTGATTGTTCTCCTCCATCCCAGCGCCTACCAAGCCGATCGTTCTACTCCATCCCAGCGCCTACCAAGCCGATCGTTCTACTCCATCCCAGCGCCAACCACAGTCGGCCGAACCTCTCCACTACGGCAACCCCTTCCTCCTCTCTTGTCCAAGCTTGTATCCTGCATTGATTTCCACCCTCCATCATCCCTCCCGTCAACCTCTACAGAGCCCCAAATCTGGTTACCCTCTCAAGCCCGACGTCTTCCACAATACCTGTTCCCTCCTCTTCCATCCCGGAACCACCAGCAATACCAGTCCCGTTCCACAAACCTCCAGTAAATATGGCATCCACCCTTGCTGCTACCCTTTCCCTCTCCTGTCAGCCCACTCTCCACCCGACCATCCCCCTTTCCCCCATAACTCCATTAATCCCCAAAGCCTAAATTCCTTCCTAACATTCATCGCACAACCCGATCCTAGCCAACACCGGCCCTAAGAGGTGGAGACCAGCCCAGATCAGGTCGTCGCAAAAGTGACCGTTGATGTCGCACCCGACCGACCACTATTGTCCCTAAGTTTAACTTATTTTATGGGTGTCATTTAAAAAAAAAACGTAATGTTGCATTCGTTTTTGTTTTTTTTAAAACAATATATATATACATTGTTAACTATATATATACATATATATATATATATATCAAAATCCTGGTCGGTTCAATCATATCCCAAGCCGGCCCATGAAAAGGTGAAACCCCGGCCCATGAAGAATAGGCAGTGGTCCAGCATAAGTGAAAGAAAAAGAGGCCACGAGTGTGTTCCGGATTCTTCTTCCCGATGGATTAACACCACACGTCCCCGACATTGGCGCTACACGCAGGAAGGGTTTCAGGTTCGTCAACTGCCCAGATCCAACACGCCCGTTCCCGAGTTCTGCGACTACACCTGGCGCGAGATTCACCGCTTGATGCAGCCCACGACCACCGGTATCTTCGGTTTTAATTTCGATCGCAGAGCACGAATCCCTCTCCGGCGGTTTCAGTCCATGTCCGAGCTTTCCTGGCCACAATTCCTCTTCCACGGGCCAGCGGGTCAGAGTTCTGTTTTTGGTTGTTTGTTTGCTTGTTATCTATTTTCTTCCTCCGTGGATGCTCTATAAAAGGGTGATGCGTGTATCGTTTTGTTTATCAGTGAATTGATGAATAAATTGTGAGCTTGTTGTTCATGTGTAAGGAATTACTGTGGATTTCCTGTTAGGTAGGTGTGCTGCTGTTTTCTTAGAGAAGATAAAGAGTGACTTGGTTTTATTTTGTGAATGTTTAAAGATTTCGAGGAGCCACTTAAGTGTGAGAGTGAGCAACTTATCTCCGTGGAGTCCGTGTGCGAGAGCGGACAACCTCGAAGCGGGAGTTCGAATGTGACGAGTAAATCCTCGCGGGATCGTCATCGACTTCGAATACGGAAAGACGTCTCTTTCCGTGGGTAACTTGATTTTTTTCTCCTCCTTTGCGTGTGTCTACGTTTTCTCTTAGGATAACTAGACTCATTGCTGGATTTTCGCTCGAATTTTGTCAGCGAACGCTACGTCGAAAACTCCAAACGGAAACGTATTTGGAGTTCATGATTTTCGTTTTGCTACAACAAGGGGAACGGAACGAAAGTTGCAAACTTCCTTCCCCGGATTTAAAATTGAACCATTTTATTAAGAAAATTCACTTTAAACAAAAATAGTTATTTTTGTGCTTTAAAATTCAAGTTGTTTGATTTCATAAATTCTGCGCAACGCTCGCTCAAATCTTCAAGAAATTCATTAAGCATCACATGCATTTAAGGTTTCCTTGAAATAGCCGACAGGTGTGCAAACCCTATGCGCCGTCCTGCATCAATAATCCCTACTTTCAAAGCATTCCCCTCTTGTTACGGCCTTGGAAGCTCCCACCAACAACCTCCTTGTCGTCATCTACATGTGTGAACTATGGTAAAATCATTTTCTTTTTGCTGTTTACTATTGGCAACTCATATTGTGGTGGATTTTTATTGTAATGTGTTATTAGACCATTTTGTCATACAATTTGCAGGATGTATTCTGTGCGCGCTTAATTAATTGCGCCTTGTTTAGTTTGTAACCATTACTTGTTTTATTATATCAAAGTTTTGGCAAAGTTCGTGCACCTGCATTTTTATAATAATTAATTACTTGTTATAATTTTAGTGGACCACTTTGCACTACTTTACACTTCATCGCATTTAGGTCTGCATTTAGAGCGTCCACCCCGTGTCGGCCTTGCCACTGCATTAAATTGGTATCAGAGCACAAGGTTTGAGCCACATTTATAATCATAATGGTAGGTTTTATATAGTCTTTACGTCCATTTATGTCTAGTTATCTTCGTCGTTCATCTCCTCTATTTAGGGATTCCGAGTCCACCTATATCTGACCTCATAGTGCTCATTTAGAGAAACTCTCATGTTATCATGTTGTTTATTATCATTCGTCGCGCACCACTCCGAGTGATCGTGTCGATCCCTCGACACAATTCCATTATGCTAGAGATGATCAACGCGACAAGAGGTCCTCACGTTGTCATCATTACACATCTCCGCAACTTTATGATGATAGAATTAAGTATCGTTTAGGTCATCATCGCCGCACACCTCCACCAGTTGAGGAATCTGAGTTTGGATACATGCGATCACCACTGCACGTTCGTAGAGCCCACATCCACCCACGAGCACAATCTGATTATGTTAGGAACTACCGTCTAGAGAACCCTTAGGAACCCTATGGAGATCACAATCTCCAGGAGCACAACACATGTCAAGACCCTCCTAGTGTTCCGCAAATAGAGTCACCTGAGGCTGAATTTCAGGGATTAGTTCTTGATCGCTTTGATCTCTTAGATGCTCAATTCGATCACCTAAGATCTACATTACGAAGAAGGCCTAGGGATTTGGGTCAAGCCACTGATGCGACGAGTACTACTCCCACTGAGATAAGAGACCTGACACTTGGTTTTGATCCTTCTCAGTTTGATGAGACTCGGTGCTCATGTGATCTTGAGGTTGAATCTGAACATGACCTAATGATACAGATGAAGAGTGATACTAGTATGACTAGTGAGCGTAGTCACGTGAGTGAGGAAGGGCGGCTCAGTGATGTTGTGATGGTATACGCATCCTTCTCACCTCACATAGACCCAGTGTCCCCTTTGGATAGAGATACAACCTTCGACACTATGTCGGTTGACCCACACTTGAATCTAGGCATTCCCAACCCATCCCTAAGTATTATCGCGAGTCACATCACTACTGAGAGTCGAGAGCATAGTATTGACTTCAGGGGACTGCCTCGCTCACATATGAGAACACTACCTCTATCAACGATACTCATCTGAAGGTTCATGAAGATATCATTGACTTTATTGTACGTGCCGTGTTTATTCCCATGGAGACTACTGTTATTAGATTTCTCCTCTTGGAAGGTCATCATGTCATTGTTGACCTCCCCGAGATTTAAGTCCCTGAAAGGTTCAATTGACGAACTTCCCTGTTTGCACTTTAGTGATGTGTCATGTATCTGCATTAGTGATCATCTCACACGTGATGACTTTTGGTATACACCCCCAAGTGAGCCCCCTGACAGGCTTTATCATTTAAAAGATGCCCATTATGCCTGTGCATCGTAATATTTTGTCACCATCTACGACATCCCCACGGGTGATGACGTTAGTCATGTCGGATTTTTCTATCGACCACCCGGTGAGGCTCCTGATAGGTCATCCCATGTTAGAGAAATCCAAGTCATTGTAAGGCTTTCTCTTAGGAAGTGTGTCGAGTATATTGTGCTCCATTTGCATCATTCGCTTCATTTTTCGAGTCGGTTGAGTCACTTGTTCATCATTTGTATGCACTACATGAGTCGGTCCGTAACAAAATTATAGCTAGTAATGATTATTATAAAGATCAAGTAGATCAACACAGGCAGAAAAAAATCTTTGAAGCGGGAAAATAAGTATTGATTCACATTCGATCTGAGAAGCGCAAGAGCCGGCAAAAAAATTAAGCACACGCAGAATGAGCCCCTATACAGTCGTACGACGGATTGGTACGAACGCAAATAAGATAGACATCCCTCGTGGTATGAGCATCAGCCGAGTATTCAACGTAAGGATTTGACTCCTTACTATGAGGTGCGCGTGTACGTGGATCCCTTTTCCACACCTTTACCCGATCCTTCATCTCCCATAACCCCTCTACCGGAGTCTTCACCTCCTACTGCCTCTACCACTACCTCTCTATTGCCACCCGCGAAGTCGCGCCAAACAGATCACATTGCACCATCAACGGTTCCACCGACACTGCAGCCAGGCGGAGATACATTATGGTCAGACGGAGATACATTATTGCCAGATGGAGATACGTTGCAGCCAGAGCCACCTACTTCTACAGATGTACTTCAGTCCATCAGTCACAACTTCTACACCGCGGGCGAGTGAGATAATGTGTGTTAACTTGTCCATTGGAGTGGTCAGTCGCTACACGGTGCTACTTGGATAACTTCAAAGGAGCTCCAGTGACTCGCCCCGTGGCGACACAACGAGTATGACCACCTGCACTCACCGGAGATGAGTGCTTTTAAGCCGGGGGAGTTGACGGCGCGCCACGGCCGACACACGTGTATTCCCGCAAGAGGCAGTGATCCGCTGCCCCGGCGGGCAATCCGAGACCGTGATTGCGTCCAGACGGTCGTTCCGAGTTGACTTCATATTTTACTTTTTTTATTTTGAGTTGTATTTAATGCATGATCGGCCAAAACAGTATAAGCCGTCTGATTCGAGTGTTTAGGTGGGTTGTATGGCAGCGGTTATTACTTTAGGGTTTATTTATAGTGCAGTTGGTTCGATGATGGGGGCTATCGTGGGTTTTGGCAAAAGTTGGAACAACCTGATCTTGTCTCTGGTGCGATGCCAGAAAGCTCTGCGCCCGGTGTGACTGGTAATCTCGTCCCTGTTCGCCGCCCTCTTCCCGATCCCGGCCAAACTCCTCCATCCTTGTGCCTACCAAGCCGGCCGATCTCCTCCATCCAGCGCCTACCAAGACGATCGTTCTCCTCCAACCCAGCACCGACAAAGCAGATCATTCTACTCCATCCCAGCGCCAACCACAGTCGGTTGGACCTTTCCACCCCGACAACCCCTTCCTCCTCCCTGTCCAAGCCTGTAGCCTGCGTCGACGTCCACCCTCCCTCGTCCCTCCCGTCAATCTCCACAGAGCCCAAAATATGATTCCCCTCTATATCCCGACGTCTTCCACAATACCCGTTCCCTCCTCTTCCATTGTCGGACCACCATCAGTACCCTTCCACAAACCTCCAATAAATCTGGCACCCTTGTTGACACCCTTTCCCTATCCTGTCAGCCCACTCTCCACCCGAGCAGCCCCCTTTCCCCCATAACTCCACTGATCCCCAAAGCCTAAATTCCTTCCTAGCATTCATCGCACAGCCTAGTCCTAGTCAACACCGGCCCAAGCCCTACTTCCAAAGCATTCCCCTCTTGCTACAACCTTTGATGCTCCCACTAACAACCGCCTTGTCGCCATCTACATGTGTGAAGAGTGGTAAAATCATTTTCTTTTTGCTGTTTACTATTGACAACTCATATTGTAGTGGATTTTTATTGTAATATGCTATTAGACCATTTTGTCATACAATTTGCGGGACGTATTCTGTGCGCGCTTAATTAATTGTGCCTCATTTAGTTTGTGACAATTACTTGTTTTATTATATCAAAGTTTTGACATAGTTCGTCCACCTGCATTTTTATAATAATTAATTACTTGTTGTAATTTTAGCGGACCACTCTTGCACTACTTTACACTTCATTGAATTTAGGTCTGCATTTAGAGCGTTCATCCTGTGTCGGCCTTACCACTGCATCAATAAGCCTCATTGAACATTTGCTCTCTCATAAGATTACTCACGCAAGTTTTAAAATGTCCAATAAAGAATGCTCGACTAGATAGACTGATTAAGTGCTGACTTCATATAATGATAAAGGTTCCTAAAGATGGTTGGTTTATCCTGAGGTTCTTTTGACAGGGTGTAGAAATACTCGTCGAGTGTACGAAGAACACCTCAATGACTGACTGAGACATCAACATTGGGTTGCGGAATCATGACATGTCAAATACCTCCTAGGGGACGTGAATCATTGGAAGGCTCACCAGGTGGTAGGTAGAAATATTTGTCATGAAAGATGTCATCACCCTAAGGAATGTTGCAGATGGTGACAGAAGAATGCAACTTAAGGGTGTATCGAGCATCTCTCAAATGGTAAAGCCCGTTAGGTGACTCCCCATGAGATATATAAGAAGATTCATAGCAGATTCAATGATCGCTCACATCCAAGATATTCACACTAAGGAAAATGCTTCCTAGAACGAAAGAACCATTAGGTGGCTAACCCGAAGCTAAATTGGGGGCTCATCAAAGAATTCATTTATAGTAGGATGATCCTTAAGATAAGTATCATCGATAATAGTAGTGTCCTCAAGAACAGGAGAGACAACCACTAAAAATTCAATATTATGCTCTCAGCCCTCACTCGGGACATGAATCGCCACCACAATGTGGGGAAACTTAGATGAACAAGCACGCAAGGGAAAGTCTATAATCGAAGTAATAACTAAGTCAATGCAGGGGGTAGGGGAAGGACACATCAATGTAGGCTTACTGAGTTGCTTGTACTCACTCTCTATCAAAGCCATAAGATCTAAGTCAGGCTAAAGTGGCAAACAACTCCTAGAACAATGTGCCTCAATGGGGTGAGAGAAATCAGTATCATGTATCACATCTATCGGGTCTGACAATACAAGAGTACACATTGATGACCTCGAGCTGAGGACTCTTTATGATGGGACGATCAGAGTGCAGATCTACTTGAGTAACTCTAGCGGATCTCAAAAACTGCTCATAGACGTAGTGGAGGGATAGCTGAAATGTTTGATCGACAAAATCTAATCGATGACTACTCAGTGTTACATAGATCACAGAACGAAGTTCCGAACGGAATATAGCAATGGCTACGACTAGCTCATTATGAATGTCCCTTTTTACCACCAACTCGTCAAAATAATCTCTCTATACTCAACAAAAGACAATGATCCACACTGGAGGAGTGGAGGGTATTACTTGCTCGAGGAGACAACTCTTATATGACGTCGGCAAATATCTGTGAGACCATCTCCATGCAAACAGTGATGGGGCGAAGACGATCTCGTACAAGGACCTTCACAATGTTATCTTAGTACCCTCTCGTCTGACATAGAAGGCGGCAGCCTAAGCTTTGCAAATTTGACACGATGTTCACTGAATAACTCAAAGTAATTTAGATAATATCTCATGTCCACGAGCCAATAGCAAAAAGCCTGAAGATTCAACAAACTATCAAACGGTGGTGCAACTCTACAAAACTTATACTCGATACTCTCCTCAAAATGATGGCCATCATAGTAGTCGCTCCTACCATAATTAAGTCGCGTCGAAGGGTCAACATGATCTCTACGAGCAATGGGTCGGGGACGAGAATAATCATCATAAAAGTATGGCGATTTCTCTGAAGGGGCTTTATGGGATCGAGTATAAAAAGACTCAAGATTCTCAAATAGAGGAGGGATGAAAATAATAATTAGCAATGAAGGAACTTTTAGAATAAATAAATACGTATCAAAATAAATCCCGAACAGGTCAGGGATGAAAATAATCATCATAAAAGTATGGTGATATCTCTGAAGGGGCTTTATGGGATCGAGTATAAAAGGACTCAGGATTCTCAAATAGAGGGGGGATGACAATAATAATTAGCAATGAAGCAAGTTATAGAATCAATAAATAAGTATCAAAATAAATCCAGAACATGGGGCTCTGATACCAACAAACGCAGAATGAATCTACAAGTGACCGACACATGATCTCCTAACCCTAAATGAATGTGAACAATCACAAGCAAATGCAATAAAGCGAATGACAACCCTAAAGATGCGAGAGAAATGCAATCACATAATCTAATGGACTAATGTTGTTGAACATAACCCCTAATGCGATGCAAGACTTCAATCATGAAATTACTTCCGATGCACAATTGAATAAATGATGTTAATTTCAAAATTTTCATGCACGCGTCACAATTAATCACAAATATGGCAATTCGGATAAACATATAACAATTGCAAATTATGAAAGTGCACAAAATTAAAGTAGAAAACGAATAAGAAATATGCATCAATAAAAAAAAATAACCAAACTTGATTAGAGCTAAATACTACTAGTAATAAATGAGAATGTGTACAATGTAAAGGAAAATTAAACAATAATATAAAACTCACCAAGTAATGTTGGTGGTGGAGGGAAAGATCTAGTGGTGGTGGTGGTGGTTGTCCCGAGTCCGGAAGGGAGGATATTGCAGTGTAGGACATGTCGGAGGGGAGAACGGGATTTTGAGGGCTGGGAAGAGGCTCCAGTCTGCTGGAGGTCCAGGCGGAAGGAAACGGGCGTTAGTTTGGGGCTATAGCGGGGAAATCGACAGAGGATAGGGTAGGGACCAACCAGAGAAGGAAGGAGGGGGCAGACCAGAGACTATGGGAGGGGTGTAGGGCAGCAACAAAGGGGCAAATGCTCCACGACGTTGCACCGTGGAGTGTTGGAATCGACACCTAGCTCGCGCCGCACCCAACTAGCTCACCTCGCGTGCAGTTTGCCTCTACATTTGCGTACAACCCCCTCCCCCCTTTATTCATAGACCCAACAACTCTCAGGCTTACTGATTCCAAATCGGTGTTCTACCCGCTTCCATTTCGCCGACAGGAACTTGGGTTTGTTGCTTGCTCACCTCACGACACTTGTTTATCTCACTAAGCTCGATAACTCCCACTTGCCAAGCATAGCTTGAGCTTACCAAATCTCGTCTGCTCCGCCTGTCGATTTGTTCCTCCGAGTATACATAAGCTCGCTCACTTGACGATCTCTACAACCTGCCCGCCAATCTCACTGGTTTGCTAAAATCGATCCCTACAACTTGTTGTTTGACCACCTGGACTTGTTTGATCTCTCTGTTCGAGCTCGCTCTTGACTTGAGCTCGCTCTTATCCACCGACAGCTTTGCTCATAAATTTGAACTCTCCGAGATATTTGAACGGTCTTGGCATACTTTTTATAAAATGGGAACAAATTCTACTTCAGACTCATCAATTATTACGACCACACTTGATGAGCCAAGTACTCCAGACTATGGGTATCATACATTATCTG
Organism: Platanthera zijinensis; assembly: GCA_039513925.1. Classification (NCBI taxonomy): domain Eukaryota; kingdom Viridiplantae; phylum Streptophyta; class Magnoliopsida; order Asparagales; family Orchidaceae; genus Platanthera; species Platanthera zijinensis. The sequence continues at coordinate 113,777,860 of CM077098.1, read as the reverse complement.
ATTTGCGACCCCCAGTTGAGCCCACCGAGCAACGACTTCAGAATAGCGTCAGTCCTGGAATTTAAATTTCATAGGCAGTGGGCCACGTGAACACATGTTCGATCTATTTAGGGACCTCCAAATGATTGAGTTTGGTTTGAACGATGACCCGACGTCGCTCGTGGACAACAAAAGACCCTCATTGCGGCCTGTACTCAAGACCAGCCTTCGACTTTGGATTTATCCACCCAAAGGGCTCATAAGGAAGTTGTTGGCATAAAACTAATGATGGCACAAATACCACCTCATATTTACAATGTTTGTGCCAATATCTTATCCTCTCAAACTATTCCCTATTTATTAGATGTTTGCTCCATGATTCTAAAGGTGACTCCACACATCAATGTCTCCATGACTCCTCTTGCCTCTACTTCAACATTTTGATGAAGCTCGTCCACACTATTGGGCACCATGGAGGTCATAATAGGTCTCAAGGTGGTGGGCATGATGGATGAAATTGTCCCAAGGGACAAAGCACTCACATGTATAATTGTGATGCATGGACGAGCACGACAAGGTAAAATTTGTATTTAAACTTTAGTGTGAAACTTACGACAATATTAACAATGAATATTATTAATATAAAGACTCCCTAATGATGAAATAGTTAAGTGATAGTGCACGTCAAAATTTCAACGAATTGGAAAAGTTTATATATTTTCATTTACATTCGAAGCTTTAGGCTGCTAAGGATTTTATTTGGAGAATTTCATTTCTTTTTTACATGCATACAAAAACGTGAAGGAAAAAAAACAAAACAAAGAAGGATAAAAATATATAACAAGTATATATATTTAGAAGGCTTGAGGGGGAGGGTCGGCTGTGACTTTGTTGGCCGGCTACATGCATTTCAGGCTATAAGGGGGTGGTTAGTTATGATTCCATTTATGCCCTTAGACATACATTGTGGGAGACGATAAACAAAAAGGACCCTTTTGGTATATGGGTTTGTAGAGTCGGCAGACACCTTATATCGAGAACTCCAAACAGATTCTTTTCAATTCTCGCTAACGAGCGTAGCACACCTCCTCCAGTTTGACGTCGACGACTATGTGTTCTTGTGAGATTTTATTTTAAAACTCACGGTAATCTCTCTCAACTCCTCTTTGTTTCTATGTGGATTCGTGGCTTGGATTGTCATGGTCGAAAACCCTAGTTGGACTAATTCTAGTAAGAAGCTTCAATCTTCTGATTCTTCTTCTTCCCTTCTATTTATGTGAAGATCATGAGGCTTATATGTTCAATCCATGCAAATTTCCCCTTTTTTGTATAAAGGCAGCAAGCTTTTCTACATAGTTTTATAATCATGGCTTTTCTACTTTTTTTCCATTTTCTCCATGTTTATGATGGATAATAACTTGCATGAATTTGTTTGTCATTTCATGCAAAAAGACCAGGTTATTTTGTAAAGGCAGGTGGCTTGAGGATGTAGATGGCTAGCTTTGAATCTAAACCTATATGTGAACATATATATATGTGCGCTTGGAGTGTATGGTCAGCAATTTCTAGGAAATGCAGCAATGTGTTACTATATTGAGTGGATTTATGATTGGGATTCTTGGATTTTGGTTTACTCTGATGTGGGAATGCTTATCCTAATATTAATTGTGGGGGATTTTTATGACTGATAGTTAGTAAAGCTAAACCTTCTTAGATCTTTTTCTATGCCTGAATAGTGGGTTGTCATGTCTTTGGTGACAAATGAAAATTTTATGTGTATGTTTCTGTCGGCAAAGGCTATATGATACAAGTATATGAGTCCATGAATATGTTATCGATCCATTTTGTGACAAAGGCATGTAATGATGAATATGCAAAGATATTCTTATCCTCCTGATGACATTATGGTAATTTTCCACACATTGATGCAACTCACACGATGTAGAAATTAAATGTGAATAAATGAAACTCAATGTGTGAAATGTTTGATAATGATAAATCGTGTAAGAGATGGCATCACAGATTAACAAGGGCGAAAAGACAAAGACCCGAAGAAGGAAAAAGGAAAAGTAAAAGCCTCTATGAGTTCTTTACTTCTTTACATGTATTTAGTTTTTGTATTAAATCTGAAATCTCTATAATGTGATCTATTATGTCCGGACAACGTAAGTAATCCGTAGAGAATTTGGATATATGAAAAAGAGATAAATGAATCTGAAAGAAGTGATTAATAAAACTGAACTCCTCAAATATAAATATGAATTAATGATTATTGTAGAAAAGTGGAATGAACCTTGTATATACTTTTTGAATTACAAAAAACAAGTAAGAGTACAAATATATAGAAGATGAGAGAGTAAGATCTAGCTATACAAACAATGTGGGACTAAACACTAAATCCTAAATGGGCCAAGTTAATGGGCCAATACAACATTTTCCCAAGTATTCTCTAACACTCTCCCGCAAGCTGGAGCGTACAAATCATAGGCACCAAGCTTGGACAAGAACTGATAGTAGCGAAATCGTGGTAAGGCCTTGGTGAGAATATCGACAACTTGCTGAGCAGCAGGAACATATGTTAACTCTATCTTCTTCAACTGAACCTTCTCCCGGATGAAATGACAATCAACTTCAATATGTTTTGTCCGTTCATGGAACACCGGATTCTTGGCAATGTGTATAGAAGCTTGACTGTCGCAAAATAAAGTGGCAGGTGATGAGAGCTTGACTCCTAGATCATCAAGGAGACCCTCAAGCCAGGTGAGCTCAGACACAACTGCTGTCATTGATCGGTACTCCGCCTCAGCAGAAGAACGAGCAACCACAGACTGTTTCTTGCTACGCCATGTAATAAGATGTCCTCCAAAGTAAGTGCAGTATCCACTTGTGGAACGACGGTCATCCACCGAGCTAGCATAATCAGCATCAGAGTATGCAATCAGAGATAAGGGAGACGAAGAAGGCTTGTATACAAGTCCTAGTCAAAGAGCAGTCTTCAAGTATCGAAAAATACGCTCAACGGCCTGAAGATGAGAGATATGTGGCTCATGCATGAATCGACTGACAATTCCAACAGCAAATGATATATCTGGTCTCGTAACCGTGAGATATATCAGCTTTCCCACTAGACGGCGATAAAACTCTGGATTCGGAAGGAGAGAATCAGAGTCTGGGGCACGAGCACACAGTTTTTGATTGATATCCATGGGAGTATCGGCAGGCTTGCATCCAGAATAGCCCGCATCACTAAGTAAGTCAAGACAATACTTTCGCTGAGATAACACAAGTCCATCAGGTCTCCTAGCCACTTCGAGACCAAGAAAATATCGAAGGCTTCCCAGGTCCTTTGTTTGAAACACAGTTCTTAGATGATGTTTGATCATCTGTATTCCTGAAAGATCATCTCCTGTAATCAGAATATCATCCACATAAACCAAAAGGATTACTGTGCCCGTTAGACGATGTCGAGTGAACAGATAGAAGTCGGCCGAACTCCGAGTGAACCCAACAACACTAACGGTTTTGCAAAATTTGTCAAACCAAGCCCGAGGAGACTGTTTGAGACCATAAAGAGACTTCTTCAGACAACAGACAACAGACTCCCCCGTGTTCTCAAACCCGGGAGGCTGCTGCATATAAACGGTCTCCTGTAAATCGTCATTAAGAAAGACATTTTTTACATCTAGTTGGTGCAAGGGCCAGTGGCGGTGAACAGCGAGGGAGATCAACACACGAACGGTATTGAGTTTAGCGACTGGAGAGAAAGTCTCATCATAATCCAAGCCTTGTTGCTGAGTGAAGCCGCGAGCTACAAGACGAGCTTTCAAACGGTGAACCGTCCCATCTGGACCCTGTTTGATGGCAAATACCCACTTACATCCCACACAAGATTGCCCAGGAGGAAGTGGGACCAAATCCCAAGTGTGGTTTGCCCAAAGAGCAGACATTTCCTCGTTCATAGCCGCCCGCTACCCGAGATGCTGGAGAGCCTCCTGTACAGAATTGGGGGTGGAGATAGAGGATTAAGAAAGAGCACTCTGTCGGAGTTCCAGAGAGAGGCGGTAAAGAGAGACACAGTTGGCCAGCGGGTGAGCAGTGAAGGCTGTTGCCGGATCCGCAGGCTGCAAAACATCATTAGAGCAGGGCTGCTCCCGTATGATAGTAGACGAGGAAGAACGTCGAGTGTACACACGAATGACAAGTGGTGTAGGTGGTTTAGGTGGGATTGGTGTGGGAAGAAGAGGTGGAAGGTTTGAATGAACAGGGATAACAGGCCGCAGGAGAGGTGTCGGAAGAGGAGAATCAGCTGGTTGAGAGTAATATGACTGATCTTCGAGGAAGGTGACATCAGCAGAAGTAACCACCTTGCGATCTTTGGGAGAAAAACAAACGTAGCCCTTTTGAAGCAAGTTTGTCAGTTGACGGGCCAAGGTGATGAACAAAGCACACGCAACCAAAACGTGAGGGGTGATGGAGAAGGGAGGTTTGGAGGGAAAAAGAAGATTGAAAAGAACCGCAAAATTGAGAATAGAGGAAGGCATGTGGTTAATAAGAGTACAGGCGGTAGAGACCGCAAAATTCCAATACTGTTTGGTAACATTCATCTGAAGCATAAGAGAGCGTGTGACCTCAAGCAAGTGTCGATTCTTGTGTTCAGCAACACCATTTTGTTGGGGGGTACATACACATAAGGTTTGATGGATGATCCCAAACTCCGCACAGAGGTGTGCAAAGGCATGACTAGTGTATTCACGGGCATTATCGGTGCAGAGGGTTTTAATGATAGTGGAAAACTGGTTGCGAGTTTCAAGAAAAAAGGTACGGAAGACACCGGACAATTCAGAGCGGTCACGAAGGAGATACAGCCAGGTCACCCAAGAGTAGTCATCGACAAATGTGACAAAGTAACGATATCCAAAAACACTCGCAATTTTGTAGGGTCCCCAAGTATCAGAGTGAACAAGATCAAAGGGAGCAGAACTCCGAGTAGGATGTGGTGAGAACGTAGACCGATGATGTTTCTCATAGATACAAGACTCACACGTGAACTCTTGGAGGGACACGTCAGGGAGAGATTTTCTGAGTATGTTTAGAGGGGCATGACCCAGACGCCGATGCTAAACAATAGTGCTAATAGAAGACAACACAATTGGGGGAGAGGGGTCAAGGATATAGAGACCATTCGACAGATGTCATTTTCAGATGATAGTTTGCATCTTGCGATCCTGCACAACACACAAGTTAGAAGAAAAAATAACATCACAATCGAGGTCAGTAGTGAGTCGACCAACAGAGAGAAGGTTTAAGGGAGTGCCCGGAACATGAAGGGCAGAGCGAAGAGTGATGGAGGGAGTAAGGTGAATATTTGTCGCGCCAAACACGGGAATGATGTTCCCACTTGCAACAGTGATGCACTTGGGATGCCCAATGTTCAAATAGTGTGGTGGTTTCCGTGAGATAATGTGGTGAGAGGCCCCAGAATCCAAAATCCAGGAAGAGCTATGAGCAAGGCAGGAGGTACCACCATCGGAAATAGACACCACAGAGCCCGGAGGACAGTTGATCATACTGCAAGGAACAGGCCGTAGCAGGAACAAGCGATCACGGTGACAACGCACCAGCGGCAAGAAAGGCCACGACCAGCAGTTAGAAGAGAGAGCCCACAAGGGAAAGAAACACGCCACAGCGGTAAGGAAGCACCCTGCAGCGGCTAGGACCCTGAGTTGTAGAAGCCAGAAGAAACAGATGCCGACGAATAAGCCCGAGACCGAGCGGGAAGAAGCAGACCGCAACAAGAAGAACCCCGGTCTGGAAGCAACACACGACTACTAGTAGCGGACAGACACCAGTCCGTGTGGTAAGAGGCAAACTGCAACAAGACCAGAAGAGACAGTCCGCGCGAGCAGCCAAGCGAGCCGAGATGCGGAAAACAACACAACATTCGGCAAGAGAAGAGCGGCACAACAAGGAACTCCTGGCGACAAGAAGAAGATCCCGCGACAAGAAAGAAGAGTAGGTCGCAGCGGCCAAGGACAGCTCACAGCGACTAGTCGGCGATGAGGTTAGAGAGGAAGTCCGCACGGTCAAGGTGAGTCCACCAGCGGCAAGGAGATGAAGCCGCGACCAAGTGCGGAAAACGCCACGGAAAGAGAGGCTGCGGGAAAAGAGGAAGTCGCGGTAAGCAAGGAAGCCGCGCGGGAGAAGAGAAGGGAGAAGATCGCGAGCGAAGAGGAGAGCTCGCTGCGGGAAAAGAAGGGCGACCTACGCGCGAGTAGAAGACTCGGCAGGAAGAATACTCTTGCCCGACACACCCGCACGGTTACAGAAGAGGCCGCGGCGGGTAGTCACAGCGACAAGAGCAGGCGAGAAGGAGAGGGAGGCCGCGACCCGAGTGCGGAAGAACAAACCGCACGGTCACAGTGTAAACACTAACGGCCAGAGAGAGAGGGAGTGACCGGAGAGGTCAGCTCAAACATAAGGAGAGAGGCCGCAGCGGTTAAAGAAAAGGACTGCGCGGGTAAGGCGAGAAAGAAGCAAACCGCGCGGGTTGAGAGGGAAAGGGAAGAAGATAAGGCCGTGCGTATAGCAAGGGAGGCCGCGCGGATAGAGAAAGAGACAAGAGAGGGTGGTCCCTGCGTGCGAGAGATTATAAAAGAGAGGTAGGAGGGGGGAGAGTCGTGGAAGCCACGAGAGATACAAAGTAAGGGAAGCGGTTAGGAAGAGCAGGACCGCAGAAGAGAAGCGGTTAGGCCGAAAAAACAGGCCGCCCGGTTAAGCAGAATACTGGGTGGTTAGAAAAAAAGGTAGCCGAAAACCTCCCTCTGATACCATGTAGAAAAGTGGAATGAACCTTGTATATACTTCTTGAATTACAAAAAACAAGAGTACAAATATATAGAAGATGAGAGAGTAAGATCTAGCTATACAAGCTATACAAACAATGTGGGACTAAACACTAAATCCTAAATGGGCCAAGTTAATGTGCCAATACAACATTTTCCCTAGTATTCTCTAACAATTATGATTATAAAAGGAACAAGATATGAATAATGCATCGATACAAGGATATTGTTAAGAGTTAACCCAAAAAGAGGATGTGGGGTGTGAGTTTCCTCCCATTAAGAAAGAAAGGTAGCAGTTTTGCGAGTATGAGTTGAAGGATTCTGTGTGCACATTTATCATTTTGACATTCTAGGCAAACCATACTACTGTTAGACATTTTGATGTTGTAGGCAAACCATATCATTGATGGAGGTAGTTAGTATGATGATTTCTCTTCTGTATGTTTTTTTGAAAAATAATCTCAAGCAGCTCTAGCAGTGTTCTTTCTGGTATTAGCTTACTTTCATGTGAGTTTTTTAGTTTTTAGTTGATCAAAAATAATAATAAGGATAATGGTGGTGATGATTTCTCTGTAGGGTCCCAGACTGCTCCAATTTTTGAATCTCATTCCTTATATCCAATTAACTGCGGCTGATGATAGCACAGTAAAATCTTGAGGGAGTCATCGTTTTTAATTTCTTATTATCTGGAATCAAATGATCTGTTAAGTGAATGTTATAATTAGGAATAACTATGTAATAAATAGAGATACATTGAGAAATTTTCGTTTCTTGAATCTTGTTTTCAAATTATATGGAATCAAATGATCTGTTTCATTTTGACTGTTTCATGGAGTTCCGGTATCCCCACAGTTGGAAATTCCTTCGTTTTTAAGGATGAATAGTGTTGGGCAGCTGGAATTTACTGTTCTTATGCATGTGATATGCTGCAATTTAATGTTCTTATGTATGTGATATGATGCAATTTAATGTTATGTATGAGATATGCTGCAATTTAATGTTATGTATGTGATATGCTGCAATTTAATGTTATGTATGTGATATGCTGCAATTTAATGTTATGTATGTGATATGCGAACTATTTTGATCATTGTGTGTTTTGATTTTGTACCATCTTTATTGATTTGAACTTGTCTGTGTTTAATAAACTGCAGTTTTTATTAATATTTTGTTCAATTTCAAGAATTTCATATTTCATATTTTCAATTCCTGTGAATGAATTTCATCGTGCAGTCAAACAACATTTTTGATCAATTCCAACTCTGCTGAATGAATTCCATGCTACAGATATTGGTATTTTGCAAAAGTCATTTCTTACAGACATTGGTTTTCGCCAAAAATCCAATTCTCAAAATCAATTCCCTGCATCCGAATGGACCCTAGGTTATTTTCTTAGCTTTTGCACTTTCTCCAAGTCAACATTAACTTCCAGAGTTTGTTTTCTTTAAAGAAATGAATAAATTAGATTCTAAGTTTCTAGGGGAAAATAGGTACCGCCCTCTCCTTTATCTGTAATGATTAATTGACCTCAATTCATGGGTGTTCTTCTTTTGAAATGAGAATTTCAAATTAGTCGAGCACAAGAGTAGTTGTGTCGTTAATTAGAAGTGACTCCTAAACCCTCAAAATCAAGATGGGATTGTATGTACTACTAAAGGAGATGGAACTTACTGCGTTTGGGAGGACTGCGACTAGTGGGATTACCGTCGTGCACGAGCGAAGCCAGTGGGCCCAAGAGCAGGCAAGCACGGGTGAAGGTACTGTCGTGATCGAGGTACTGTTGTGGCCGCATGAGGAGCTCTCCGTGCTGTGTCACTAGTATATGAACAAGTGTTCACAAGAAATGATACAAATAAGGTAAGGTTAATATGCTTTAAAATGGTGACCGGTGTTTGGGTGATGGTTGACAGATTGATTCAAGTAGAGTAGAACGTGAGAGTGAACTCTAAACAACATAACCCTAGGTACAGTGATGTGAACTCTATCTATCCCTAGGAGGATGTAAGGATGCAAGGACAATCCAACAAAGTTTGCAAGTAATAATTAATGCATAAAAATTAAGCACACAGTACAAAAAAATATTTAAATAACTGAATTAGCAAGCAAACTAGAATTTCCTCCAATTGGAGGGTTGTTAGTTAAATGAGTAAGCGAATAAATCCTACAAATCACGATAGGTGACAAAATACACTAACATATATACGCATTCATAAAAGTATACTAAATCTGATCCGTGCAGTAATACTGAAAAACAATAAAACCCACGAGTAAAGGGGTCGTAAGCTAGGACATGAAGATCCGGTGATCATACGAGAGGCGGTGGCTATCCGCAGAGGTGAAGGTCGTTGTACGGGGCTGCCGGAGGGGAAATATGACTATATGTGGACTGGTTTTAGTAGGGGAGGGTGTAGTGGGGCTCGGCTAGGGTGGATAAGGATGTGGGGATGTCGGTGGGGCTAGGGGTGAGCTGGACTGGGGTCAAGCAGGATAGAACAGGGTCTGGAAAGACCGTCCATGCACTGGACAGGACCTGGGAGGGATGGTAAAATCAGGGAAATACCTGTGGCGGTATGGATGCTACTTTGGAAGGCTAGAAGGGGGTTTTCAGCCAATAGGAAGGGGCTGGATGTGCTTCAATTTGATCCAGAATTGTTCTAAGAGGTGCGTCCAGGTAGGGAGGAAAGAGAGGACGGGTAGTTGGGTAGTGGGAGGGATTTTGTGTGGTAGGTGGCTGCTGGACAGAGGATCTCAAGGTAGTTGCTGGGATACGGAGGGCTGTGGCTGTTGGTGTGTGGGTGTTGAGGGGAGAGTGAGGGGAGAGTGGTCCCCGAATCTCGTGTTGATCCCCATCATTGGTTTTTCATGGATGAAAAGAATGACTAAAGGATAAAATGATAAAAATAAAGAAATATAGATAAGTAAAAATGTATGAGAAGAGAATGAGATAGTCGTGCTATGACATGAAATGATGTGATTTATTTTAAGGTAATCCTAGTAATAAAACTCTGATTGAACCTGGTATACAACTGGGCAGACTCACATGGTCTATAGTGGCAGTCAGAGCATTCCCATGCTGGTACAACCCCGATTTAGCGATACCATTCAGACTGCACCCACCAGGGAGAGGGTGAGCCCACCAGGAGAAGTTGGGTTTGGCGAGGCGACCTCATGCCTCGCCATGGATGGCCACGAGCCGGCCTCCCCAACCGGACGCTAGCTCGCTGAATCGGCTTCCGGAGAAAGGGCGACCACACGTCAAGGCGCATGTGGGCGAGGCGAGCTCCGCCTTCTTAACGAGCCCGCCTCGGTAAGGCTGGTCCATGCGCCCCTTATTCTACTCGCATTTCAGCCTGGTCTGCTCATAGCCGTTTTAAACAGCGGAGTTCCGCTATCCGCAGGCCAATCAGGGGTGCCAATAGCGAAAACCAAAAGGCGGAGGCTGTTATTTGCATGCCATCAAGACGATTTTATCCTCGATTTGGGGCTTGCCTATAAATAGACTCTCAAGGCACGTTGGAGAGGCAGACCTAGCCTCCCAGAGCTTTTGGATTTCGGAGAATTCTTGCTCCGTGTCATCCAAGGTGCGGAGCTCAGCCTTTGTCTTTGGGGGGAGGACGCTATACATGCATCCGGGTGAACGGTGGGACCTCCACGTTGTAGCTCATCGGGTCTGTGAGTCGGTAACCACTTCAAATTCGCGAAGGCCGAAACCGGGCTCGAGTTGACCTACCTTGTGCACTCGACGACGGGCAAAGTAACTTGAACTGTCCCTCCAGTCCGAACTCCGTTGAACCGGTATCCGGGTTTCAAGAAAAGGTATGACTTCCGAATGGTACTAAAGATGTCACTTCCATGGGGCCGAATTACAGATCTATCTGTGGTAACCAACTTATGTATTATAAGTGCTGATAAAAAAAATACATAGAATAAGGGATTTGAGAAAAAATTGGCTTGTGCCAATGTTGTGATAATATAATATGTCAAAAAATATTACATACCTAGGAAATGTACTTATGATTAAATTGCTAATGTTAATGTGATATTGAAAATGTGCTAAGCTGCGATGACTCACTAGTTGTGCTCATAGAGAATACCAATAGTAAATCTAACCAATCTATTTTATTTTTAGGTACAATGGCGTCGCTAGCACAGGTTGAACTTGTGAGACAACCTTTTTGTCTAGATTGCTTTCAACTTTAACATGTACTTCCATCTAGAATATATATTTGTTATGGACTAGGAATTAGGTTTCTTTCATTGATAACATTACATGACCCCAATGTCTCCTTATACAAGAGAAGATAATGACATGAGCATAAATACAAAAGACAAGGGAAACATTAAAACCCTAAACAACAACTAGACTTGAACAAATAAAATAACAACTAGACTCGAATAATAAAATAATTAGATAGTCGGGCCCGAATCCTATAACATCTCCTCCGGGCTTCAAATCGAGTTTATCCTAAAGCTCGAACGAGGCTTGCAAAGCTTGATCATCTGGCTCTTTGATTTCCCTCCAGAACAACTTGTGGTATTGTGTTGCTGTAGCGGAGACTGCATCAAGTGTCAGGACGTCAATGCACTCCCCGATGGCAGAAAAGATGGGGATAAATTGGCAGAAAGAGGGTGTCCGACCTTTGTGGGCAGTCGAAGGTGACGGTAGCTCCGACGGTGAAAGCTTGGTGAATATTAAAAATGGCGACGACGACTTGGGGACGGTTGGCAGAACAGTTGGCCGTAGAAGAGGTGATGGTGGGCTGGATGGTTCGGCAAAGTAGGGGCCGGTAAAAGAGGCAATGAAGTGACGACTGTAGGGGCTGGTGGCACCGAGGGAACGATCTACGGCGGAAAAAAAGGCTGCCAGATATTTAAGTTTGTAGAGGAGTGAGGTCATGTCGTCCTGAAGATGTGCCTCGATGTCTCGAAATCATGCGTCCATGGATTTCATAAAGTTTTGCATGATATCCCGCAGAGCAGTCAAAAGAGTAGTTGAGTCCCCCATACTTCCATCAATTAATAAAAAGCGGCTGCGAAAAGGAATCGGTCTGGACAGGTGGCAGTCCAGGGGCTCGAGGGGGTGCTATTGTGCAGAGGGCTCAATAAGGTAAGGCGTGCGGTTCGAAGAGGACGCATACAACTGGCAGTGGCTGCCCCATGCGTGTGTGCAGGATAGTGGCACAAGATCGTCGTGGGGGCTCGTCATATCCTTCAGTCTAGTTGTTGTTCCCTGTTCGAATCAATGGCTGAAATCCTCGATAGTTGTTGGTGGAGAACCGAGACCTACAATCGAGAATGTCGCTGGAGGCTACACTTCATATCGGCTGGATCGTCGTTGGAGGTTGCAGACTCTGGAAGATTGATGACGTCGTTCCCTGCAAGCCGTCTACCTAATGAATCTTTCACGTCATATGACGATCGCAGAGGCAATGTAAACGACGGGATCGGGGTGTCGCTGAAAGCCGCAGACGAGATCTAGGGCTCGATAGCTGATTAAGAGAGGTTGCATGGCTTTTGTCGAGGAAGTAGATGAAGACGACGGTTCAGATGGGGCTGCAGTGTGAACCGCAGTGACCAGTGGAGAAACGGTGGCATTGAACTGTTTTCGTGAAGGAAAAAAAATGATGCAGCCGGTCGGGAAGGAAGGAGTAGCTCTGATACCAAGATGTTATGGGCCTAGCCCGGAGGTTGTCGGAGGATGGACAGAGATGAGGATGACGGCGGAGGATACAACGGAGTCAGAACAGTGGCTGCCTAAGCGGGGCTTGCTCAGATGAAAGGAGCTTCCAATATCTCATAAGGGGGCTATGAATTAGGTTTCTTTCATTGATAACATTACATGACCCCAAAGTCTCCTTATATAAGAGGAGATAATGGCATAAACGTAAATACAAAAGACAAGTGAAACATTAAGACCCAAAACAACAATTAGAATCGAACAATAAAATAACAACTAGACTCGAACAATAAAATAACAACTAGACTCGAATAATAAAATAACTAGATAACTGGACGTGAAGCCCATAACAATAATCTAGAGTTTTGCACTAGTTATACAAAGTATCTGACGATGTAAAGAACTCTAATGCATGGTTAATAATGACCCTCCAATCATGTTTACCATTCTCTGCCCAATTAATTACAACTTACCAGGCCGAGACGTGACAGAGAGCTACTTTGAACAGTAAAATAAAAGAATTATTTACTTAACATGATACTTGCAATTTATATATATATTTCACACCATTACTTTAATGTTCATCTATAAATAGCTATAATTCTATACATTTTGTCTACTAAATACCATAGGGTATACATAGTTACTATGCCATCATAGAAAGTGTGACATTTAAGAGAATCAATCCCAAAAACGAAAAAGGATTCTAAAATAAGTAAAACTAAATTATAAGAAATCATGTATGAAAACATATCTAATTTAAATGGCATTCCAATCAAACCCTTATTCATGTGCAAACTCACCAGTGACCAGACACTTCTCCAGTTTTACTTTGACTAAATATGATGACATTTCCAGCATACTTGTGGCCACCAATGTGCGAGCAAGGGCTAACAAACACTTGATCCTCAAGACCACGTGCAAGTATCTCCTCTTTAAACTTGTCAATAAGAATAGGCCCACAAACACCACATCTTTTGTCCCGACTACCATGAGCACACACAAAAACATATGAACCTGTCAGTGTCTCGACTGCTCCAGGGAACCATAAAGTGTCTTTCACAAGCACAGATTCAACAAAATTATCTACATCAACATCTGTCAACCCCCTGCAATTACCAGGTGAAATCAGTACTTCTGTTCTAGCATAGAAATATGTAATTAAATTATATAATAAAGTAAAATAAAATTCATTAACCAACCGATATCCAATCCTTTCTGGAAATATCAAAACTTCTCCGTCTGATGTATCGGTATTATCTTCTGCTCCACATATGGTTAAACGAGTCTATGAAGAAAATAGAAGCATTAGTATGATTATGCAGCAATCCCTAATGGTCTATTTATATAATATATATTATAGTATACTAAGAAGAAAAGAGTTGAGATTTCCAACATCTGAACTAGCACTGAAGAAAAGTTCTAGTTTGCATTGATCTCAAAGAAAAAATACCTAATTACAAAATAAAGCAAAAAAATTGAGATTCTTCAAAATTCTCACAGAAAGTCTAAGATATAATTTTCTATTCTTTGGAGATGTAGATATTACTACTAAATGCACAAACAATTTTTTAAAACAAAAAATACAAGAAAGAGAGAGTTGGAGAAAAGAGAAGGAAATATTATTTCTTACTATTAATTCAGTCAAATCAGACTGAATTTGTACAATAGTAGTGAACAAAAGTACAAAACACAATTTAAACAATTTGGAGGAAAATTTAAGTAGATAAAATAAGAAAAACACTAATTATTTTCTTGCAAAACAGGGAGGATTACCTCAGGTTTTACACATGGGAATAACCCCATGTTTTTACATGTTGTAACATGGAAATATCTCATTTTTCCATTCCCTCGCTTCAAAAACAGATGTTTATCATTCCAGCTTGTTGATTAATGTTTCCAAGTTTGGTCAAGGAAGCTTTGTGGAGGTCGCAGCACGAAAGGGACACTACAAATAGGAAGAAAAAAGCGGCAGCCCCTAAGTCAGTAAGCAACGAAAGGTTGGGGAAAGTATCAAGAAACAAAGTCTAGAAGTGGAGTTGTCGGTCCCGGGTCAAGGCAGCGACTGAGGACTGGGTAAGAAAGTAATCGGACTTTGGTTGAGAAAGCGACCAGGCAAGCTAGGGAAACCTCTGGTGCAAGAAACTGCGTCGGAGAAGCACTGGACATGCAGCTAGCCGACGTGCACGTCCAAGAGTCGATGATGTAGGTGTGCAAGACGTGTGAAGCGATAACCGTCTGATTACAGCGATACATTTGGGGAAGGCGAGACGTGGGAGGGGTTTTGTTTTGCGAACCTAGTCGTGGAAGCGAGGAAGTTGCAATCATCTGTGGAATTGGTGTCGACTAGCACCGACGGATGGCAAGAGAATTGGAAGGGATAGCCAAGTCGATCTAATCCAAGGACCTAGAGTTAGGT